>QXEO01000721.1:939281-1374515 GCA_007115705.1 Dactylis glomerata
CGAAGGGCCTTTCTTTTACTTTTATGTTGAGTCTTCACCTTCTACCTTTATGCACCGTCTAAGAGAGCATAGTTGTCATTCTGAGTATAATGTGCATAGTCCCAAAATTATTATTGATTGATTCATGATTATGGTTTTGCTTGTTCTTAAATTATTTGTATCTAGTCACCCTCTTAAACTTGAAGGTGTCCTATGCATTTATGTTTTGCTATTCCATGAGGGACAAGCTTAAAACCACTTTGCTATGTTTTTCTATATGGTTGAAACACACACTTGACTTTCATTGTTTCATTACTCATGATCTTTTGTTTGTGTTACTTTTCATGTTATAACATGGTTGCTAAGTTTCTATTATCAAGATTATGTCTTTTATGCCCATGCTTAGAGTACTTTGATGTCAGCACTCAATGCTTTACAACGTTGATCAAGATTGTGATGGTCCATGTCACCTAAAAAATTATTATTTTGTTATCACTTACCTACTCGAGGACGAGCAGGAGTTAAGCTTGGGGATGCTTGATGCATCTCAAACGTATCAATAATTTTTGATGCTCCATTCTTGTTTATACACCATTTGCTTTGTGTTTTGTTACACTTCGTGGCATTTTTATGCATTTTCCAGAACTAACCTATTAACGAGATGCCACAGTGCTAGTTCTCTATTTTCTGCTGTTTATGTGTTTAAGAAAAGCTACACAGGAAATATTCTCGGAATTGGACAAAACAAAAGCCGAACCTCCTATTTTTCACGACATGAGACGAAGTTCAAAGATGAGACGGAGGGGGGCCAGCCACACCCTAGGGTGGCGCGGCCTAGCCCTGGCCCGTGCCACCAGGGGGTGAGGCCGCCTGGTCCACCTCCTGACGCCGCCTTTCCGCCTATATATTCTCCTCGACGAGAAAACCCTAAAGAGACGACCACTTTTCTAGAAACATATCGTGAGCCGCCGCCGTTGTCAACCCGAGATCGGGAGGGTTCAGAAGCTCTTCCCGGCACCCTGCCGGAGAGGGGAATCACCACTAGAGGCCTTCTTCATCGCCATGCCTGCCTCCGAAGCGATGCGTGAGTAGTCTACCTTGGACTACGGGTCCATAGCAGTAGCTAGATGGTTGTCTTCTCCTCCATGTGCTTCATGTTTAGATCTTGTGACCTGCCTATCATGATAAAGATCATTGTTATGTAATTCTACATGTTGTGTTTGTTGGGATCCGATGAATATCAATACTATGCCATGTTGATGTGCTGAAATATATTTTATGTTATCTCTATGTTGTTTATGATCTTGCATGCTCTCCGTTGCTAGTAGCTATCTTGGCCGAGTAGATGCTAGTGACTCCAAGAGGGAGTATTTATGCTCGATAGTTGGGTTCATGCCTCTAGTAATCTGGGGGAGTGACAGAAACCTCTAAGGTTGTAGATGTGTTGTTGCCACTAGGGAGAAAACAACAATCTTGTGTTCAAGGACATTCGTATTGTTTACATTACATACTTTGCTTAATGTAGTTATCTGTTGTTCACAACTTAATACTCAACGGGTGCTCGGACGACACCTTGAGAGTGGATTATTAGTCATAGATGCAGCTGGATGGCGGTCTATGTATTTTGTTGTAAGACCCAGAGTAAATCTCATAGTGATCCTCATGACATATGTATGCTAGCTTTATTCTACCAATTGCCCAACTGTAATTTGTTTACCCAACGTGTTGTTATTTACTTTATGGAGAGACACCGCTAGTGAACTGTGGACCCCGGTATATTCTTTTACATTGTTATTACCATTTACTATTTACTTGCTTTATTTACTTTCTCGCAAACTATTACCTTTTACCACTCGATACGCTTAATCCTTTGTTCACAGCAAACCGGTGAGATTGACAACCTCACTGTGAGTTGGGACAAAGTACTTGGTTGTGTTGTGTGCAGGTTCCATGTTGCTGCTGGTGAAAAGCTACACGCCGACAAGTTTTCTGGCGCCATTGTCCGGAGTATTGCAAAGCTAGCTAGCATCAACCTTTGGAAGTTTGTATCTTTCTCCTACTGGTTCGATAACCTTGGTTCCACAACTGAGGGAAGACTTGTTGCTATGCTCATCACACCTTAATCTTGGGGTTACCAACTCGCAAGCTTCATTTGGCAAAAACCTTACTACTTGTTTGTGGCACAGTGAATTATCCGTAGTATGCTCTCACGATCTCAGGATAGGGATCTGTCTCATATGTGGTGGTTGGGTGTGGATGCTTTGTGTACACTCGTGAGCTGAGAGCCGTACCAATTCGACAACCTCCATTCACCCTTATATACCTGTTGGGAATTAGGGTTACAAGAGGCGAAGGGTTTACAAATGGCGGTGCCTACTCAAAATCTTAACGTGAAACCATATTTGGTCTATGTCGGTTTACCTGAGGACCCCACATAATTCCCGGTTGGAGATCCTCGCATGCCTTGTACTCCAGGATAGTAGTATTTGGGCCCCCGCCTAGGGTCCAAACCCTTAGGGTGGGTCGCCTAGGTCCCGAGAGTTATAGGTGTCAACCCCTTGTGTTTGGCCCGATCTCACAGATTAACGGTGTAGGGGATAAAGGACATGAAGAACACAATGACCACACATGTGGAAACCCGATACAAACGGTTGCTCTCATCGGCCCATTCTACCGATGCATTAGAATCTTTGCGAGAAAGACCAAAGGTAGAATCCTGGAAGAATGATCGTGATGCAAGAGACTAAAACGCCGAGTTGCAAAAGATCAAATCCAAGTAGAATTCCAAATCCAAGAAAAGATCCAATCACATAAGAGGCCTTAAAGAACAACTCAATATATGTTGAAGTGTCTAAAATCCCAAGAGTGATGATGGGAGGAGCACATGCTCAACCCAATTCAATTCTAAAATATTTTCTTGGGTTCCTAAGTGGAGATGTGGAGAGCCATGGCCTAGGGGTACTTTAGGTACAAAATAAAGACCTGAGAAGATAAAATTGACAAAGCCCAACCCACTTAGGCGTCACAGTCTGGTACAAGCGGTAGTACCGCTGCAGTAACGGGTAGCACCGGTCTTCTAGGTTGGGCGGTAGTACCGCTCTTGCATCCAGTTGTGTCGGTCCATTGATAATTGTCGATGATGAATTATTGGTACTACCAATGTAGTGCCGAGGCGACATCTGAGAATGTGAGGAGCTTAAGCAGTAGTGGTTCGGTAGAGGCACCGATAGTACTATCCCTTGTTGATGGGTGACAATGAAATCAGTAAGACCGGGTGCTGACAAAAAAATAACTTAAATAATATCTCTCTGTTTCAGGAGTTCGCCGATGGCTCGTCACCAACTTCTCATCCATCAAGAGCGAGTAGACTAAATCGAATCATGGCAAGAAGCTCAGGCTAGAGGCGAGCCCCCGACGCACTCGGGGGCTAATGACGAGGAAATACCCAACCGAGTAGGCCCAAGGAAGCAAGTCACTACATGAGACCCGGGTGGCTTAACTTAGTCGCCACCTCGAGGGACCTGTCGACTCAGGGCCATAATTGCATAAGGCCCAACTAATCCATCCAAGACCATCATGGAGAACAAGTATAGGAATCAACAGTGGTAGTCAACTAGGGTTTAAGATGACTCACTCTTACGGTGTAAAACCCTAGATCAAGTTGCCTATATAAAGCTTCAAATAGATAGCACAATGGATAATTCCACTTATCTTTGTAGCTTCCATAGCCGCCACAGCTTCCATCTACATCATCTATGCCGTTGACAACACTTGTAAATATATAGATGTCAATACAATCAAGGAAGAAGTAGGTCTTTACCTCCACCGTGAGGGGCTAAATCTAGGGCTGTTGTGCCATGTATCAATCTCGTTCAGGTGTTCCAATGTCATTACTGTCAACCACCTCTCGTAAACTACCCCTGGTAGGCTGGTAGCATCTGCCTCAACAAAACCACAACACCGCGCACCCTCCTGCACTTCCTCATCTTTGCGGCAGCAGCGGCACAGGTGCTGGACTCGAGCATGGAGATGAGACGCACAACAGCGACGCGTGAAGAGCGGGTGTTTGCCAGCGGCTAGCCTACGCAAGTCCTCGCAAGAGCGGCCGGCACAAAGAGAACGACCACAGAAAGAGAACCATCAGCTTACAAGACAGAGTATATAACTTTTGAGACATCACGAGGCAGAGAGCTACCTTACGTGGTTTGGACGGACGGTAAGATCTACAACAGCTGGCGAATGAAAAGCCCTATCTTTGGACTTGGAGAGAAACCAGCTAACAATTATGGAACACCAAAAAAATTGTAGAAACCCTTTCATTTTAAATCCATCAAACTTCAGCTCCCTTTCCTTCATGGTCGTGTCATGTCATCCTGAAAGTGGATCCTACTTGTCAGAACCGCGCTAACGTGGCTAAACTGGACAATCAGTGCTATTTGAAACAAATCAGCGCAATCCCAATGGATTTTAAAAAAGAAAGGATTATTGTGCATAATTGTTGTGGTCTTTTGGAACTTTCTCATGAAGTTCAGAAGCAGCTTTACATTTCCATAGCACCTTCCAGATTGGCTTGTCTCCAAAAGGTGCAGAACTAGTAGAAGCACTTTGCTGGCCTTGATATGAAAGCTGCAAACCAAGGTGATACGCACTCCGGACAGAGAAGCAACCATTCCTCTCATGCTGCCATGCCAAAAAATCCTCCGGCCTTCTATCCGACAATTTGATTTTCAAAATAACCTTGGCATCAATAGGAAGGAAAGTTCTACGTATCAAACCTTCATCCCAGCGCCCCTGATCATCAATTAAACTTGAGACTCGAACAAGCCTCAATCGACCCTTATCACTCACCACCTTTAACTCTTCCTGTCTAGGGAGCCAGTTATCTCGCCATATTCTCACCTACCTTCCATTGCCAATACGCCATATCATACCCTCCTTCAACAGATCAAGACCATAGACAATGGCACTCCACGTTGGAGACGGGTTCCTCGAGAAAACCGTGTCCAGTAAATTACCTTGAGGGTAATATTTTGCACGAAGAACTCGCGCGCACAGACTGTCCGGTCTCTGAATTAATCTCCATGCTTGACATGCTAATAAAGCCTGATTAAACACCCGCATATCCCTGAACCCCATACCACCATGGGGTTTTGGCCTGACTAGAATATCCCAACTCACCCAATGCATCCTTCGCCTCCCTCTCTCAGAACCCCACCAAAAGTTCCTGATCAATCTTGTAAGCTCATCACACAGAGAAAACGGCAGCTTAAACACACCCATGATAAATGTTGGCAAAGCCTGCGCCACCGCCTTGATCAATATTTCCTTTCCGCCTTGTGAGAGATCACCCCACAACATGAGCCTTTTAACTAGCTTTGCTTGAAGAACTTCAAGCTTCCCCCTTGTCATGCGACCCTCAGGGGTAGGGAGGCCCAGATATTTGTCTTCAAATTCCGGCTTCATAACATTTAACACTCCTCTCACCTCAGCTTGAATCACCTCGTTGCAACCCGCACTAAATAGTATGGAACACTTAGCCTGATTTATCAACTGTCCAGTGGTTGAAGCATATGTGTCAATCACTGTTTTAACCCTATCCGCTTGATCACTAGAAGCTTTGAAAAACAGTAATGTATCATCCGCAAAAACAAGATGAGAGACACCCGGAGCTCTCCGACAAATCTTAATAGGAGAGATACCACCAGAACTAATCACTTAGAGATACCGTGTTCATTGCATTACTTCGTTTGGAAGAGCATTGCTTTAAGATGGTTATGGCAGCGGTGAAAATCTCCACAAAAGCCATGGACGCACTTAGAGCTTCCTTGCAACAAGCTCGACATGGAGCTGTTAAACGCAGCCACTACGATCGTCATCGGGGACGGGAGAATGGCGCTTTTTTGGTCTGACCTTGGCTTGCGGACCAATTCCCCACTGATATCGCGCCAGATATTTACAAAATCTCGGCAAGTAAGAATCGCACAGTCCAGGATGCGTTGGCGGATGATAAATGGATCAAAGATCTAAAGGCCAAGCTTGACGTGCAGCATGAGCCGCAACTAACTCTGTTTGCCCAATTGATTGATGGAGTTCAGCTAAATGAAACAAAAGACGACATTTTTTGGCGTTTTGGGAAGCAGGATGACTACTCGGTTAATTCAGCTTACATGCTAAACTTCTTGGCCGTGTTGCCAACAGATTTCCGGGGAGCTATTTGGAAGGGATGGGCGCCGGCCGAATGCAAGTTTTTCATTTGAACTTTGCTGCTTGATAGTGTGCTGATGGCAGATAAACTGCTATTAAGACAATGGGAGAACGACTATTTCTACCCGCTTTGTCACAGGAACTTGGAAACTGCTCACCACCTCTTCATAGAATGTCCTTTTACTAGGCAAGTTTGGGCTAAGTTGGCCTTGATTTTTAAGGAGCAATAGTTCAATCCTATGAATTGGGAGGGGCATTAATTACAGCACCGTGGGCAGTTGGTATAGGAGTGTTAGGAAGGCTACCGTTCCTAAAAACAAGAAATCAACACCAAAATTCACAAAACTTATCTGCTGGAAGTTGTGAAAGAAAAGAAATAGAAAGATTTTTTGATGAAAAGGAGCTGTCAGTTCATGGACTAGTCCGGGTAATAACGGATGAGGCGAGGATGTGGAGGCAGGCTGGGGCACAAATTTCCCTTGTAGATCAGTATGGAGGGACGCCCTTTGACCCAGGTTGAGTTGTCCAGTTTTTTTTTTTGCCTTTTAAAGGGAGTACCCTCTCTTATTTAGGGCCTCTTTGATGTAATCTGTGTTAGACTACATGTACCGGTTAGGTTAGACTAGGACGGTAGGTTTTTTGCCTTGTACTACAAGTCTCTACCTACCCCTTGTACTCCTATATATATCCCCCACCCAGGTCAAATTAACACAACACAAAATATTAGGGGTTCTATATTTTCCACATGGTATCAGAGCGGTTAGTCTCACGACGTCGATCCTAGGTTCCTAAACCACTTCCGCATCGCGTCGCCCCTGAGGAGGAGCGCGGCACCCGGTCTCGATCAATGATCGGATCGGTTCTTTAGATCCAAAATTTTCGAGTTCATTAGATTAGATCCAATTTCGAAATTCCGATTTCTCAAATTTCCACATTAGATAGATTTTCCTTTTAGCCAGATAAATCCCTAGATGCCACTACCCTCTTTCCGGTGAGAATTCTATACAAAATCGATGCTTCAAACGGCGTCCAGGATCGTCCAATCGGCATAGGGCGGTGCCCAATCTGCGTCGAGCACAGCGCCCGTATCGATCTTCTAGTGCGCCGACAACGCGGTGCACGGCTGATCGGCCTCAACATCAACACCAAGAAGCGATCTCCAAGTAGAGCTCTTCATCGACAGGCGCCGTCGCTGACCTCTGAAGACCACGCCGATCTCCACGCGCTAGCCAACGACACATGTGTGTCTCGATCTATCAATGCACAGGTCTGGCAGGCTTCATCAATCTTCAGGGCTGCTGACACGCGCACACGCGGCTACACGTCATCACCAGCTCCAAGTAATGATGCACTCGCCAGACCAAGCACCACATGCATGCATGCGTACCAAGATCTCACAGATAACCAAGGTCAGCAACGCCACTAGATCGCTGGACACACGAAGATGTAGCGAGAGAAGCTTCAACATGCCGCCGACCCCGCACAACTTCATGGACATCAAGATCTGTACGGTGTCAAGCCGGACTACATCGATCCCAAATATCAAGATCAAGCTGTACGACTACATCAACTACGTCAAGATCATCGTCGAGTTCTACATCGTCAACATAAATATTTGCCAAGGTTCTACATCAACGTGGTCTTCCGCCGCCGCCGCCGACAAAAACCCCGTCGCCGCCGTGATCTTTGATCGCCGCCGCCTACGACAAGACCCGCCGCCGCCGTGATCTTCGATCGCCGCCGCCGCCTACGACAAGGCCTGCCGCCGCCGTGATCTTCGATCACCGCCGCCGCCTATGACAAGAACCGCCGCCGCCGCAGAATACCTGCCGCCACCGCCGCCTAAAAACCTGATGCCGCCGCCTAAAACCCGCCGCCGCCGCAGTAACCCCGCCGCCGCCGCTAAAAACGCGCCATTTTTTGCGCCTCCGGCTCTACGGCTACAACGACTACGACAACCTCGACCAAGGCTACATCATGATCGGCTACCTCGACATCGACATCAAGAACACCGTCTCCAGCAACTCAAGAACTCCAGTCAACAGCGTCTGCATCGTCACTTGCATCCACGCCACTCCCGCTGTGACTGCGGGAGGGAAGAGAGGAGAGACACGGAAGGCACCAGAGGTGCTGACCCATCAGAGACGCAGTTGATGATGACAAGGAGGAGAAGACGATGGAAACACATGACTTCAAATCCAGTCGCAATCATTCGCTTCACTCCCGCTACGACTGAGGGGGAATGTTAGACTACATGTACCGGTTAGGTTAGACTAGGACTGTAGGTTTCTTGCCTTGTACTACAAGTCTCTACCTGCCCCTTGTACTCCTATATATACCCCCCACCCAGGTCAAATTAACACAACACAAAATATTAGGGATTCTATATTTTCCACAGGTCAAATTTATACCCCTTGTACTCCTATATATACCCCTTGTACCCCTTGTACTCCTATATATACCCCCCACACAGGTCAAATTTCTTATAATGAATGAAACATAGCAGCTCTCCTGCTATCATTCAAAATATATCTCTGTACCTGTTGTCCAATGGTTTATCAAATGGATTAACTTACCAGCAGAATATGCCACCTGTGAAGATGCCACCTTCATACAAAAGGTATTTCCAGCATTGCATCCTTGAGGACAAGAAATGTGCTCATCATCGAGGAACACCGACAAACTAGCTTTCTTAGTTAAGCTAAACTTACTGCTTCGCGCTAACAAGATCTCTAGTCACTGTTGATAAGATGGACGATCAAGATGCACCATGGAGTCGTTGTTTGAACCTGCACGCTATCCAATCACTCACTCGCTTGTCGCTATTAGCTGTTGGCCTTTATAGATTGGATCCAAGGTTCTTGTAATTTTTATCTCTTTTAGCTTTGGGTTAAACCCTAGCCGCCGTGTTTCAGCTGGACCCACTTTCCTCTCTTTGTAATCTGAATCTTGTGTCAAGAAGGCGTATCTCAAAGTGAGTGACTCGATGATGAAGTGTGAATTTCATGTGTTCTTGTCTTAGTATCGATAGTCTAGTCTATCAAGCCAACCGTCCATCATCTACAGCCGCGATGGCACCTTCTCACTACCGGGTGTCCCTCTATGGACTACGATCGCGCGGACGCACACAACCTGTTTGACTATATGTCTCGGGTGAGTTGTTAGCATAGAACCGTGACATTTGAACTTAAATTCCGAAAAACCACAAATTTACGTTTCAATCGCATAAAACCGCGATATTTTTTGAAATTGCTCGCAATGTGCATTGATTTCGAATTGATCCCAAATTGACAGGAAAACTGACAGGTGGGACCCACTTGTAAGGGCCGAGGTGGCATTTTTTTTGTTGACATGGACAGGGGTCCCACATGTAAGTGCTCAGGTCCCACATGTCTCTCAATTAAAAAATCTTAAATATTTTTTAAAAATAAAAAATTCCCATTCGTCCCCACCTACCACCCACACCGCCCCAGGACCGCCGGCGGCCGGCCTCCCCTGCTGGCCAACCTCTGCTACCGGTTGGCCAGGCGCCGTCCAGCACCCTCCCCGAGCCGCCCCGCGCTGCCCCGAACCTGCCGTCCCGCGCCCTCCTCGAACCGCCCCAGAACCGCCACCGGCCAACCGCTGCTGTGCCGGCCAGGCGCCATCCCGCACCCTCCCAGAGCTGCCCTGCACCCTAACCGCGCCGCCCCGAACCTGTTGTCTCGCGCCCTCCCCGCACCACCCCGAGTTTGCCGCTCCGGCCTCTCATCGCCGCTGCATCGCGCTTCGGCCTAGGAAGGCGGTGGCGGCCTCCGTGCGTCGGTGGGGACCTGCCCATCGCACGCGCTGGCGGCGTGCTCGGTGCTGGGGAGGCAGGTGGGCGGCGCATGTGGCTGGGGGAGTCGGGAGCTAGGCGACGGAGCTCGGGGCCGGCGAGCTCAGGTCGAGCCTCCTCATCTCCCCAGGGCCGACCGACGATGGAGGTTGGCCGGCAGCGGAAGGTGGCCCTAGGGGCTGTGCGGGTGGTAGGTGGGAAGAATGGGATTTTTTATTTTTTATAGATACTTTAATTGAGAGACCCTGTCCATGCCAGCAAATAATGCCACCTCAGCCCTTACAGGTGGGTCCCACCTTTTCAATTTTTCTGTCAATTCGGGATCAATTTAAAATCAGTATATATTGCGAGTAACTTAAAAATATTACGGTTTTATGCATTTACAACATAAAATTATAGTTTTTCGGAATTTAAGTTTAAATATCGCGGTTCTATGCTAACAACTCGTTTCGGATACTGTGAAGGCAAAATCGTCTTTTCTAGCTAGGTAAGAAAGGATAAATTGGATTCTCCCCGGAGAAAAACAGTTGGGGTAAGCTGGGCAGCGGCAGGAGGAGGCAGCCATGGCGCAAGCGGGGAAGCCGATCCTGTACAGCAAATGGTTCAGCTCCTGCTCCCACCGGGTCCGGATCGCCCTCAACCTCAAAGGTAGGTGTGCTAGCAACTAGCCCCGCTTCTTGATTCTGCCGCATAGGTCGCAGGATCACAAATTCTGAAGGATTATGGATGCTCGATTCTGAAGAGCTTTTCTTGACTAGTGATGTGATTCAGAGAAATTAGCACCGGAATTTTGGAGGACCGAAGTTTATAAGATTTTGTTTAGATATTAGTACCATATTGCTACTGTCTGTACTAATTTACATCGTCTTTAACTGTGTTCAAGGTGTGGATTTTGAGTACAGGGCGACCAACCCCATGACAGATCCAGGTACACAGCAAATTCTCTGCTCTTTATTACAGCCGAAGTGTCTACAGTTGATTATGTTTCTTCAGCAGGCAGCCAATTCGAATCATTGGAGGTGAGGGAGAGGTGAGAGAGAGAGCGACGCCCCGCGCGCCGCCAGCGCCGACCCCCACGGCAACGGCCTTCCCCACCTCGCGCCGGATGTCGCTCCGATCCCGGCGGCCACCGTTCTAGCCCTTCCCCTCTCCCCCTCCCTTTCTCCTTCCCCTGCTCCGTCGCCATGGCCTCCGGCTCTAAATCCAGGAGGTGGTCGGATATCGCGGACGAGGAGGACGAGTCTGAGGGGATCTCCTCCGCGAGGTCCTACTCGGACGTGGTGCGCGATGGGAGTCCGTCTCCACCGCTGGCCGCGTCCCCCTTGGTGGTCCCTGTGGCGGCGTCCAGCTCGCGCCCACCACCTGTTCGACGGTTGGCGTCGCTGGTGGTGCGCCAGGAGCCCGCGCGTCCGGAGCGGAGGCGCGCTGCTGCAGGTGCGTGGCAGGCTGCTGGGCGCAACCAGAAGCGCCAACGTGGTGGTGGAGGCCCGCTGCCGTCGATGACGGTGCCGGAGGGCGTCCCTCAAGACCTTGCCGGCCTCTGCTTCAACTGCGCGGAGCCTGGCCATGTCGCCGGTATGTGCTGGAAAAAGACGGTCTGCCTAAAGTGCAAAGGCGTGGATCATGTGGCTCGGGAGTGCACGGAGGTGTTCCCCGGCCAGGCGCGTGCGCTGGCGCCGCCGAGGGTGAGGTCGCCGGCCCGTGCTGCGGCCTCTGGTTCCTGGCGTGCGCCTCCGCCGACGCAACGCGCCACTCCGGTGCGGGAGCGCATTGGCGAGCGTGTTCCGCCGGCCGCGCCTCCTCAGCGCGCGACGCCGGTTCGGGAGCGGCTTGGTGGCTTTGGCCATGGTGCTGGCGAGGCCGCTCGTTCGTCGGAGCGTGACCGCATCGAGCGGGAACGTGTGGAGAAGGTGGCCCGCGAGCGGGCGGTGCAGGAGCGTGCTGCGCGTGAGCGCGAGGAGGCTGAGCAGGCTGAATGGGTGCGCCGTTCTCGGGAGCGCGAGGACGCCGAGCGCGCGGAGCGTCTGGCCCGGGAGCGCGTTGCGGCGGAGCTGGCGTCGAGTGAGCTGGCGGACAGGGAGCGCGCGGCGCGCGTCCGTTTGGGCACTGCTCCGACGTCCGCGTTGGCTGGTGGTCGGGGGACGGCGCCCAGGATGCCGCCCGAGCGTTGCATCATCTATCGCACGCCGGAGGTTGACGACTCCGAGCGCGCGCCGCGGTGGAGCCTGGTGGCGTATGTGACCGGCTCGCGGCGTTCCATCTCCAACGAGGCGGCGGTCGACATGCTGCTCGAGCGCTTCCCAGAGCTCCAGGGGCATGTCTCCGTCCACCGTTTCTGGCCGGCAGACTTCCTGCTCGTCTTCGACTCAAGGGCGCGTCGAGACTTGGTCGTCGAGGA
The DNA here is from genome assembly GCA_007115705.1 of Dactylis glomerata. NCBI lineage: Eukaryota > Viridiplantae > Streptophyta > Magnoliopsida > Poales > Poaceae > Dactylis > Dactylis glomerata. The sequence continues at coordinate 951,680 of QXEO01000721.1, forward strand.
GAGCCCTGTGGACGGGCGTGGGTTCGCGTTGCGTTGCAGCCCTTGGAATCGACAGTTGCAGGCGACGCGACATAACTTCAGGTATCGCGCGCACATGGAGATCACCGGCATCCCTCCCATTGCCTGGAACGTGGCCACTGTCCGCTCCATCCTTGGCTCCTCTGCATGGGTGGAGTGGCTTGGCGTAGAGACAACTTCGAGATCGGACATGGGGCGCTTTCGGGTAACTGCTTGGACAGACGAGCCGGCCTCGCTCCCTCGCTCTAGGCAGATGTGGCTGGCGGAGCCGTTGCTCTACGGCGAGGATGACGATGACCTGCTGGCGCCGCCGGATGCTCTAATCCCGGAGGAAGTGGCTTTCCTTGAATTCAATGCGACGGTGCATCTCGTCCGTTTGGAGGACACAATGCCGGCGCTGGATTGGCCGGCGGAAGGTGGCGGCGACCTGGATGATGGTGACGGCGGTGGCGCCGGGGGCGGCGCCCGTGGTGGTCCGAGCGATGAACCTCGTGTTGCTCGTTCGGACCGACTCCCTGGTCCTCCTCGCTCCGGCGAGTCAACGGCGCAGCGGCGCTGGGGCGGCGGAAGGGAACGGCGCGTCGCGCTGGGACATACCACCTCGGTGTTGCCCTGGCCGCACTTGCTGGGCGACGTGGCGGACGTCAACTCGGGCCCCGCTACGAGCCAAGGGCGGAAAGTGGAAGACGACACGGACCCGGGCCCCTCTCTTCTCCAAAGTGGTCAAAAGGGGTCTGGTGGGCCACGTAAAAGCTGGGAAAAGCTGGAGGAGGGCGTTGGATCCTCATGCAGGCCTGTCGTGCGCCAGGTTTGGGAGCAGCGGGAGATCTCCCGCGCCCAGAGCCTGCCTTCACTCCAAATCGAGGAAGCAAGGAGGGTGGACCGCCTTTGGTCCGAGCCTGAGTTGGGTCGTTCGCCCATGGACTCCCCTACCTCCGACGACTCGTGGGCCACTCCCTCTCTTGGGCCCAAAGGTGGACCGGCTCCTAGCCAGATGGAGATGTTCTCTGTGGATTTATCTGCTATGGAACACAGCGTGGGCCCAAATGTGGGCGTGGATCAGGTTTCCAGTGCAAGGACTCCCGTGGCGATCTCTCTTGACGCTCCCGTGACCTCACCCTCGACAGGTCTTTCGATGCGGCTTCTTTCATTTCGGGAGCGGTGCCGCTCTCGTAAGGCCGCTCTCCTGCCGCGTCCTGCGCCCAAGCGCCCGAGGCAGAAGCGCATACCTCCCTCGATGGCTCGTCGCAGCAGCCGTGTGGCGGGCAGATTTGCGGCCGGCTCCCCGGTTAGCCGCCAGCAAAAGGCCCTCTTGCTCCAGCTAGGGATCGCCCGGGAGGGGGAGATCATCGGAGACGAAGCGCTGGCAGCCTACATAGACCTCTTCTCCAAGCCTTTGACACAGCAGCACATCGCAGCCTGCCTTGCTCTATTTGGTTGGACCCCGGAGACCTCGCCTCTCGTGGATGGTGTGGAGGAGACCCTAGTTTGATTTCGAGACGTTTGGTCGGTGTTGTGGTCTCTCTGTTTTCATTGTTTCCCCTCATGTCGGATCCTAACATGTCGTGGCTTGTGTGGAACGTGCGTGGCTTGAACTCGCCCGCACGTTGTGATGCTATTTACCAACTGGTTTTGCTCTCGGGTGCGAGCGTGGTGTGTTTCCAAGAAACTAAATTAGAGGTGGTTTCTCGCTCGACTGTGGACCAGTGTTTGGGGAGGGCCTTTGATAGTTTCTACTATCTCCCTGCCGTGGGCACACGGGAGGGCATCCTCCTTGCTTGGAAATCCGATGTGGTGGCTATCTCCAACCCCCACTTCTCCAACAACGCCATCACCGCTAGAGTGGGGGAGGTTGGGGCCTCCGGTTGGTGGTTTACTGGGGTGTATGGTCCCCAGTCCGACGTTGACAAATGTCTCTTCCTTCAAGAGCTCAAGGATGTCAGGGACCTCCACCCCGGCCCGTGGGTAGTGGCCGGTGACTTTAATTTGATAGTGGATGCTGCCGACAAGAACAACTCAAACTTGAATCGGCGTATGATGAGTAAATTCCGGCGATTGTTAGCCGAGGTCGAGTTGAAGGAGCTCTACCTCAATGGGCGGCGTTACACGTGGTCCAATGAGCGAGAAAGAGCTACGCTCGAGAGGCTTGACAGGGTGTTCTCCACTGTGGACTGGGAGGTGGCTTTTCCCTCCTCCTTTCTCTCGGCCATGAGCTCCTTGACTTCTGATCACTGCCCTCTCCTTCTTAACCTCTCTCTCCACTTCAACTCCGGGAAGAGGTTTCGATTTGAGTCTTTTTGGCCTAAAAGGCCGATGGTTTTCTAGATATTGTGGAAGGAGCGTGGAATGCTGCTCCGCCAATTGAGAACCCGTTCAAGAGGCTGGCGGCGAAGCTTTCAGGTACGGCGAAGGCGCTGACTAGTTGGAGCGATAAGTTCATCGGCAACAACAAGCTTCAGATTTTGGTGGCTAATGAGCTCATTCTTAGGCTTGATGTGGCCATGGAGTCTCGAGCTCTCTCGCTCGAGGAGCGTGGTTTCCGTCGTCTCTTGAAGCGGAAGCTCCTCGGCCTTGCTTCGTTGGAGCGCACCATCGCTAGACACCGATCTCGGATCCACTGGTTGAGCGAAGGTGATGCTTGTACGAAGTTCTTCCACCTACACGCCAACCACCGTAGGCGTAAGAACTTCATTGCTCATCTCCAAGTGGATGGGGTTCTAATCTCAGACCAAGATGAGAAGGCCAAGGCCGTGGACACCTTTTACGAGCAGCTCTTGGGGTCTTCTCCTGAGCGTGGATTTGGTCTAGACCTGGATTACCTCGGGATGCCGTCACATGAGCTCTCCGAGCTGGAGGTGCCTTTCTCTGAGGAGGAGGTGTGGGGGGTAATCCGCTCGCAGGAGCTGGACAAATCCCCGAGACCCGATGGTTTCACCGGTAGATTCTACACCGCTTGTTGGCCCATTATCAAGGCCGATGTGATGGAGGCCTTCGACACCTTCTGGAGAGGGGACTCTAGGGGGCTCCATGTGGCCAATCAGGCGCTGATTGCGCTCCTGCCTAAGCGCGCAGATGCCGTGGAGGTCAAGGACTTTCGGCCGATCAGCCTCATCCATAGTGTGGCTAAGCTCATGGCCAAGGTGCTCTCCTCTCGCCTAGCACCTAGGATGCCGCACCTTGTGGGCCCCCACCAGAGCGCGTTTATTCGGGGGCGCTGTCTTAATGACAACTTCCAGCTCGTGCAATCCACGGCCCGGAAACTGCATCGCCTCAGGATTGACGCTATCCTCTTGAAGCTCGACATCACGAAGGCGTTCGACACAGTGGATTGGGCTTTTCTCCTTGAAGTGTTGACCAAGCTTGGGTTTGGCCGGCGCTGGACCTCCATGGTCTGTGGCCTTTTAGGGACTGCATCTACGCGCGTGGTGGTGAATGGCGCTGCTGGGGCCTTGATCTACAACAGGCGTGGTTTGAGGCAAGGGGATCCCCTCTCCCCCCTCCTCTTCGATTCGGTCATGGATGTGCTACATCTTATGATCGAGAAGGCGGTGGCCGATGGTTTGATCACGGACCTTGCTACCTCCGGGTTTCGCCATCGCACCTCTATGTACGCCGACGACGTGGTCACCTTCCTCCGGCCCACCTTGATAGACCTTCATACTTGCTCGGCCATCATTGAGGACTTTGGTGTGGCCTCTGGTTTGCGCACCAACCTGGCCAAGTGTGCCCTACACCCTATTCGGTGTTCTCCGGAGCAGGTGGCGATGGCGAGTGGCATTCTGGGCTGTGAGGTGGCCTCTCTTCCGTGCAAATACCTTGGATTGCCTCTCAGCATTCGCAAGGTAACATCGGCTCAACTGCAGCCAGTGGTGGATAATGCGGTTAAGAGGTTACAGCCGTGGTGTGCCAAGCTTATGAACCGCGGAGGGAGGACGATCCTAGTCCAAACTACCCTCTCGGCGATGATTGTACATGCTCCGATGTCCCTCGACATCCCCTCTAAGACGCTTGAGGCCTTCACCAAGGTCTGTAGGGCCTTCCTTTGGAAGGGACGAAGGGAGGTACACGGTGGCCACTGTTTAGTGGCGTGGGAGGAGATCACCACCCCGAAGTGCTTCGGGGGGCTTGGCATTCCTAATCTTCGCCTTCTCAACCTCGCTCTTCGCTGCCGGTGGGCCTGGCTTCAGTGGACTGACCCCACTAAAGCGTGGGCTGAGTTCGATCTGCAGCTCCCTAGCTCCGCTGTGGCGATCTTTGATGCGGCCACCGTGGTAGAGGTGGGCAATGGGGAGCGAGCGCTTTTTTGGCGGGATCGGTGGTTGGATGGCTTGAAGGTGGAGGACATTGCCCCGAACCTGCTAGCCTTGGTCCCAGCTCGCAAAGTGGTGGGGCGCACGGTCAGCGAGGGGATCTCCGGTTTGTGGCTTCGCGACTGTGGTCCCAATCTCGGGGAGGCCGCGCTTGCAGAGTTCTTCATACTCTGGCAGGTCCTCGCGGATGTCCAGCTCTCACCCGAGCGGGAAGATAAACTCCGGTGATGTTGGTCGGAGGATGGGGTCTACTCATCGAGATCGGCCTACATGGCCTTCTTCGCCGGACGGACGCGCGCCTCGGCAGCGTCAGTGATCTGGCGATCGAGAGCCCCTTATGGCTGTAAGTTCTTTGCCTGGCTGGTTTCTAGAAACCGATGCTGGACGGCGGATCGGTTGGAGAGGCGCGGGCTCCCTAGGCCTGCGGCTTGCCCTCTCTGTGACCAGGAGACCAGGAGCCAGAGACCATTAGGCACCTTCTTGTTGGGTGTGTAGTTGCCCATGGGGTCTGGGCGTGGGCTCTAAACCTGTGGGATAGACTGGCCTGGCTTCCTGTGGTGGACACGGAGCTCCTTCAATGGTGGACCTCCCGGCCCTGTCCCAAGGTGACTCAACGGGACCTGTGGACGTCCATCATTCTGATCTACTGGTGCATTTGGCGGCACCGCAATGATGTGGTCTTCAACGGAGCCAGACCAGATGTGGAGGTCATTCGAGCTAGGATAAGTGAGGAGTATGGTAGGTGGCGTCTAGCTAGGCTTTTTCGAAGTGATTCCTTTGGCTTTGCAGAGCCGGTGCCGTGGATAGCGGGAGATTAGACTGTTTAGACTTGAGGAGCTGCCACCTCTTGTTGGCAGCCTTGTGCCGGTCTCCGGCGTTGTCCCTTCTATATGATTATACACCTCCCAGGGTGTATTCTCGAAGTGTCTACAGTTTGTGATGGCAAATTAATGATAGCGGCTGTAAACATGGATCTACAGACTGACAGATGAGCTATCATCATTAGTGTCATCATAATCATAATGTTTCCGGCGATTTCTTAAGGTGACCACTGCGCACCAACGGATAGATTCCTGTTCTTATTGATAGATTGTTTTGTAAAGTGGGATTACGTTGCTAGCTCCGTTACTGCAACCATGTGTGGAGAATGAAATAGATATTAATGTCTAGTCATGACAAGAATTATTGAATCAGAGGGAGTATCATTCACCATGGCAAAGAATATTTGCTTCAGTCTGTGAGGCAAATTTGGTTGCTTGTAGACTTTCTTATGTGTTCGTGAAATTGTACGCATGATGAAACACATACGAAGCTTTTGAAATGTTAATATTGGAGAAGTTATGGAACCATATAGAAGCATTACTCTGGCCTAAAAGGGGGACATGATAGGTGAGAGCAGTTCGGCTGTGTTAGTATGTTCTTAGGTTTACAAATGGAAGTTCGATACCTATTTTCCTAGATCCAAGTAGGTAGATCTTTTATTCTGTTGTTACTATTTTTCTTTAGATGTTGCATTTTGTCACCATGCTCGAAAGCTTATGCTTCATGATGTTATTTCACAGTTTTTGCTGCTTTGCAGATTATGAGAAAATCAATCCTGTTAAGTTTGTTCCAGCATTAGTAGATGGGGATTTGGTTGTTTCTGACTCTTTCGCAATCATACTGGTAAGCTCAACTCTTCACCGCATCTGTTGAGCATATTGATTAACTCTGACAATGTGTCTGCAGTGATATATTAGGAATTAACACGTTTTCTTTATATTGAGCAGTATATGGAAGACAAGTATCCTCAGCATCCTCTCTTATCCCAAGATCTAAAAAACAAAGCTCTTAACTTGCAGGTACTTGTCTGCTTAAAGTTATATTGGCATCATAATGTAGTACTGTATTTGTTTACTCATTTATGGTCAAGGTTACTATTAGCACGAAACACTTTGAAGTGCTGAATCAAGTTCTAGATCTATATTGGATTAAACTTGTTATGATTTAACAATCTTACAGACAGGTGAAAACACCAACTAATGATACCTAAAACCTATCTTATCCAGGTTCTATTGTTGATTACTCGTTTTAAATTGGTGAATTAATTCGTGAAACATATTTGTTCCTCACTGCAGATTGCAAGCATAGTATGTTCAAGCATCCAGCCTCTTCAGAGCCACGCCGTCATAGCGCGTAAAGATAAAATCTTATATATTTTCAGGCCAAATGTTAAACTTTCATTTTACTTATAGTGCGATAATATTCACATAGGCTTAGTTTCTTACATGATATTTTCTAGGGTTCGTTTCTTGGCACAATGGACGCTGACGTGAGCCTTCAGATGGTCCAACACTATATTGACAAAGGCTTCAGAGGTGCAATTTCTGCCACTCTGCCAGTTTATCATATTGTTACCGTATTAGGATTGTATCATCCTTTCTGCGTCATGACATAGTAAAACCTATTATTTTCCTGTTCTTTTTCTGTCTCATGTATGTCATTATATATACAGCATTGTTGTTGGTCTGAAGTATTAACTTATCTGTAATAATTTGTTTCAGCGATTGAAAAACTTTTGGAAGGATGTGACAGTAAATATGCCACCGGAGATGAAGTCCAATTGGTTTGTTCTGCCAACATACACAGGCTTTATTATTTCAAACATGCTTCTTTTCCTACACTGTTATTTACAGTTCCTATTTACAGTTCCTGTTAACTTTGTTAGTGTAACATCAATTATGTTTTTAAACTGAATATCATTAACTAAGTATGTGTTACATATATTGCGGCCATTTTCAGGGAGATGTGTTTCTAGCACCCCAGATCCATGCTGGCGTGACACGCTTCCAAATCGATATGGTATGCAAAGTTTCATGATGTTACTTAAGAGAAATAACATGCAAACAAGCAATGTTCTTGCACTGATTATTCGGAAGCCATTGTTTATAAGCTTCTATTGATATTTTCTCTGACAGCCAAAGTACCCTATTTTGGCAAGGCTTCAAGAAACTTACAATGAACATCCTGCATTTCAATCCGCACTACCTCAAAATCAACCGGATGCACCTCCATCCCAGTAATCAGGACTTGGATCTATACGACCGATCTCCAATTGTCAGTAACAGTTTGTAATAGGTTTTTAGCGTTTTACTGAAATCATAGGTCCTACTTACACCCTACATGTAACTTCAAAGTTTGATGTTCAGTGTAAGAAAAGTAGTATAGACACTGAGACTACCCATGGATGAGCTTGACGCTGTTGTATAAGTGAATAAATGTTGATTGTGATATGTGTGTAAAATCTACTAAATAAGAGAAGAAAATAAAGAATCCAAGACAAACATGGCCTGGTTAATTGAAAAAGACATATCATTTTGGCCTTACCTTCTCTTTTGTTCTTACCTTTGCCTCCTGTACAAATCTATAATCAATCATACACCTCTAGTCCAAGGTGACTTCACCTCCCAGACTTTCTGGGTATCATGTGGGCCCTACATATCTGATATGCAAAGCTTGGGGCAGCATCTTCCACTGTTCTCTCTGCTCTGTTCACATGAGGAGAAGACCAACTTGTTCACCTACTCTTCATACTAATATAGTTAAGCGTCTGCACATGCTGATGTATCTCGACCTACTAGTTGGGAAGAGGAAAGAGAGCTTGAAGGAATGGCGACGGCCAAACCCATCCTGTACGGCGCCTGGATCAGCTCCTGCTCTCACCGTGTCAGGATAGCTCTCAACCTCAAAGGTGAGTACGTCATGAGATTATGGAGCTTGGTCGGTTAGTCGATTCTTGATTATGCTATAACCCTTGCTTAGGACTAGTAAAGCTTTTGAGCTTCTTCATGCATATAGTCAGAGTTGACTGTTTTTATGCCAATTTATGAACATTCTTCAGTAAGAAGGACTCAAGATGGTAGCAGCTTTGTAGTTCTTGGTCTGGTGAATGTGAAGGAGTCTTTGAGCACCAGCTGTCCACTGGCAGTAGTGGGAGCATAATCCAGTGAATTTTCTTTATTTGATCTCCAACTGTCATCTCAGCTATTATGTTGGTTTAATAACCTCTGATGACATGTTTAAATAAGGGGTACATAATTCTTACTAGTTTAGAGATATTATGTCCGTCGGGATTAATACAGAGCAATTTAGATTTTAGAAACTTGGTGAAGACTTAAATGCTAAAAGTGTTAGTCTCTTGTAGCAAGCTATTAACTGATTTTATCTATGGTGCAGGTGTGGACTATGAGTACAAGGCAGTCAATCCTCGGACAGATACAGGTAATCAAATTACGGAGTATAAAATTTATATGCTAATTATAGTATCCATCTCATCCCATAAATAGCCATCTAATTTCGGGGTATACAATTGATGAGAGCTAAAATAGAGGGGTCATGGTCAGAGTAGATGCAGTGAGTGAAATATGATCCCATTGAGTTTCTGTTACATGTTTCCCCATGGTGCCTACTTATGTTATTACTAGTAGCCGCCTAGTCCCCAAACAGTAGCCTAGTATGGTAGATCATATTTATGCACCATCTTCGATGATGAAAATCTAGATCGACGTTGCAAATTCAATGCATGTTGTTCCCATCTATTCCCTGCATCATGCTGAAACCTACAGAAAACCACACCAGAGAATTATCCCTACTATCACGTTTTCCCCGAACATGTCTTGAAACGTACATAATTTGTATACTGTTTTAGGGTGTTACTTGCCAAGCTTTTGATCTCATTTTGTCTGTGCAAGTTATGATGGTTATGTAGGTAGCTCCTCCTGTCCAAAATAAAATGATTGTCATAAATGGGGATGGAAGGACTACCTTTTATGTTCACATCTATTTGTTTTCGATTTCAATTTCACAGTGCAACTTACCCTTATGAATTTGTTATTGTAGACTATGAAAAAATCAACCCTATCAAGTATATACCAGCGTTGGTAGATGAGGACTTTGTTGTGTCTGATTCGCTTGCTATCATTTTGGTGAGTCACTGCTCTTGCTTCAGTGTATTATTTCTTCTCTCGAGAATGTTTCCTTCCTTCAACTTTGTAGTTAACAAGTCCTTTTGTTCTGCACTGAGTAGTACCTGGAAGATAAATATCCTCAGCATCCGCTCTTACCGAAAGATCTCAAAAAGAAAGCTCTTGATCTTCAGGTATATGTCCAGCTAAAAATCTTGTATAATTCTACAGTTATATGTATATGTCTCGTAGATAAGATTCACGGCTTTGCTGTATTGAAATAATTCTTTGGGACAGTATTATTACTTTCATGCACGCTTTTATCGACAAATCCAAATAGCTAATTGTATTTTGTGCTTGTTGCAGATTGCAAACATAGTTTGTTCAAGCATCCAACCTCTCCAAGGCTATGGTGTAATTGTAGGTTTTTGGATATTGTCTTTTGAATGATCATTTCAGTACCAGTTTGGTGGTGTATTGGCAATTTCATTTACATAACTATTTTGCAGGGACATGAGGGTAGTTTGAGCCCTGATGAGAGCCTTCAGTTGGTTCAACGTTATATTGATAAGGGCTTCAGAGGTCTGATGTTTCGCAGCATATTGTCTTCGCAGTTATAGACGTGCAGTTGTAGAAAAGAAAAGGGAATTCAGAAACTATTATTTCTTGTTCTAAGACCGGGTTTCCTTTTTCTTGATATTACACATAGATTTTGAAATGGTATTACACATAGATATGTTGGATTGTGCTGTTCTAACCCCATGAACCATATTTCCCGGAGAGATGGAGAAGTATTAAAGTTACAAACTAAAGAAGCTGTCAATCTCATTTTTGCGTGGAAGAATTGTTGTTTAAATTTTCCGAAGAGCTGGACCAAGGTGTCATCAAGTACCAGAACATTAGATTAGTAGGTTACTTTATGTCGGCTGCTGGTAGTATTTTATTTTCTCGATTTTCTCATTTCAAACTTAGCTTGCTTTGATCTTATTATTCGTTGCAGCAATCGAAAAGCTTTTGGATGGATGTGACAGTAAATATTCCATTGGAGATGAAGTCCATTTGGTTTGTGTTTCTAACCTACATTCATGATTCATGTTTGCTCCTTTAGTTTGATCAGTAAACTTGATATTTGCTTCCAAGCTGGATTGTCAACACGATCATGCATAGCTTTCTTCACCAGATATTTTAGAAACTCATTCCTCCCCGTTTTCTTAATTTGGCATGCCACCTTTATTTCACATTACTACAAGTACTACTAGGTGACCGCTGTGACGAACAGTCCGATACTTGCTTATTAAACTTGAAATATTCTGATTCCTGTACATTTTGTGGCTTTGGCAGGGAGATGTGTTCCTAGCACCACAGATCCATGCCGCCATTCATCGCTTCCAGATTGACATGGTACTCTCCTTCTCCCTGATATCATTCTTCTAAGGTTTTTTGGTTCTTCTAATTGCAAGGTGTGTTCTCTTCCTACTTATTCAGAAATCAAACAACAAGCTTTCCCTTTCTTGCAGACGAAGTACCCAATTTTGGCACGATTTCATGACGCGTATATGGAAATTCCGGCATTTCAAGCTGCACTGCCCCAAAACCAGCCAGATGCACCCTCAACCTAATAATTATCGCTTCTCGCTAAAAAACCTAATAATGAAGATCTTGGGCCAGTTATGTCGACATGCGTGCAATTTCCACAATAGTGAGGATGGTAGTCATTGCTTCGTGCTTTATGCAATGCAATAACCTGTCATAAGTTATCAGAGTTGTCTTGGGATGAACTCTGAAGATACCCATTTTGGCTGTCATAGAAGAATAATGCTAAAAGGAGCTATTATGTATGTGCGGAATTATGGTTATGATGAAGATTAAGCCCATAGTGAGACATGATCTTTGTTACGGTTAAAGTGCCGTTCGATTAGATAGAAAGAAAATTGTGCTCTGGGGTATGAGCGGAGATCAGAAAATGAAAAAAAAAGGCCACGACCAGAAGGAAACTGAAAAAACTACACTACACGGTCTCTGGGGTCATTCGCGCCCTTGGATTATGTTGAACATTGCAGCTTCTCATGCTTTGAGAAGGCTTCATCTTTGTCCACCTCTTTCTTGCGATCGAACGTCTTTGCGTCAAATGCCCCCCTATTTGTTACGGTGACACGGTTGAACAAATTAATATGGACAGAAAAACATTCTTACTTGCAGAGCCTTAAGATGACAAGAGAATTTTGCGAAGACGGTGCAGGTGATAAGGAAAGCGTGTAGTTATCCTTATCCACGGCAGCGAAATGCTTGAACTTACTGTCTGTATATTTCTTTACCATTCTTTTGTTTGACAAGCAAAATGTATTTGACAGCTAAGTTACCATTCTTTTGTTTGACAAGCAAAATGCATTTGTCGGTTAAGTTAACATTCTTTTGCTTGACGAAAAGACAGCCAAATAGGTTAGTAAATATACAGTGATCCATAAGGGTGGGCAAATACGGTGTCGCAGTTTAACCAGTTTTGAGCTAGTCCAACTTTTGTACTAATAGCTCGCTAAATCTATTTTAGCTTATAGGTGTAGACGCATCGACTGCTCAATGGCTTGTGCTTGTTCAATCCATCGCAAGCATATATAAGATCTGGTCCTGGCGTTGCGCTCAAATGTAACCGGTGGGGCACGTTTCTTGTCGCAAGCATATCTGTATGAGGTTAGCTGTCTCATTTTTCCTTAAGCTGCCAAACAAGACGTTGTAGAATGAAATTGACAGATAATCTGCTTGCATGATTGAAGGCGTATGATCGATCACTCTTATGAATATGCAATTTATATTATCAGAGGGCCAAAGGCCACATATATAGTACATGTACATGGCGTAAATATACAGGAAACCCCCTAACAGATGGAGAAAATTTAATATATAATATAATCTAACACCCCCCCTCAAACTCATGGTGGATCCACAACACTGAGTTTGGAGAGTAAAAAATCATGCTGTGCTCTAGTCTGTGTCTTTGTAAAGAAATCCGCCAACTGTAACTCTGAAGGCACATACTGAAGCGCAATAACCTGAGCCTGCACCTGAGCACGTGTATAAAAAGCATCAACACCAATATGCTTGGTAAACTCATGCTTTACCGGATCACGTGCAATACTGATAGCACCTGTATTGTCAGACAAAACTGGAGTGAGTGTCGTAACAGAGACCCCAAAATCCGTAAGCAACCACCGTAACCAAGTCACCTCAGCAGTCAACAAGGTCATAGCTCGCAACTCAGCCTCAACACTCGAACGGGAAATCACTGTCTGTTTCTTCGTCTTCCAAGCAATGAGCGAACTACCAAGAAACATAAAGTAAGCAGAAAGTGAACGACGATCCGTAGGATCACTCACTCACGTAGCATCCGAGTAGCACTGAAGCTGGAGGGAGCTGGAACGAGGAAAGAAAATGCGACGAGTGATCGTGCCACGAAGATAGCGAAGAACACGGAGGAGATGACTATAGTGAACAGTGGTAGGAGCTGAGACAAACTGACTCAGAATATGAACAAGATAAGATATGTCAGGACGAGTGACAACAACATAAACAAGACTCCCAACAAGATGGCGATAACGCATCGGGTCAGGAAGAGGATCACCATCAGTAGGACGAAGCTTAACATTAAGCTCCATAGGAGTCTCAACAGTGCGCTCATCCCCAAGAGCAGCACGAGCAAGAAGATCCTGAATATACTTTTCCTGAGAGATAGAAAAGCCATCAGAAGTGGAGAAGACTTCAATCCCAAGAAAGCAGCGGAGAGGACCAAGATCATTCATAAGAAACTGATCACGAAGATGAGCCTTAACAAAGGCAATATACTCAGGATCATCACCAGTAATGATCATATCATCAACATAGAGAAGGAGAAGAATGACTCCACGAGGAGAAGTGTGAACAAACAGCACTGGATCATGAGCGCTGGGAGAGAAACCAGCAGCAGTCACCACAGAGGCAAAGCGCTCAAACCAGGCATGAGGGGCCTATTTCAGGCCATAAAGAGAAAGCTGAAGACGACAAACCATCCCATCGGGAACAGAATACCCAGGAGGAGGCTGCATGTAAACCTCCTCACTCAATTCTCTATTAAGGAAAGCGTTCTGAACATCAAGCTGAGACACAGACCAGTGTCGAATAGAAGCGACAGCAAGAAGAGTGTGCACAGTGGTCATATGAGCCACAGGGGCAAAGGTCTCATCATAGTCACGGCCGTGCTCCTGCTGAAAGCCACGAGCCACAAGACGCGCTTTATAGCGCTCAAGAGATCCATCAGAGCGGGTCTTAATTTTATAGACCCACTTGCACGTGATGGGACGAACACCAGGAGGGGGAAAGAGAAGATCCCAGGTGCCAGTGCGCTCAAGCGCAGCAATCTCCTCAGCCATGGCAAGCTGCCATTCGGGATGTCGCTCAGCATCCCGATAAGAAGTCGGCTCAAGGGCAACAGAGAGACCGTACTGACTAGGAGAGTAACGATCAGGTGGACGACGAAGATGAGTCACCGTAAGAGGAGAGGGAAGCTCGTCAAAAGAAGAAGACATATCGGAAGAGGAAGAAGGGACATCAGGAGGAGGATCCAGAACATGAGAGCGACGAGAATAATGGAAGAGAAAATGAGACAATGGTGAGGTGGGTGGAGGATCAGGAGAAGAAGGAGGAGAACTAGGTGGGGAGGAGGACAACGGGGTCGAAGGTGAGACATCCATGATAGGTCCCGAAGGAGGATCAATAGGAACAGAGGGAGGTGTGTCAGGAAAAAGTAGAAAGGATATATCCTCCATCGGATAGGTCGAGGAGGTGGGGCGAGGATAGAAAGGACGCGTCTCATCAAACGTGACATCACGAGAAATGCGCATCCAACGACCAACGGGGTCCCAACACCGATAGCCCTTATGCTCATCACTGTATCCAAGAAAGACACACTCAACAGACTGAGCGGTCAGTTTGGTGCGTTCACGAGGGACAAGAAGAACATAACAAACGCAACCAAATGAACGAAGCGCCGAGTAATCAGGAGGATGACCAGAGAGGCGCTCTAGAGGAATACCACCCTGCAGAGCAGCAGAGGGTTGAATATTGACGAGATAGGTGGCAGTGGAAATAGCCTCAGCCCAAAAGTGAGGTGAAAGAGAAGCGACAATCATCAATGCACGAGTCGTCTAAAGAATGTGACGATACTTGCGCTCAGCCACACCATTTTGAGCATGAGCACCAGGACAAGAAAACTGAGCAAGCGTACCCTCCTCATCAAGGAAAGCGCGCAGTGAATGAGAGATATACTCGCTAGCAGAATCTGCATGAAACACACGAATAGGAGTGGAGAACTGGGTACGAACCATGGCAGCAAATTTCTTATAGATAGACAAGACCTCACTACGAGAAGACATGAAATATATCTAAGTGTGACGAGAAAAATCATCTATAAAGAGAACATAGTAGCGATGACCCCCTTTCGACGGGAAGGGAGCTGGACCCCAAATATTAGAGTGAACAAGATCAAAAGGACGCTCGGACACAGACTCACTGTGAGGATACGGTAGCTGAATCTGCTTACCAAGCCGACAACCCTAACAATCCAAAGAAGCGTTTCTGGAGACAGACCCCAGAACACCACGATGAACTAAAGACGAGAGTCGAGAACCACATAAATGTCCAAGACGATGATGCCACTGCTGAAAAGAGCTAGTAGCGACGGCTACAGATGCCGAGGAACTAGCGACGGTGGCATCAGAAGGAAGACGAAGCCAGTGAAGCTCCCAGAGGCCATCAGGGCGGCGGGGGCCAGCACCAAGCATAGCGCTGATGCGACAATCCTGAACGGAACAGGAATCAAAGTCGAGAGTGATGCTACAACGAGAGTCGACGATCTGACTACCAGAAAAGAGTTGCATGTTAAGTTGAGGAACATGCGCAAGAGAAGGAACATGAAACGAGGAAGTACTAAGAATGCCTCGACTAATGACTGGGAGTGGGGTACCATCGGCAGTAAGAACACGAACAGGAGGGTCGACAGGTCGAACAGAATGCAACAAGGAAGAATCAGGAGTCATATGAAAAGAAGCTCCAGTATCAAGAAGCCATGGGGATGTACCTGGAGAAGGAGGAGGTGGTCGCTCAATGCCAGAAAACTCAGTCGCAGAACCAGCAAAACCTGTCGGTGAAGAATCCCAAGCATCAAGCAGGCATCGAAGCCGCGCTATCTCATGCGCAGAGAGGGACATGGCTAGAGAGGTCGAGGTACAATCAGGTGCCGACGAGGAGCTGTCACCCACACACACACAGAGGCCGCCAAAGGTGGCGACGGAGAGCAACACGCCGATGAAGACAGAGTCAACGAAAGACGGTCACAATCGTCTGAAGAAGCCGCAAAATTCGATGTCGAGCGGCGAGCTGATGTAGATGGGGTCAATGAAGTGTGGCCATAACCACGTGAAGAGGCTACGAGAGTCGATGTAGAGCGGCAGGCCAACGAAGACGAAGTCGGCAAAACACGGGCAGAACCGTGCGAAGAGGCCGCAAAGGTCGACGAGGAGCGACGAGCCGATGTAGACGGAGTCGGCGAAGGATGGTCATAACCGCGCGAAGAGGCCGCAAAGGTCGACGGGGAGCGATGAGCCGATGTAGACGGAGACGGCGAAGGGCGGTCATAACCGCGCGAAGAGGCCGCAAAGGTCGACGAAGAGCGGCGCGCCAACATGCACGGAGTTGGCGGACAAGCACCAAGAACCGAAGGAAGGCCCGAGTACAAGACGGAGGCAGCGGAAGAAGTCATCGGGTGACAAGAGCAAGAAACGCCCGACGACATGGACATTTTTTTTACCTAGATCTCGATCTGGATCTGGTCAACCGATCACTGACCAAGATTGCAGAGCCGGCCCAAGCAGGTAGTCAACGGCGGTCAAAAGGTGGCCGAAATCAGCTTGGCAGTGGCCGGAAAACAGCCCGGGGGCGGCTAGAATCAGCCCGGCGGTGGCCGGTAACAGCAGGGGCGGCGCGAGGCAACCAGGGACAGGGGCGGCCGATAGAGGAACATGCACCGTACACCAGCAGCGACAAGCAACAACCAGCCTAGGCAGCAGCTTCGCGCAATGCAGATCTTGGAAACCAAAACGCAACCAACAACCAGCCCAATCGCAACCAAATCCAGCCGAAAAGAGTTAGATCTGCACGAATTCGAGCCAGAGGAAAAAAAATCGACGGCGGCTGTGGTGGAGACATCACGAGTTGCAGCGTGCGGGAGCTAAACCTAGAGCTCTGATACCATGTTATAAATATGCAACTTACATTATCAGGGGGCCAAAGGCCACATATATAATACATGTACAGGGCGCAAATATATAGGAAACCCCCTAATAGATGGGGAAAATACAATATACAATATACATCTAACACACTCGACTTTGCGGCTTGCTCGCAAAACCATCATGGTCGTTGGCTCACAAAACTTCATAATATCGCTACACAAAGCTATAATTTTAGCAGGAGGATAGTATTTTCCAATAAAAGCATCCTTACACTTAACCCATGATTCAATACTATTTTTAGGCAAAGATAGCAATCAATCCTTAGCTCTTCCTCTGAAAGAGAAAGGAAACAACTTAAGCTTAATAATATCACCGTCTACATCCTTATATTTTTGCATCTCACATAGCTCAACAAAATTGTTGAGATGAGCTGTAGTATCATCAGTACTAGCACCAGAAATTGCTCTTTCGTAACAAGGATCAACAAAGTAGGTTTAATCTCATAAAAATTTGCAGCATGAACAGGTGACACAATAGGAGTGCAGATAAAATCACTGTTATTGGTGCTAGTAAAATCACACAACTTGGTGTTCTCATGAGTACCCATTCTAGCAAGACTAAAAGCAAGTAAGTAAAAGCAACTATAAAGAAACTAATTTTTTTGTGTTTTTGATAAAACAATGCAAGCAAAAATAAAATAAAGCAAAATAATAACAAAGTAAAAGATTGAGCGTGCGAGACTCCCCTTGCAGAAATCTTCTTTCTCCCCGGCAAGGGCATCAGAAAAAATGCTGGTCCGTAGTTGACATGGGAGCTTCTTCTTCAAATCCCCGGCAACGGCGCCAGAAAAAATGCTTGATGCGGGTAGATGACCACCCAGTTGGAAACCCCAAGAGGAAGGTATGATGAGCACAGCAGCAAGTCTTCCCCCAGTATGAAACCGAGGTTTATCGAACCAGTAGGAGAAAGCCAAACTTCAGAAGGTTGATGCTTGCTAGCTTCGTGACAGCTCCGGACAATTTATAGGGCGCCTTGTCCAGGGCTTTGCTTTGCACCAGCATCAACGTGGAACCTGCACACCACACAACCAAGAACTTTGCTCCCAACTTACGATGAGGTTGTCAATCTCACTGGTTTGCTGTAAACAAAGGATTGGGCGTATCGAGTGATAAACAGTAATAGTATGTAAGAATGTAAACAGTGCGAGTAAAAGTAAATGGTAGTAGCAATACAAAGGAAATTGGACCGGGGTCCACAGTTCACTAGTGGTGTCTCTCCATAAGATAAATAACAACATGCTGGGTAAACAAATTACAGTTGGGCAATTGATGGAATAAATATAACGTACATATGTCACGAGGATCGCTATAAGATTTACTCTGGGCATTACAACAAAATACATAGACCGCCATCCAACTGCATCTATGACTAATAATCAACTCGCGGGGAATCATCCGAGGACCCCTTGTGTATTAAGTTGCGAACAACAGATAACTGCATTAAGCAAAGTGTGTAATGTAAACAAAGCAAATGTCCTTGGACACAAGATTGTTGTTTTCTCCCTAGTGGCAACAACACATCTACAACCTTAGAGGTTTCTGTCACTCCCCCGGATTACTAGAGGCATGAACCCAACTATCGAGCATAAATGCTCCCTCTTGGAGTCACTAGCATCTACTCGGCCAAGATATCTACTAGCAACAGAGAGCATGCAAGATCATAAAACAACATAGAGATAAGATAAAGATATAATTTTAGAACATCAACTTGACATATCACCAATATTCATTGGATCCCAACAAACACAACATATAGAATTACACAAAGATGATCTCGATCATGATAGGCAGCTCACAAGATCTAAACATGAAGCACGTGGTGGAGAAGACAACCATCTAGCTATTGCTATGGACCCGTAGTCCAAGGTAGACTACTCACTCGTCGCTCTGGAGGCAAGCATGGCGATGAAGAAGACCTTCGATGGCGATTCCCCTCTCCGACAGGGTGCCGGGAAGAGCTTCTGGAGCCTCCCGATCTCGGGTCGACGACGGCGGTGGATCACGATGTGTATATGGAAAATTGATTGGGTCTTTAGGTTTTTCCCGTTGGGAGGAATATATAGGCGGAAGGGCGGCGTCAGGCGGCCTCACCCCTAGGGGGCGTGGGCCAGGGCTGGCCGCGCCACCCTAGGGTGTGGCTGGCCTGTGGCCCCCTCCGTCTCCTCTTCGCTCTTCTCGAAGCTTCGGTAAAAATAGGAGGTTCGGCTTTGTTTCGTCCAATTCCGAGAATATTTCCCGTGTAACTTTTCTAAAACACAAAAACAACAGAAAACAGGGAACTGACACTATGGCATCTCGTTAATAGGTTAGTTCTAGAAAATGCATGAAAATACCACGAAGTGTAACAAAACACAAAGAAAATGGTGTATAAACAAGCATGGAGAATCAAAAATTATAGATACGTTTGAGACGTATCACATCTCACAATAAAAAGCTATACCAATGGTAAATAAAAGAGATGTCGAGGTGTTCATTGTCTGTTTGTCTTGTCATTTTGATGTGGGCTTGTTCCATGTCATCGAGCAAGAGGTACCTCGTTGGTGGTTCTCGATGGTACGTGTATGCTTACAATGACAAGAACTTGCTTGGGACCCAAGTCAAGTAGCATGAGGTTTGGGTATTCGTACTTTATGGGACACGAGGTTTTCAACTTATAATTTGTTAAGCATATGCTTCATAATTATACTCGCATTAACATTAACCACTCAAGATGCCTATCATGGGGGCAATGAGAGCTCAAAGATAGTAAGTATCATAATTTTTGGAGGTTTATAAAACTTGCAATCACTGCTTCCCTCTACGAAGGGCCTTTCTTTTACTTTTATGTTGAGTCTTCACCTTCTACCTTTATGCACCGTCTAAGAGAGCATAGTTGTCATTCTGAGTATAATGTGCATAGGCCCAAAATTATTATTGATTGATTCATGATTATGGTTTTGCTTGTTCTTAAATTATTTGTATCTAGTCAGCCTCTTAAACTTGAAGGTGTCCTATGCATTTATGTTTTGCTATTCCATGAGGGACAAGCTTAAAACCACTTTGCTATGTTTTTCTATATGGTTGAAACACACACTTGACTTTTATTGTTTCATTACTCATGATCTTTTATTTGTGTTACTTTTCATGTTATAACATGGTTGCTAAGTTTCTATTATCAAGATTATGTCTTTCATGCCCATGCTTAGAGTACTTTGATCTCAGCACTCAATGCTTTACAACGTTGATCAAGATTGTGATGGTGCATGTCACCTCAAAAATTATTGTTTTGTTATCACTTACCTACTCGAGGACGAGCAGGAGTTAAGCTTGGGGATGCTTGATACGTCTCAAACGTATCTATAATTTTTGATGCTCCATGCTTGTTTATACACCATTTGCTTTGTGTTTTGTTACACTTCGTGGCATTTTTATGCATTTTCTGGAACTAACCTATTAACGAGATGCCACAGTACCAGTTCCCTGTTTTCTGCTGTTTTTGTGTTTCAGAAAAGCTACACAGGAAATATTCTCGGAATTGGACAAAATAAAAGCCGAACCTCCTATTTTTCACGACACGAGACGAAGTCCAAAGATGAGACGGAGGGGGGCCAGGGGCCAGCCACACCCTAGGGTGGCGCGGCCTAGCCCTGGCCCGCGCCACCATGGGGTGAGGCCGCCTGGTCCACCTCCTGACGCCACCTTTCCGCCTATATATTCTTCTCGACGAGAAAACCCTAAAGAGATGACCACTTTTCCAGAAACATATCGTGAACCGCCGCCGTCGTCAACCCGAGATCAGGAGGGTTCAGAAGCTCTTCCCGGCACCCTGCCAGAGAGGGGAATCGCAACCAAAGGCCTTCTTCATCGCCATGCCTGTCTCCGAAGTGATGCGTGAGTAGTCTACCTTGGACTACGGGTCCATAGCAGTAGCTAGATGGTTGTCTTCTCCTCCATGTGCTTTATGTTTAGATCTTGTGAGCTGCCTATCATGATAAAGATCATTGTTATATAATTCTACATGTTGTGTTTGTTGGGATCCGATGAATATTAATACTATGCCATGTTGATGTGCTGAAATATATTTTATGTTATCTCTATGTTGTTTATGATCTTGCATGCTCTCTGTTGCTAGTAGCTATCTTGGCCGAGTAGATGCTAGTGACTCCAAGAGGGAGTATTTATGCTCGGTAGTTGGGTTCATGCCTCTAGTAATCTGGGGGAGTGACAGAAACCTCTAAGGTTGTAGATGTGTTGTTGCCACTAGGGAGAAAACAATAATCTTGTGTTCAAGGACATTTGTATTGTTTATATTACACACTTTGCTTAATGTTGTTCACAACTTAATACTCAACGGGTGCTCGGACGACACCTCGAGAGTGGATTATTAGTCATAGATGCAGTTGGATGGCGGTCTATGTATTTTGTTGTAAGGCCCAGAGTCAATCTCATAGTGATCCTCATGACATATGTATGCTAGCTTTATTCTATCAATTACCCAACTGTAATTTGGTTACCCAGCGTGTTGTTATTTACTTTATGGAGAGACACCGCTCGTGAACTGTGGACCCCGGTATATTCTTTTACATTGTTATTACCGTTTACTATTTACTTGCTTTATTTACTTTCTTGCAAACTATTACTTTTTACCACTAGATACGCTTAATCTTTTGTTCACAGCAAACCGGTGAGATTGACAACCTCACTGTGAGTTGGGACAAAGTACTTGGTTGTGTTGTGTGCAGGTTCCACGTTGCTGCTGGTGAAAAGCTACACGCCGACAAGTTTTCTGGCGCCATTGTCCAGAGTATTGCAAAGCTAGCTAGCATCAACCTTTGGAAGTTTGTATCTTTCTCCTACTGGTTCGATAACCTTGGTTCCACAACTGAGGGAAGACTTGCTGCTATGCTCATCACACCTTAATCTTGGGGTTACCAACTCGCAAGCATCATTTGGCAAAAACCCTACTACTTGTTTGTGGCACAGTGAATTATCCGTAGTATGCTCTCACGATCTCAGGATAGGGATCTGTCTCATATGTGGTGGTTGGGTGTGGAAGATGATGGTAGGTGGATGCTTTGTTTACGCTCGTGAGCTGAGAGCCGTACCAATTCGGCAACCTCCATTCACCCTTATATACCTGTTGGGAATTAGGGTTACAAGAGGCAAAGGGTTTACAAATGGCGGTGCCTACTAAAATCTTAACGTGAAACCATATTTGGTCTATGTCGGTTTACCTGAGGACCCCACAGAATTCCCGGTTGGAGATCCTCGCATGCCTTGTACTCCAGGATAGTAGCATTTGGGCCCCCGCCTAGGGTCCAAACCCTTAGGGTGGGCCACGTAGGTCCCGAGAGTTATAGGTGTCAACCCCTTGTGTTTGGCCCGATCTCACAGATTAACGGTGTAGGGGACAAATGACATGAAGAACACGATGACCACACATGTGGAAACCCGATACAAATGGTTGCTCTCATCGTCCTGTTCTACCGATGCATTAGTATCTTTGCGGGAAAGACCAAAGGTAGAATCCTGGAAGAATGATCGTGATGCAAGAGACTAAAATGCCAAGTTGCAAAAGATCAAATCCAAGTAGCATTCCAAATCCAAGAAAAGATCCAATCACATAAGAGGCCTTAAATAACAACTCAATATACGTTGAAGTGTCTAAAATCCCAAGAGTGATGATGGGAGGAGCACATGCTCAACCCAATTCAATTCTAAAATATTTTCTTGGGTTCCTAAGTGGAGATGTGGAGAGCCATGGCCTAGGGGTACTTTAGGTACAAAATAAAGACCTGAGAAGATAAAATTGACAAAGCCCAACCCACTTAGGCGTCACAGTCTGGTACAAGCGGTAGTACCGCTGCAGTAACGGGTAGCACCGGTCTTCTAGGTCGGGCGGTAGTACCGCTCTTGCATCCAGTTGTGTCGGTCCATTGATAATTGTCGATGATGAATTATTGGTGCTACTAATGCAGTGCCGAGGTGACATCTGAGAATGGGAGGAGCTTAAGCAGTAGTGGTTTGGTAGAGGCACCGATAGTACTGTCCCTTGTTGATGGGTGACAATGAAATCAGTAAGACCGGGTGCTGACAAAAAATAACTTAAATAATATCTCTCTGTTTCAGGAGTTTGCCGATGGCTCGTCACCAACTTCTCATCCATCAAGAGCGAGTAGACTAAATCGAATCATGGCAAGAAGCTCAGGCTAGAGGCGAGCCCCCGACGCACTCGGGGGCTAATGAGGAGGAAATACCCAACCGAGTAGGCCCAAGGAAGCAAGTCACTACATGAGACCTGGGTGGCTTAACTTAGTCGCCACCTCAAGGGACCTGTCGACTCAGGGCCATAATTGCATAAGGCCCAACTAATCCATCCAAGACCATCATGGAGAACAAGTAAAGGAATCAACAGTGGTAGTCAACCAGGGTTTAAGATGACTCACTCGTACGGTGTAAAACCCTAGATCAAGTTGCCTATATAAAGCTTCATATAGATAGCACAGTGGATAATTCCACTTATCTTCATAGCTTCCATAGCCGCCACATCTTCCATCTACATCATCTATGCCATTGACAACACTTGTAAACATATAGACGTCAATACAATCAAGGAAGAAGTAGGTCTTTACCTCCACCGTGAGGGGCTGAATCTGGGGCTGTTGTGCCATGTATCAATCTCGTTCAGGTGTTCCAATGTCATTACTGTCAACCACCTCTCGTAAACTAACCCTGGTAGGCTGGTAGCATCCGCCTCAACAAAACCACAACACTGCACACCCTCCTGCACTTCCTCATCTTTGCGGCAGCAGCGGCGCATGTGCTGGACTCGAGCATGGAGATGAGACGCACAACAGCGACGCGTGAAGAGCGGGTGTTTGCCAGCGGCTAGCCTACGCAAGTCCTCGCAAGAGCGGCCAGCACAAAGAGAACGACCATAGAAAGGGAACCATCAGCTTACAAGACAGAGTATATAACTTTTGAGACCTCACGAGGCAGAGAGCTACCTTACATGGTTTGGACGGACGGTAAGATCTATGGCAGCTGGCGAATGAAAAGCCCTGTCTTTGGACTTGGAGAGAAACCAACTAACAATTATGGAACACCAAAAAAATTGCAGAAACCCTTTCATTTTAAATTCATCAAACTTCAGCTCCCTTGCCTTCATGGTTGTGTCATGTCATCCTGAAAGTGGATCCTACTTGTCAGAATCACGCTAACGTGGCTAAACTAGACAATCAGTGCTATTTGAAACAAATCAGCGCAATCCCAATGGATTTTAAAAAAGAAAGGATTATTGTGCATAATTGTTGTGGTCTTTTGGAACTTTCTCGTGAAGTTCAGAAGCAGCTTTACATTTCCATAGCACTTTCCAGATTGGCTTGTCTCCAAAAGGTGCAGAACTAGTAGAAGCACTCTGCTGGCCTTGATATGAAAGCCGCAAACCAAGGCGATACACACTCCGGACTGAGAAGCAACCATTCCTCTCATGCTGCCATGCCAAAAAATCCTCCGGCCTTCTATCCGACAATTTGATTTTCAAAATAACCTCGGCATCAATAGGAAGGAAAGTTCTACGTATCAAACCTTCATCCCAGCGCCCCTGATCATCAATTAAACTTGAGACTCGAACAAGCCTCGATCGACCCTTATCACTCACCACCTTTAACTCTTCCTGTCTAGGGAGCCAGTTATCTCGCCATATTCTCACCGACCTTCCATTGCCAATACGCCATATCATACCCTCCTTCAACAGATCAAGACCATAGACAATGGCACTCCACGTTGGAGACGGGTTCCCCGAGAAAACCGTGTCTAGTAAATTACCTTGAGGGTAATATTTTGCATGAAGAACTCGCGCGCACAAACTGTCCGGTCTCTGAATTAATCTCCATGCTTGACGTGCTAATAAAGCCTGATTAAACACCCGCATATCCCTAAACCCCATACCACCATGGGGTTTTGGCCTGACTAGAATATCCCAACTCACCCAATGCATCCTTCGCCTCCCTCTCTCAGAACCCCACCAAAAGTTCCTGATCAATCTTGTAAGCTCATCACACAGAGAAAACGACAGCTTAAACACAGCCATGATAAATGTTGGCAAAGCCTGCGCCACCGCCTTGATCAATATTTCCTTTCCGCCTTGTGAGAGATCACCCCACAACATGAGCCTCTTAACTAGCTTTGCTTGAAGAACTTCAAGCTCCCCCCTTGTCATGCGACCCTCAGGGGTAGGGAGGCCGAGATATTTGTCTTCAAATTCTGGCTTCATAACATTTAACACTCCTCTCACCTTAGCTTGAATCACCTCGTTGCAACCCGCACTAAATAGTATGGAACACTTAGCCTAATTTATCAACTGTCCAGTGGCTGAAGCATATGTGTCAATCACTGTTTTAACCCTATCCGCTTGATCACTAGAAGCTTTGAAAAACAGTAATGTATCATCCGCAAAAAGAAGATGAGAGACACCCGGAGCTCTCCGACAAATCTTAATAGGAGATGGGTCATCTCTAGGTCATCTAGTGGAGGACCTCCGTGAGTTGTTGTCGGCTGATGCAATGGTTGGCATTGTTAAGATTCCTAGAATTTGTAATTCTTCTAGTCATGAATTAGCTAGATTTGGGATGTTAAATCATAGAACTCAGTTTTGGTTAGGAGATGGTCCGGATGATCTTCGAGATGTTATCCTTCGGGATTGTAATAACTCTATTCCTACTTAATACATTTCTTTTCCCTGCAAAAAAAAAGTTCAGAAGCAGCTATTTTCTATGTTTGTACTCCTAAAAATGGCTACATCTTGAAGAGGTTTTTTACTGACTTGGATCCGAGTTCTCAATTATCCTGAGTCCTAACCTATTTCATTGTCCTGCACAGTGCCTCTTGCAGTTGATGCCGTTGAAGGCTTCGAAAGCTGTTCATCATCCTGTTTTTGCTATCTAGTAGTATTCTAGTGTGTGCAATAATATGTACATATGCATCCCATAAAAGTATATACCAAATTTAATCTAATATACATGCTCAACACTTTGTGCTTCTCTATTTACATGAAAGAATCTTATGTTGATTGATGCATTTTTGGGCTTGAAATTGTACTGCTTGCTAGCTGAATTTTTTTCCAAACCCACAACCTACGTTGTTGAATACCACAGTACTTGATCTTGTGCTGATCATGAGTGCATCACAGCACCGGCGCACAACATACATCCTGTCACGCTCAGCTCACCTCTGATTAAGGGTGGGGAAAATCTAAAACCGTGGGAGCCCGTGGAAACCGGATAGTAAGAGCTAGTAGTTTATTTCCTTTTACAAATTAAATTCTCATTTTTACTTTAGTTCAAAAAGTTAAACTAGCTTAAAATCGATTAAACCGTAACACCGCGTTTGCCCACCCTTACCTCTGACTAGCTAGCTAATATCCTGTCACACTCAGCTTACATGGAAGAACCGTAAATGCCATGGTTGGAAAGCATTTTCCCTCTTAGGGATACGTTAGGTTTTGTAATTTCCTAAGGTTTTGATTGCCAGAGCAGCCGCATTTTTATGTATCCAACTTAACCGAACATAGCTCCTCGTACACGCATGCGGCAAAAAAGTGACTTTATTGTCGCTCGCAAGATATAGAGCCACGAAATATCTAGCCAGCAGTAGCGCCGCTAGGTCGCCGTCGGCTCACTGTTCCTGCTCGGCAGGGTCAGTCCATATAATTTGTGGGCCTGACAGAGCTTCCTTAGGATAAGGGGGGCATTGTCCCCCTACTTTAAAAATTAATTTAAATATCTTTTAAATAATATTTAATATATCTGTAACATTTATGTTTAACATTTAAATATTACTCAAGCTACCCTGTGTCCCTAAGGTTTCAGCGGGCGCTGCCAGAGGTGACGAGCCCTAGAGGAGCCCGGGGATCGTCTTTGATGACGAGGCATGGGGTCCTTGCTTCCGGACCGTGCACCCATCCACGCTGATGATCTACCGGTTTTTATGCTCAGCCTTATTTGGCACGCTCGCCATCATCGCCATATCCTGCGACCACGATCTCCTCTATTAGTACACCAAGTAAGTATCTAGTTGCTTTGTCTTGAGTAAATTCTAATCATCTTGTTGATGGCAATCTTATCTTCTCTAGAGTTTGGTCATCAGTAATTGTTAGAAAAACATGCTTAACTGTATTGATCAAAAGATGTTTATAAGAAAAAGAATAGGAATAACATCAGGAGGAGACATGGCGGTAGCCCACCTGGCCAAAGCGGCTCTTATCTTCTACACGTACCGGGACTCCGGGAGTAGTAGTAGTTATTTACCGAATATTTTCAATTAATGTCACTTTGATCTAGTACTACTATGTCTTTTTCTTTTTTGTGCGAGGAGCGCCGCTATGTTTCTCATACCATGTTATTTGCAAAGAAGTATTTTGTGTGGTGTTTCATTATCTAAAGTTCGTGCTTTTAATGCTCTTATAGTTGCATTTTGTATGCAGGTGGACTTTCCTCCTTGCGACGATTTACTTTCTTCAAACAGTACATGCCAATGACTGTGACGTTTAACACAAGCATTATCGTCTGTAAACTTCGTAGCTTGCAACAAGACTGCCCATCTAGACCGAGGGCCGTTCCATAGAATTTGTGGGCTCTATGGCGATAGAACACAAAGGGGCCTTCTTTATAGTGACAAAGCTTTCTTAGGGCAAGGGGGGCATTGCCCCCCTACTTTAGAAAATTACTTAAAATATCTCTAACATTAATGCTTAAAATTTAAATATTACTCAAAGGTAAAGCATGATTGATGTTCTTAAACCCCTCAAAAATATTATCAAGCCCTGCCACTTGGTCACACTCAAAAGAGTTAAAAAATATTAGTATTTCATAAAAGAAATATTACTGATGCAATAGCAAAATAAATAATTCATATATTTGATAGATCCATGATTTCGTTCACCACATTTGATGATTTTTTAATGAAGGCTGATGTTGTTCCGCACATTTAGAAAGGTAAGGAAGAAATTGTGAAGTCAAGAAAAAATATTTGGAAATGTTTGAGTATTTTGTTTTGGGAAGAGGAGTTATAGTTGTGACACATTTGGTTGCACCTTATGTCATACATATTTGTTGAAAATTATTCTAAATTATTGAATCTCAAGATTAAAAGTGCATTGAGTACATAATTTTTTTTAGATAGGGCCTTAGCTCCCGAGGGCTCAGGGCGAGCGCCCCTCTGGTATGGGCTGGCCCTGCTGCTCAGGCAGCCAGCTGCGAGCTGCCCTGTGTCCCTGCCGTGCCGCCGCTATGGCTGGGCCGGATTCCTTCGCTGATCGACGCCAGCTAGGATGCAAATCGTTGAGTGCATACTTACCAACAACTGCATGTTTGCAAATTCTCAATCACAAGCGTCATATCACTTCTTATTCATAACACATGACCATGCATTCAAGTTCGACTTCGTAGTATTAGTATACTAGACGGACCGGCCGGCTTCGCCCAGCCCGTCTACTAATCGTTCGATAATTAGTCTTTAGTAGTTGATAGTAAACGGCATGGTCAGTAAAAAGAAGTTTACATTCTTTTTGGCTTTTTTTTCATTCAAAGGCCGTGACTTCTACAGCCATTGATGATTCAGTGCCGGTTCGAGGATCCGACACAATCAATTACTACTTTTCTAAAAATGATAAACCAATCTGGTTTTCTAGTTAATCAAGCAGAGTCTGCTAGAACAACTACGGATCAAATGAGCTAACAGAGTAATCATGTGGCTTAGAAAAACCATTTGTCATAACAGGCTAAATACATAATTCAATTTTACGAAAACCAACACTTTTAAGTCCACAGTGTTGCTAGAATTAGTCGACATTTTACATTAGGTCAAGCAAAGATCAATACGTATTTAATGGCTTACGGGTCTCTGGAAAAGTGGGTTAGGTACAACTATTAGACAAAAACTCCCGCTGCTCGTATGTCTCCCTGGTAAATAGTTTCTCATTTTTCTATTTTTCTGTGATTTCAGAATGTCATTGTTGATCCTCCTGCAAACACAAAATAATCGTCAGCATCTAGAATTTCCATCGCTACTTGCAATTTTTATAACAGAAGTTCCGCGGATCATATATGCAATAAGCCATAGTTCTGAACAAAGAAAAGGTGAACTATAAAAGTAGACAGAGCCATAGTTCTGAATAAAGAAAGAGTAAACCATAAAAATAGGCAGCAGCAGAGCAGATGAGCCAGGAAGCGAAGCTAGGTCTTTTGTGTTCATGCCAATCCGCTGAGCAGCACTTTCTTGCACATTTGTAAAACATATGGATTTTTCGGAGCGGCTCACCACCACGCTTACAGCTATAGGTAATTAATATAATTTCATATAGAGTAGGAAATAACATCTCTTGTTACTGAGATGAGATGTAGTCTGAATGCCGCAATTGACTGATAAAAAAATTCAGAACATTACAACATATTATCAAAGGGATATGAAAAAGATGGCAAAAACATAAATAAAAGGGTGCGATATGGACCCATTCTTATCATCTTAAACAACAATTACAAAATGCATAGACTGCTTTGAAGATATCACAATTCCTGTAGTCTCAATTAGATGGAGAACTTTATACCTCGAAAAGAACACACTGATATTCTTTGAATTATGTGACAATTCATATTTTAATAAAAACAACCGAATTGGATCTGAGGAAACTCATGAGTTGAGACCTAGAAGATAGCCTCTTATCACCAATCAATCATTCATCATGATTCACATAGATCTTGTCATCTCTCACGTCCTCAATGGCACCTTATCAGACCTAGACCAAAGAGGAATAATTCACAATTTGTCACATAAAAAGGTGAGCGATAGTCATAAACCAAATCTGAGAAAGATGCAAAAGAAGCCATCTTCACACATAACCTTGACTTTGTGTCCAAGTCTAACTTCCAGGGCCACTATTAAATAAAATAAGTACCTCGGGGGTTGGGTGTTTAGGTATAGAATTTGAGCAAGAAAAACTGTCAGAAAAAATACATACAAGTGAAAGAATGGCAATCATTTTTTTATCCTATAAAATAAAATGGGAACTTAAATTCTCCCTTCTGACATATACAGGCAAAAAGAAAGTCCGTCTGCAAATCATACTCCAAGGGAATTAACCATAATATCATCTATTGCAAAATTTTAATCTAACATACACATGTTGGTAGTCCTGCTCCAAGTTATTCCATTACAAACTTTCTAATAAGTCAATCTGTAAGTTGCACTAATAGAAAATTGCAAGACGGTTTGTACAACTAATTAAATATCCTTAGTATTAGTGTTGCAGATCACTTAAAATTTAATTTTCACCATATCAGAAACTAAAATTAATATAATAAGTTAATAGCATAGCTTATATGGCATAACATGGGTGAATTGGATCCAGATGGTTTCTCATGATAATCGAACAGTTTATATTGCTCATCGACCGATATCACAGCTTTAGTTAATTAATATGTGATTATTGTAACTAATTGATAAAATCAAGATGGAAATGTCTATGGTGCTTCATGTCAGTTCTTAATTACCATAATATAAAAAAGTATATGAATTAACCTGCATGTTAATATATCTTTATCGAAATTTGTGTGGATTGAGAAGATAGAAACATAATAACCATAGAACTAAGAAGATGGAAATATTCCTTTGAATAGTCTTATCTGTATATTTAGAAGAAAAAAAAGAAGGAAAATATGGTGGTGGCATACTAACCTGCAGCGAGCACATAGTAGCTGACATGAGGCACCATGGCAAGACTATTGGGCTACTGGTCATACGCCACCATCAGTTCTTGTAACCAAGTCTTCCGTCAGATAATATATATAAGGCATAGGTTAATAAAGTTTACTGACATGTAAAATCTTTGTATTTGAGAAGAACAAAAAAATATGAACTACACTGTATAGTGACATTTAAGACATAGATGAGCAAAAAGGCACCAGCAGTTCTACACAGAAAAAAATACTTGCAATGGACAACACCAACAAATATAGACCTTCAACATTCAGACATAGTGAGCGCAGTCAATTTTTCATGGTGAAAGAAGGGGTGAATATTTTGTCCACCAAATCTATGAAGAAAGTTATCAAGGGGTGGAGCAAACATCCAAACAAACAGACAGTCCCAGCAATCGTTCCAGAGAAATGGCAAATGACTACTGAGAAAGAATTGCCCACCAGACAAAGAATACAGGAGGCAGGGGCGCAGGGCTGCCACTCAAAGACTGAACGTGTGAGCTGACCGGTACATGCATCCACACCAGCTGCAACACACATGCAAGACCATCAAATAGCAGGGACAACAAGCCAATTGGAGAGAGCGCGACACATAGGTTGAGGAGAGATCCAAAGCTAGCCCGACATACAGTTTAGAAGAACGATGGATTTCTTGATCAGCTTGTCAGACCTCTAGTAGCGATTTTTAGGTTACACCACAGCAAAGGGCATTATTTTCTTCCATCTGAAGATCGATGTATTAAAAACAAACAAAATGATAGCATGTTCAGATATCAGGATGCCAACTTAAAACATTTATTATTTATTATTAGCAAAGTTGTGCTTGTTCATGAAATTTATAAGAATATCTTTAGAAGGAAGAAGCTGATTAGTTCAATGGGATTCCTGGCAACCAATCAATACAATTAATGCAAGAAAATCAGCTTACTCACCGATGTAAGACTTAGAATATAGCTTGGTCATCTTCAAGTATTTAGAAATATGATTGTGCCCTTTGGTCATTATCATGCACACTGTATGCCTATCAAGAAGATTGGAAGAAACCTGCCATTACATACACAATGAATAATGCATAACATTAACTAATTCGAAAAATAGATGAAGTAATAATTTTACTCGATCTGGATGGGAAAAAGAGAGGGCCTTGGTACAATTTCGTGACTCGTTCTGGTATCCCATCAATCAAAGCAATAGTACAAATCGCACAACCTGGAACTAATCCAACAAGTCTTGCCTAGGCTGCAAATTGCATACGTAACCACACTATACATAGATCGTACTTGTTTGTCACTGGGAGTACTAATCAATATCTCCGAAAATTTGTCAAAGCTAACTGCGCATTTGAAGATAGAATACTAACTTCATGATCTCTATTTTGTCAAAGTGACTGGGAGTTGGCCCGAGGCAGACGGTCACGAAATCAAGCCATAATTGTAAGAATGGATCAATTTGATGAAATGGAACTACAACACCATTTGAAGTTCTGAGATGAAGAAAGCTATTATCTGTCGCGTGCTAGCTTAGTCCGCTGTCTGCTAGGAAGCAGCCAGCAAACACGCAGGGATAGCAGGCTAGTACAACAGCACACACGCCCAGCAGATCAGCAAGCAAGCAGCCAAGAACGGAGAGGCAGCGCTGCTAGCAAGACAGGAGCACTACCTTGGCGCTGGCCGCGGACGTACGCGGAGGCGACTCCAGGCGGCGGAGAGGGTCGAATCCAGGTTGGGGCGAGGGAATTCCAGGAGGTGGCAACGCGTACGATTCAAGGCGCGGCGGCGCTCGATCCCCTATCCACGCCGCCACTGTATCGCCGTCGTCTCCGTGCAGCCCCCTCGGCCCCTCGAGCTGTGACCCGAGCCACATGACGACGCCACGCTAGCGAGGAGGCTCCCGGTAGTGAAGGAGGCGAGCTCTCCGGCCGGTGTGCCGTGGGAGAGGCCCAGCTCCCGGCCGGCGCAGTCTCCTTCGTCGGAACCTTCGTGCGGCGCCGGCCTCCCCTGCACACGCATCCGTTCTAGGAGGGGGCGATGGTGGCGGCTCCTCTTTAGCACCGCTGCAGGGTACGCCAGCCGGTCCGAGAGCGGAAGCGGCGGCGGGCGTGGGAGCGGGAGCGGCGGCGGTGAGGGCAGCGAGGGCGGCGGCGGGCACCGACATGGTGCGGTGAGGGCGGAGCTCGATCCAGAGCAAGTGAGTATATATACTAAAGATTCCACCGACCAGATCAGTCAAGGTAGAGATCGAACGGCTGCAAATAGCTAGCTCCTGATAGGCTGAGAATGCGCGGCCACCACCAAGCTTAAAGCTTAGGTTAATACATGTTTTTTGAAACAAGGCAAAAGACTTGTCATTTCATTGATTAAGAAGAAGAGAGTTTGATCGGTTCATTGCATGGAACCAGCCGAAAACCGATACAAATGCATCAATATCGTCATGGAGCACAATTACATTGGGCACAACCACCAGCTGACCTGACCACATGCCAACAATCAGCCACACACGCCAACAGAAAATATCTCCAACTTCAACAACGAGCTTTGGAAGAGAAATATGCTAGGCTTGTCGCCGACTGAAATGTACATACATTCGATTGTCATGCATTGACCTGGGCACAGGATTTGATAAAAAAAACTAACAACCACGCGGCCGGGTTGGTCTTTTCCTAAATAAAATAAAATGTACTCCTTTTGTTCCTATATATAAGGCATATACTTTTTGGCATGAAAAATAAAGAATGCATATGTAGAAAATATTATACCAAATTTAGAAGAGATTACCTATGGCTAATTGACTAGAAAAAGTAGAGTAGTTTGCGTGAGGTAAGAAAACATAACTAATCCATAAAAAAATTATCCACATGTGTGATGCAACGCAGTATATCTTATATCTTAAAAAAATTCTCAGACAGCTGTATACCTAATATCTAGGAATGGAGAAACAATTAAAAAATAAAATGAGAATGCACAAAGACAGAGGAGAGGGCCAGCTCACCACATCGCCGACAAGACCTGATCCTCGTATCCGCCGCTTCTCCGCACAACCTTTATCTGAGGCTGCCGCCGTGTGCTCTCAGTTTAAGACGGCAATCAGATTCTTCTTTCCACCGCTCTGTCTCTCGCCCTTGTTGGTAGCCTACGGTCAAATCGTCGGGCATGATTCCTCGAGTTTAGATGAGCAGAAGTTTGCGCGCGTCTTCCGGGACAGTGAAAACGGATGGGCGGCTCCTGGGGAGTGGCTGGATGCAGGTTGCATGCTTGGGCAGCGGACTGGATGGGCCACGGCGCCCCGAGCTGAGTTAGGGTTGTTTGGTTTGGTTTAAATTTAGCTTTTCGTTTTGGATTTATAAGCCACAAAAGCATCTAAATAGGTGCTTTTGATTTTAGCATCAGACTTATACTATTATGTAACAATGTCTAGATCAAGCAAAAAGCTAAAACCAAAAGCATCTATTTAGATGCCGTTTAGAAATATAAGATGTTTTAGCTTTAGTGTATAGAGTCGAGCGAACTTATACACTAAAAGATGTCTAGATATGTTCATTTCACAAAGCTAAAATATCTGATATTTCCAAACGGAGGAAGTATAAACTAAAATCTAAAAGTTATAAATAAGCTCAACCAAACAAACGGTGATCGTGTCCTCTGTTTGCTGCATTCCAGAGCACGATTGTTGGCGCTAGCCTAGCTAGCTCGCTCTCTCTCGCAGCTCACAAATGGAGGTAGAAGAAAGGGAGACAACACTAAGTTTCAGCGCACAAACGCTCAGGCGCACGAACGCCCTTTTTCCCTTATCAGCTGGCTCACTCCAACGATTACAACTGATCACACGGCGGTTTTATACCTAGGCTGGGTACACACACGCACGCTTTTTTTTTTTGCGGGGACACACACGCACGCTTCCCACCTTCTCTCTGCACGATCCCCACGCCCACAATACGCTCGGCCGGGTCGCGCGCACGACGCGAACAAACACGACGACGCAGCTGCCTCAACAGATCTCAACGGCCTACTGCATGCAGCCCCTTAAACACTACATCCACGCTAAGCCGCTGACCGACTCAAACTGACACAGGCACGAGCACGAACTTTTTTTCTTTTTTAGAGAAACCACATATATTTTATTAATTAAAAATTCAGTTACAATAAGTAATACATGTGAAAACTAAAATCCTAACAGATCGACAAATACAAAACGATTCCTAGAGTTTCCTACAACCATCGTAGCAAGCGGCCGTGGTGAACGCCGACGCAAGAACAGACTCGCGCGGTCGCAATTTATTTGCTAACAATTAGAATCTCATGAGAAGAGATACATAGAGGTACCCTACGGGTATGCATGTAAAATAATGTGTACAAGTGAGATTTAATATATGAAAAAACCGGCTGATGTGCCAAGCAAAAACTAGGTCAGCCCTGTTAAGCAGTAAAAGGGGTGTAGTATTTCGAACGGTTTTCATAATTTAGGGTGAAAGTCGAACCAACTCGGATTTAAGGGTTGTATTGTATGTTGAACTTCAGGACAAGTTTAAGGAGACGACTTTCAAGGAGGGCGTGGCGGAATTCATGGCCGTAGATCCTTTATAAAACAAAATCTCAATCTAGATCATCAACAAGATCGACGAGGGCTGAGTCTTTCACAGCTGACAGCAGCTGGGAGCCTGGGACACCTACGAGGCTACGAGGGAAAGTCTGTGTGCCTGATGCTGGACATGCGAAGGAGCAACCTGGAGGCGTCCTCTTACGCGTGTGCCCGCCACGACACTGTCACCGTCAGGTGTTCAGGGCTTCAAGCTTTGTCAGCGTCGGGCAGTCGTTCAAATCGGAGGTCTTGGGGAGGTCGCGATGGCCAGGTCCGACATGCTCGCCCGTCGGCAGCTTATCCGATCTGAAGGCGGCGCTGCTGCCTGGGAAGTGCGCCTACTCGACGCACTGGCGAGAGCCCTGATCAGCTGAGGCGTGCGTCATGTTTGTGTCAATTCGTGTAAGCAGCTTACTCTTGCTTTTTTCTTCAGCAAAGCACGCTTAGATGTTTGCTGTTGATGTTACAAATTGTTCCTGCCGATGCTATCGGCTGGATGGGTTCCTGATGTTGGCCCCGTAATCCATCAAGTTCTTCAGTGAAGCGTGAAGGCTGCAAACCTTGCGGGCGCTCTCTCTCCAGAACTGTGTCGGGTCCTTGCTAGCGCCGATGAATTTTATGGCCAATTCAAACAATTGTAATCTGTTTTTGGTTTGGTTTGTTCTGGTAAGTATGATTCATCATCGTGAATATGAGGGATCGGTACTTTCTAGGGCTGAATTCGAATAATTGGCACATGCGCTACGTAGGGGTGGGCAGTCCGAAGGAAACTTGTGCATCAAAATTCACTCCTGCATTTGTTTGCAGTGCTTTTTCTGAAACATCTCAAAGCTGCATGGGTAGAATTATTTGCTTTGGTGTAGCCTTTGATGGCTTATTACTTGAAAAAGAATTATTTACATTGGCTAAAGTATCTCAATTATGAATGTTCGTTCGATGTATGACAAGTAAATTAGGATCATGATATGATATCTTTTCGGATACTGCTATCATATATACATTAGTCAATAATACTTTGCAGGATTTTGTGCTAGCATGGGAAAGGTAACATGATATATGATTCTTACATGTGATCAGATTCTTCCGATGAAGAATTTTGGGTCAAAATGAAATAGTTTTTACCCTTGCATCTCAAATATTGTGAACTAGATTTTTTTTTACTTGTAATATTTATCGTGATTCCAAGATTATGATGACACTTATACTTATAAAATATATGCAATTCTTGGGACGATTCTCTTTGTGATTTTGCCTTCGAGAGTAAACATAGATGCAAACACAAATACTAGAATGTTGAATTCATTGTAGAACTACTACAAAATTGCTTAACTCGTAGTGTACACCATGTTGTTTCTCATCCTGTAGCAACGCACAAGTATATGTGTTAGTTCAAGTACTATAGCTAAAAAAATAATGTGATCCTCATTGGCAGGGATGTTGGAGTGGCAGTGGGATCTGGCGCCCTGCACCCTCTCAGTTTCTCTCAGTTTTGGTGTGCATCGCTGTGTGCGTGTACCTCATCTGGAGGGTTCAGCGGGCCCTGCCAGAGGTTGTTATATTGTGGTCCCAATTTAGTAAGAGGACACGTCTGGAGGGTGCGGGGGGCGAAGCCCCCCCCCCCCCCCCCCCCCCCCCTACCCCGGCCGCCTTTTCATGGTTTCTAGTGGACGGTCCATGCACTATCTGCAATATCCTGGTAAAATTTACCGCTTCCGATTCCTTCTCAAAATTAGTGAACTGATATTCGTATACTTATCAACAGAAATTTTCTTTGTCATAATCGTAGATTTGAAATTTTGCAGGTGGCCTTACCCTTTCCTTGACGTGTCGACTCACCTGGCGCCCGTATGTTAAGTTGCTATATTCTGTTACATTTCTGTTCAAAAGGCAAACAAACCGAAAAGGGATTAATGCACTGCACTACACTTGCAAGTACATTGTGGTCGGACTACTGCAGGTTCCTTGCTACCTAGCTTTCATGGTGGCACTGATACTGAAGTGCCGCCTCTTCGCTCGGTGGTTTCCTGCTATGTTTATACAAGGCGTAGCAGTTGGAGCGATGATCGAACCATAAGTTTCTCCTATTCAGATGTCGCAATATATACCCATTTGGACGAACCATGACTAGCAGGTCCAGTACATATTAACTGTGAACAATGAGTGATGAATAGTAGGTTGTGTTAATCCCTGTAGCTATATCACTGGATCATACACTGTACTCCATATTATGTATACCTGAGGTTTGCATGTCCAAACTGAGCAGGGATTTTTATAGCACAACATTCTCTCGAATACTCTGTGTCTCTGTTGGGAGCCGGGCGACAGGGGTCTAGCTATCTGAGCAGCCCGTTTCCCCGTGATCGATGTCCTGGCCGTATTTGTTCATCTGTGTAGAGATTTTTCATTTTAAAACAAGACAAAAGATTTACCATTTTCATAAGTTAAGAAGAAGAATTTTCTTAAAGGCCTTATACACCAAGCCTTGGCAAATAGTCAAGGCCAAAATGCAACAATTACTCTTGGTACTAAGCGTTTTACCCTAGGCAAGGCTCCAAAAGAGCCACCTCCTCTTTGATCTTCACAATTAGCATATAGGCGGTTAATACCTTATTATTAAAGACTCCATCATACCTCTCTTTCTAAATTTCCCAAGAAACAAGCATTGCAAGGGAGGCATGGGCCTTTCTCTCCTTCTCATCTTTTTTGGATGACATCTCTTCACCAAGCTTTCACGGAGTGCACATTTGTTCAGTTTTGAGGTTGGATGTCATTTAGTCCAAGCCAAGCCTTTAAATTTATCCAGATTCTTCGAATGAAATGTCAATGTAGAAGAATATGCATGGATGATTCTTAGACTTGATTGCAAAGCTTGCATAGGCCACAATTTAGCCAACCCCGCTTATGAAGCCTATCCTTCGTAACACGATTTTGGATCACAAGCCATGTAAATGTCTTGCATTTGGGAGGATCCCATGGTCTCCAAACCATAGAAGGCATTGTCTGTTGGGGATCACGCTGCGTAAAACAAACAAAAAATATCTAGCGCTTAATCCACAAGATCTAGCTTGCAATGAGAAGGCAACAGATCATGTCCCCTCTTAGATCGAACTAGCAGAACATTGTTGATCACATGCCCTCTGCGTTCGTACCCATTTAGCCTTGACTGATGTGTCCACCCGCCCCTGCTCACGCCCCAAACCATAGTGGCAGTGGGAGCTCGCGCCCTACACCCTCTCAGCCTTGGCGTGCATCGCTGCGTCCATCTATCTCGTTGCGCCCATGACTTGTCTTTGATGATGAGGTGTGGTTTCCTTGCTTCCGGAACTTCCACCTAGCCACGTTGATGATCTACCAATTTGCATGTTCAACCCTATGTGGCACACTCGCCATCATCTCCATATCACGCGCCCACGATCTCCTCTATTACTACACTGAGTAAGTATCTAGATGATTTATCTTGAGCAAATAATCATCATGTCGATGGTAAACTTAGTCTTCTCTTTAGTTCAATTATTAGTAATTGTTTTTTTAGGGCATAACATGCTTACAAAAGGGTATATATAACGGTGCTGACCTAGGTCGTTGACTCCATACCGGGGGGAGGGGGCTTTGCCCTCCCCCTCCTTCACTACAATATTTCCCAACAACGGGCCTCGCTTCGCTTTTTAGAATTTAGCCTTTGTTTAACTTGGATTCCAATATAACACCATTAAGTTCCAACATGTACCTGGTAGTTCGTTTGCTTTTATTTTATTTTGTGATGTTATAGCCAATCCATCTTATCCATGGTTTGATTTCTTAATGAACACATGGATACAAAGTAATACGGCTAAAAAAATGTGATCCTCATCGGCAAATGATCATGATCCAACTGTACTTACTTAAAAGTCCTTGATCATGTTGGCCTCCAGCTGTTCCTAATTTAGGATCACATCTTTTTCTCTTCATGGAAGGTTCTCCAAAGCATGGTGATAAGTACTAACACAAAGAGTTGTTTGCTCAATTCACCCCGAAACATTTGATGATCTCAAGAAAGAAATCTTTTGATTGATGTAACCTAGAAGTCTAGTATATTTTGCATAATCAAGTTATGCTTATAACTTATTACCTCAGTTTTATAAAAAAGGTTTATATTTTAAAACAGAGGTACTCCCTCTGGCCCATATTATTCTTCGCTAATATAGATGTATATAAACGCATTTTAGTGATAAATACATCTGTTTTAGCAAAGAGTAATATGGATCGGAGGTAGTAATATATTTTTCTTTCCCGTTGTATTTTGCATAATCAAGCCTGTGATCACAACTCGGTCTGCTTTCGGGTGGAGAGTGATGCTGGAGTGACAGTGCGAGTTGATGCCCTCTCACCCTTGGCGTGCATCGCTGTGTCCATCTACCTCATCTGGAGGTACGCCGCCAGAGGTGACGAAATCCAGCGGCGCCCGGGGCTCGTCTTTGATGATGAGATGTGGTGTACTTGCTTCTGGAACATCCACCTGGCCACACTGATGACCTACCGATTTGCATGCTGCCCCACTCATCATAATCGCCATATCCCGTGACCACGATCTTCTCAGTTACTACAACGAGTAAGTATTTAGATGTTTTATCTTTGAGCAAATTCTAATCGTCTTGTCGATGGTAATCTTAGTTTTCTCTTGAATTTGGTCATCGGTAATTGTTAGAAAAAACCATTGACTAAGGGAGTGTTTGTTTGGGCTTTTCAGAGCTTTCCATTGAAATAAGCCACCAAAACGAAAACAGGTAGCTTTGACTTTGGGCTTCGACGAAGCCAACCAGCGAAATAGGCATACTGGGGAAAGCAGCTCGGGAGGTGCTTCCCGCAGCTTCCCGTGGCTTTGTACTTAGGGAACGAAACATTTTCTGAGTTGAGACATATCCTTCGGATCTATTTACAGAAGAATGCCACCGTGGACCAAATCTTGTCCATACACATCTCCTCTCACCGTGGGCCACTCCCGCACGCGGGTCGCCACGCCGGCGAGCTGCCTCATCCCCGCCGACGGAACTCCTCCCCATCCAATTTATTTTCCGCATACGCTCGGGGCCACCCCTGCAGCCGGCTGCCGTCACAGATCGACCGGCGGCGCACAAGCTTGTCCTGACCACAGTCCAAGCTCTCGCCCCAGATCCTTGGCGATCCGTCTTGAGCTGCTCCGCCCCGTGCTGCTGCCTAGCTCCAAGCCCATCCAGTACAAGGATAAAGATCTCGCCCAGATCGGTAGCACATGGAATCTGGACAAAGTAATTGTTTTTTAGGCTCAATTTGTTTATTGCTAAGGCTCGGTCTGTTTTCCGAGCGTGTGGCATCGTCTTGTAGTCTTTGTATTGGTATATTGCGTTCTACTAGGAGATAGTTGCAAGGTTCTGTACATGTGCTCTTTATTACCGGTTCTGAACTAGCTGTGCTGGTGTGTGTGCATGGACAAGGATTAATTCTTTGTAATTTGGTACAATGTTCACAAAACTACATTTTTAACTGATACGCTTTTTATGAATTATTTGATGTGTTTACTAATGTGTATTCATGACCGTGTATAGTGATGGATACATATATACTGAAACTATGGGGGTATTTTAGACAATTTCTTAGTATACAACTAGACAGCCAGCTAAATCGCCAAACACTGAAATTCAGAACAGCAGCTTTCCCTACACAGCAGCTTTTCCTGTACAGCAGTTTTCTCTCCACAGCCAGCCACAGATAGCCCAAACAAACAGGCCCTAAGCTTGCTGCCAGCTCGCTTCTTTTTTTAGGGCAAAACATGATTAACTTTATTGATAAAAAATATTTGTAAGAATAAAAATAGGAATAACATCAGGAGGACCAATAAGCCCCACATGGCAGTAGCCCACCAGACCGAAGCGCTTCTTCTCTTCTACAGGTACCAGGCCCAGTAGCCATCACACATTCACAAACATAACCACACTTTCTTTTTTCAAACGCTTCCCCGCGGGAAACCGTGTTCCATTATCCAAGGTTAGCAGCATGCATTCAAAGAAAAGATGCTGAATTGATTCGTCATCAAATCGGTGCAGGAACGGAGTAGACTAGATTTTTATTCAAAATGGGGGATAAGCACCTCTCTAAGCACCCCGCTTGGGAATCATATGATGCACAGAGCTATTTTATTGCAAATTTTAAGTATCATCAGTTTACATCTCATGGATCATATAAGGTTGATACAAAAATCAACCATTAAATAAAGAGTAAAACAACTAGGCTAAACATTAGTCAATCTTCAAGAAAGCCGCCAGCCAACCAGGTTGTAGAAATCCCGAGCGACCATCAGCAGACAGAAAAGATTAGATAAGATGACATGCCCAGGTTGCAAACACCAGTACAAATCAGGTCTTCACACACAACCGAATCGGCCCATCGCAGGCGATTGACAAAACCGTCTCTACGGAGGACTGTCCGACAGGACCCACAAAGCTAACGGTTTATTTAACCATGTGTGATAGGTAAAATGTCCCCCACGATTTTTCCCCAGAAAGTGTTTGCGAATCTGAGGGCCTTCACAAACAAAATTTTATTCATAGCCATTGGTATAGTTTGAGACCGCAAACGTTTTATTATGACAAATGGTATGTGTTTGCTCACATCGCCCACGTTTCTTCATTGTTCCTGTCGTCTGCTTAATTCATGATTGCATATGGTTTTTGCAATATGCAATGACCATCATCAGAAATAAAGCTTGTATAAATCAACAATGCATGCAAATACACCAGCAAAACTCATTTCCTTTATACTGTACATTTCATACACCACATGTGTACATACATGTTAACAAAGATCGAATTCCTACTAAAATATTGAGGTTATCTTGGTTACATCTTTGCTCCATGATGGAGCCCTCGAATTGATCCTCATTGGTCTTTGTGTTGAAATATGGAGAGGATCGTGGATTTCATCCATCTTGTCTCGTCGTCACATTTGAGATGTTTTGGTAGCACTTTATAAGACACTCTTAACTAAAAAAGTGACTTATGCAGTACATCAAAACATCACAATAGCGACGGTTGGCACTGTTGGTCTACTGAAAAGCATTATCTGTTTAAGCAAAAATAGTGAAGCGAATCAGTTACATGTTAGAAGCAAACTAGATCAGTGAAGTGCCTGAACAATATATACTTACTTGCAATCCTTATGACATGGGAACCCCTTATGTCTGCATCCTATTAAAGTAGTAGCTTTGAGGAGGTTGTTGACTTCCTCAAGTGCATAGCATAAGACAGTGAAACTACAGAAGCTAATTGGATTTA
Organism: Dactylis glomerata; assembly: GCA_007115705.1. Taxonomy (NCBI): domain Eukaryota; kingdom Viridiplantae; phylum Streptophyta; class Magnoliopsida; order Poales; family Poaceae; genus Dactylis; species Dactylis glomerata. The sequence continues at coordinate 993,863 of QXEO01000721.1, forward strand.
GAACACAAACAGACAAGGTAACATTAAGAATATGCAAGTTGACATGATTTGTGTTCGTACTACCTTTCGCTTGTGATGCAATCCTGATGCTGTCCAATTCTTATGCAGTGCCACCAAAATATCATCCCTGTTGTAAAATCGATGGTAGCATTAGTTGGATATATAAAAGATTGGAAAAACTAGTAGTGTATGCGCTATGTGTTAGCTCACATAAAATCGATGGTGGCATCTTGAATATATGTGCTAGCTAGTGTTGTGCTTACACATAGCAGATTCATTATATAAAATTGATCCTTGCTAACTGAACTATGTGACTGCTGTTGCTACACATGGCAGATCCATTATACTAAGAGTACTCGAAGTGAAATATGAAGTGTGCTATATAAAATCCATCATCGCTAACTGTGCTAATGAGTATAAAAACCGAAAACACGGAGCCCAACAGAATATTCTAGTGGATCTGGCTTTGCTAACCATGCTTACATATCAGATCTACATTGTTCTAATGGATCTAGCCTTGCTAACAGTGCTTCCAGAGCAGATCCGCACTATATATAACTAAAAATGCATGCTAACATCTGAGAAGGCTTCGCGTACGCATGTCGGCGCTGGCAAAGATGAGGTGGCTTGAACGGCATTCTCGGCGGCTCCCCCATCCTACGGCCACGCGGGTTGGCACGAGAGAACAGCAAGCAAGCCGCCGGAGTGGAGATCCTCATTAGAGACGGAGCAGTGGTGCTAGTCGCCGGCAGTGAGACCGAACGGCCGATGTCTCTGCTTTGTTGGTCCTAAAGTGGAGTGTGGCGGCTGTGGAAATGCAAGTGACCGGATGTGGACCACTAGAGATGCTTATATACAAGATAAATAAGGTAGGGTTGCGCTAGCTGGGCCCTTATAGGCCTCATAACCGTCTGCGCACTCATCAAACCACACAATTATTTGTGCAACAAGCGTGTGCGAACTGAGCATAGCACATGGTTGTTTGTACAACAGGCGTGTGCAAACTAAGCAAAGCACACGTTAATTTTGTAGCTCCCTACCTTTTGAAAAAGGTAGAACTCTTGTGTTATGTGCTACTCCCTAGATCACTGATAGCACCACAGTACAAAATATAGTAATCATTGCAATAGTATCAAGATTACAACGTAAATCCAGTTACAAAAATATTCAACCTTACAATATACATCAGAAAGCATAGTGGCAATGAGCCTCCATCTTCATCACGTGCCACAGGCAGACATGTTGGAATGTAGACTCGAGATCCTACTAATTGTTCCTCATTCGAAAAACCTGCACGTTTAAATATGCAGCCCCAATAAAAAGGGGTCAGTACAACAACGTACTAGCAAATGACACATATTTGGTGGCATTTGTGAAAAGACTATACTACATGACATTTGGCTGGTGGATCTCATAGGCTAATTTACATAAAGCCAATTTTATCTTATGTCCTTTGCAAACTTTTCAGTCACAATTTTATTTATGAAGGGCTGAAATAGCCCCTATACGCTACATACTGGCCGGTATGTAGTTCTGAGCGATACCTCAATAGGGTTGAAACAACAGAAACCACCACCCCTTGGAGTGTATGGCCCTGAGCTCCTGATTAAGAGTTTCTAACCAGATTTTATAGCATTCAGAAAACAGTGATGAGATTCTTCCGAACATCTATGACAAGAGACTCAATTGTCCATAACCGAGGACACGGCTAAACGCTTAGATTTGACACACTGTAGGGGTTGTGCACTTTCACCTTAAGACTCATTTTACCCCGAAGAATAAAATGAGACAAGACCTTTCAGAAGAAGCATTCAATCAAACTAGCCTGACCGTACCCCCTAACCATCATCAACTACCACCTCATGTCAGTATTCATGGTTGAACCCTTACATCATACTCAATCAAGACAGAGCCTATAGTGTCATAAGGCTGCACTGAAAGTACTCTAATCGTAGAAGACATAGTAATCTCTTTAATCCTGAGTGGCACTCCACGAGTGTACTCCCAGGGTCCACCTCAACCCCTAGTGGGCATGAGGCCCTGGAAGGCACTATACCAATCCACCCAGGTGTTTTATTTTAGTTGAAGTTCTTAGGTTTATTCACAAAACAACTTTAACAAAAGTGATCACAGCATGGCATCAATATTTTTCAAAGTATTTAGCATCCTAACAGGTAGGGTTCAAGGATAGCTATACTCTACTAGGATCTAAGCATTTTATAAAATAGTTTTAATAATTCCACCTATCATGCATACTACTGAAAACACTAATGCAGTAGTAAAAAGTAGATAGAAGATATGTGTGTTAATTGCCTTTGTGAAGATCACGATTCCTTCACTTCTCTCAACTAAGCACGTAGCTCTTCATACAAAGCTATAACATAGAATTAACACAACATAAACACATCATACAATCCAAACATGATCAAACAAGACAAACATTTGAAAAGGGTTTGTTCAACAATTTAGATTTCTTAAGATTCTATGATAAGAGATATATGGCAAAAGGCTTGTGGATTGCAAGATATAAATTCTGAGAGCTTAGTTGGGAAAGATCAAAATGATTGGAGAGAATTGGACTAAGCAAGATATAACTAAAGAATCTCTATGCTTCACAGAAGCATAAATAGAATTTGGAATGGTTCATGTGAACTGAATCATCATAAGTGTCAAACAGTGCAACAACAATACTATTGAATAAGTGTGACAACAATTACTCATAAATAGTATAGATTACACTTAAGCATTGGGCAAGTTTTAGTGAAGCATTGCATTACTCAATTAACTCATTTGTAAATTGAATAGTGCAATTTTAGGTGAACAAGATCAAGTAAGCATGGGGTTGAATAAAAATGAATAATACTTGAGATTATGATACAAGATTCTATTTGACAACATGGAGTATGGCTATGATGTGAAATAAACCAACATCACAATAGTAGGAACAAAACGTATGATTGAGACACAACATGATTTACTCAATTAACACAATTGAAATTTGAATATGTGTGGGCTAAACAAGCAAGATTTAGATAGATATGATATGAGTCAACATGGTGTCGATGATCTTTGATAGCTAGATATGATCATAGGATTTACTATTGTGCAAAGAAATAATGCTAAAAGAAATAGAATTAACCCTATAGTGGAAAATACTCAAATTCTCATATTTGAATTTGAATAATGGTGGAGTGGTTCAAGAAATTTAGAAAGTGAAACTACTGGATAGATTACAGCAAAATAAAGCTACTGCAATTGGATTCACTCCAAAATAAATTTTAGATCTCAAGTTATGGTTTGATTAGTGATTTGAACAAATTTGAATACACAAAGTTTGTGCATATATCAACTTTGATGTTTATTGATTCTATGTTGTTCTACATAGAAGATTCCAAACACTACAAATTTATAATTTTTGGATTCATAGAACAAAAGATATGAAATAAATGGTGCAACAGATGGATTTGAATCAATTTGAAAATGAATTCAAATTAATTACTGAAACTATAGAATTTGATTGCACTAATAGATTCTACACATTATTAGCTTTCCAGAGACATAAATTTTGTAAGATTTGGATCTATGGTTTGAAAGATATGGTTTTTCAAAGATTCAAGCAATTTCTGATTCAAATTCTAATTCGAAAATTTTGTTTGATCTTGGGGCTACCACGTGGCTGTTTCTAATAGGCCGATACCGGTTCGGGCGGATTAGCTCTGAGGGTCATCGGATTTAAATAGATCTGAGCGGCCCAGATTGATTCATACCGATTCGGTTAAGTGAGTTAATATCGGGCGTTGATCTGAGATCCAACGGATGAAAGGAGTGAGAGGAGGGGAGGGCTTACAGGTTAGGTTTCCGGTGAGTTCTTCTGGCGAGGGTGGCCAGAGATCGAGCGTCGTCGGCGTTCTGGAGGTCTCCGCAGGCTATGGAGTGGCGGACGAGGCACGGCTGGTCAAGGCAAAGACGATGGCGTGCTTGGGGACGTCGATCGTTTCCTCGAGCGAAGGGGAGGCGCGGCTGGAGCTCGCGTGTGCGTCGGGCGCCTCAGGTCGTGGACGTTCTCGTTGATCTGCTGCACAGCTGAGCAGACAAAGACCGTCAGGAGAAGCGCTAGAACAAGGGGAGTAGAGGGAGACCAAAAAAGGGCGGCGGAGTCACCTAAGGGCGCCGAAATCATTGACGGAAGCCATTAGGGTCTGCGGACTCTAGCGATGTAATTCCTCAGATTTATGCGGTGTCTCGTGTGGGAAAAGCAAGGAGGTGAGAGGGAGTGTCAAGGGCTTTTATAGGCGGCCGAGACTTGGAGGAGGGGGTACGGTTTAGGGCGAGGGAAGGCAATCAACGGCTCTGGGCGCAGCCGTGCTGGAGGAGGAGTCCGAGCCAGAGGAGGAAGATGACCTGACAGGTGGGTCCCACCTATCTGCGTCTGGCGGCGGTGAACCGGTACCGATTCGGGCGCTGATGGTAAGTGGGCTGCGGGCCGCTTCTCTGGCCGGGTCGAACGGTCGCCCTGTGGGCTTCTTCTAATTTTTTTTGTTCTTTTTTTTCCTTTTCTGATTTCTTGTTTGTTTCATAACTTTTGCAGAATTGTTTCAAAACCAATCAAACCAACCTCTAAAATTTTCTAAAATCAAAGACAATGTTTTAATACAGTAAAAGAATGACAAAACCAATTTTGTAAGAAAACTTTATTGGTTTTGCACATAGGACTATTTTGCATATTGCAGAATAGAATTAGGGTTTTGAAATAATTCCTTTGAAAATCAAAGAATATATCTTATAAATAATATTTGAAATCCATTTTCAAACATGGTTTTAGAAAATGCAATCTTTATTAAACATGACACATTTTGTCAATCCTTCCTTTGCACGCAAGCTTGCATAGGTTTTGAATAAATACCAAATAGTATTTTGAAATTCTATTTTCTCAAATGAGTTTTTCAAGAAATAATAGAAAGTTTGAAATAGTTTTATAGTAAGGCTTTTAAATAAACTCAAAAAGTTTGAAATCCCTGTGAAATTTCAATCAACATAACCAAAGCAAAAAACAAAAATTTCACTCCAAAATTTGGTAGAAACTTGGGATGTTACAAATTTGTGTACCTACCGTATGCGGATTAAGCAAAGCCCACGGTTATTTGTCCACCAATTGTATGTTTTATTTGGCAGGCACTCACGCTGTATATATTACTAGCTCATTGTAGATCTCTTCAGAAGGGAAATAGTAATTTTTGGATCACTTAATAATATTTATATTTGGGCATAGAGAAGGGTACCAATTAATCAAACATGGTTGCCCTTTCTATTACAAAAGTCGGCCATTAATAATATTTCGGCCTCGCTCTGAAGCAGCTCCAATCAAACATGGATGCCCTTCCTACTGCAAAAAGACACCTAACTTTACATTACATACATACTTAGGGCCTAATTAGTGAAACTAAAATAACTACTTAAACATCCCCCTCGTCTTCAGAGGAGACGTCGATCATTGGGCTTCCCCTGCCAGAGCCGGAGGTGCTAGATGCGTCTGCACCGTCGAGCACATGGCCGCCCCCGTCAGAGCCTGAGCCTGAGCTACTTCATGCATCTGCATTGTTGAGCGCTACCCCCTCACTGGCAAAATGGTTGGTGCAGCCCGACGTCGAGGCCGCTGCCTGAGCTTCCCAGGCGGCCCTGCGCCTAGCTGGGGTTGGCATCCAAACCTCACGGATCGCGTCATTGAAACTGCTGGCAGGAATCTGCAGAGCGGCCGCTGCCTTCATACCTTTGTTCTTGGCCCTGAGCCAGGCACGCACCCGGTCCTCGCGAAGAGACTCGAAGGAGTCTGCTGCTACTCGTGTGATGATGATGTGGGAGCAGTAAGTCCTTGTGCGTGGTGATGACCAGCCCGTTGGGAACCCCAAGAGGAAGGTATGATGAGTGTAGCGGCAAGTTTTGCCTCAGTGAAGAAACCAAGGTTTATCGAACAGGAGAAGGGAGACGATGACGACTGAAGGTGTTGTGGAACCTGCACACACACAAACAAATACTTTGTTCCCAACTTGCGATGAGGTTGTCAATCTCACCGGTTTGCTTGAAACAAAGGTTATGAGCGTATCGAGTGGAAAACAGTAGAGTATATGCGAGTAAAGTAAACAATGCGGGAAAAGTAAACAGGTGATTGCAATATGATTAAAATAGGACCGGGGTCCACAGTTCACTAGTGGTGTCTCTCCATAGATAAAATAACATGCTGGGTAAACAAATTACAGTTGGGCAATTGATAGAATAAAGATAACGTGATATGTCAAGAAGATCACTATGAGATTTACTCTGGGCATTACAACAAAATACATAGACCGCCATCCAACTGCATCTATGACTAATAATCCACCCCCGGGGATATCATCCGAACACCCTAGAAGTATTAAGTTGCGAACAACAGATAATTGCATTAAGCAAAGTGTGTAATGTAAACAAAGCATATGCCCTTGAGCATATGAATGTTGTTTTCTCCCTAGTAGCAACAGCACATCTACCACCTTAGAGGTTTCTGTCACTCCCCCAGGTGAAATAGAGACATGAACCCACTATCGAGCATAAATACCCCCTCTTGGAGTCACTAGCAACTACTCGGCCAAGATAGCTACTAACAACGGAGAGCATGCAAGATCATAAACAACATAGAGATAACAAAAGATATAATTCAGTACAACAACTTAATCATAAACACCAATATTCATCGGATCCCAACAAACCAACATCATAGAATTACATAACGGTGATCTCAATCATGTAGGGCAGCTCATGAGATCTAAACATGAAGCACATGGTGGAGAAGACAACCATCTAGCTACTGCTATGGACCCATAGTCCAAGGTAGACTACTCACTCATCGCTCCGGAGGCAAGCATGGCGATGAAGAAGACCTCCGGTGGCGATTCCCCTCTCCGGCAGGGTGCCGGGAAGAGCTTCTGGACCCTCCCGATCTTCGGGTCGACGGCGGCGGCGGATCGCGATGTATTCTGGAAAACTGATCGGGCCCTTAGGTTTTTCTCGTCGGGGGGTACTTATAGGCGAAGGGGCGATGTCAGAGGTGGAGCCAGGGGCTCTCACACAGGGATGGCGCGGCCAGGGGCCAGGCCGCGCCGCCCCCTTGTGTGGGGCCCTGGTGGCCTCCCTCCGACACTTCTTCGGATCTCTGGAAGCTTCCGGGCAAAATATGACTTCAGGAACTTGTTTCGTCCAATTCCGAGAATATTTCCTGTGTATCACTTCTGAAACACAAAAACAGCAGAAAACAGGAAACTGGCACTGTGGCACTTCGTTAATAGGTTAGTTCCGGAAAATGTATAAAAATGCCACTAAGTGTAACGAAACAATAGGCAAATGGTGTAAAAACAAGCATGGAGCATCAAAAATTATAGATACGTTTGAGACGTATCAAGCATCCCCAAGCTTAACTCCTGCTCGTCCTCGAGTAGGTAAGTGATAACAAAAGAATAATTTTTGAGGTGACATGCACCTACACAATCTTGATCATATATGCAAGCATTGGTGAGCTGGGATCAATAGAACTTAAAACATGGGCATGAAAGATATAATCATGACAATAAGAACTTAGCAACCATGTTGTAAACATGTAAATGAACACAAACAAAAGATCATGATAATGAAACAATGAAAGTCAAACGTGTGTTCAAATCATAAGGAAAAACATACAAATGGTTTTCAGCTTGTCCTTCAAAGAGAGCAAAACATAAATGCATAGGGCACCTTCAAGTTTAAGAGGGCGACTAGATACAAATAATTTGAGAACAAGTGAAACCAACAATATGAATCAATCAATGAACTTTGGGACAATGCATATCACACTAAGAATGACAACTATGCTCTCTTAATGGTGCATAAAGAAAGAAGGTGGTGACTCAACATAAAAGTAAAAGAAGGGCCCTTCGCAGAGGGAAGCAGTGATTGCAAGTTTTATAACCTTCAAAAATTATGGTACTTACCGGCTTTGAGCTCTCATTGCCCCCATCATAAGCATCTTGAATGGTTAAAGTTAATGCGAGAACAATTATGATGCATATGCTTGACAAATCATAAGTTGAAAACCTCGTGTCCCGTGAATACGAGTACCCAAACCATGCTACTTTACTTAGAGTCCCAAGCAAGGCTCTTGTCATTGTAAATATATGTGTATCATTGAGAACCGCCAATGGGGTACCTCCGTGCCCGATGACATGGAACAAGCCCACACCAAAATGACAGGACAAGCAGACAATGAACACCTCGACATCTCTTTTATTTGCTATATTGTTTAGCTTTTTATTGTGAGATGCGTCGTCGAATGTTCACCATGGGTATGCTGCAAATTTCCACCATGAATTATGCATGGCTTAGATTGGCGGCCCGGCATTTCCCTAACACATATACAAACTCCATGATCCTCACAAGATTCCCAATTCATTTCACACCGCGGGCATCGATAAACAAAAGATCACGATATCAACTCAAAAAGAAGTGCAATGTTGAAAGCATGCCCCATGACAGCATGTCTGGGCTAGAATCCAACTTACAACTTGCAAGCATAACAACTCAACATAAAAGACCACAATGTCAAATTTTTAAGAACAGGAAAAAGTAAAGTGTGCCTTCCGGTTCGTGAGAGCTTTACTGACCGAATTTCGCATAACACTGGTAAGAGTTTAATTTGAAGAGAAAATAAAAGCAAGTCAAATTTACTTGGAATAGCAAATTGCTAGTAGGTATGTATGGTGGACACTTTGGAAAACTTTGGCTTTTAGGAGTTGGATGCACGAGTAGAGCTCATACTCAGTACAAGGCGAGGGCTAGCAAAAGACTGGGAGCGACCAACTAAGAGAGCAATAATGGCCATAATCATGCAAAGCGACAAAGCGACATTAAAAGAAGCATACGATGGCATCAAAAGTCAAAAACTAAATGATCATGAAGGCTATTGGCGACTTTGTAAGAGTCTAACATGTGTGAGCATGCGCCAAGTCAACCCAAATAAAGCATCAAGGAGAAAACCAAAATAATGCTTCCATACAATAAAAACAACGCATGATTTTTTTCAAAGGCTCATTAAGCAATCTCAGTTATTTGAGACAAGTCATGCTACAGAAAAACCACTAAGCATACTATCAAAAAGACATCAAGCATGACATGAAAAAGCCTAAGCCGTAGTCTACACAAGCTCCTTCTTGTACCACTATTTTGCACAAAGCCTTTTCTCTTTTCCAACACCATTTGAAATTTTTATAAACACCTCTTTTGATGAAAACCAATAAAGATCAGAGGCAAAAATACACCTTGATGAAAAGATATGACAAGATCTGAACGCATATCAAGGCGAAAACAAAAACCAAAAGCAGTAGCAGAAAAAGAAGAACGCTCGATTTTTAATAAGAGTGAAAACTAGAGCGTTCTTTGCAAATGAAAACGAGTACATCTCCTCCAAAGGAAATTTGTTGGGGTCCAACCATTTACTGCAGCAAACAAACAAACTAAACAAACTAAGAAAACTAAGACAACTGACGCTCCAAGAAAAACACATAGTGCATGAAGCAATAAAAATATAGTGTTTTGAAAGGTGACCTGATTTTTGCCGGTGAAGAAGGGGTGCCTCGGGGGCATCCCCAAGCTTTGACGCTTGTACTTCTTGGATATTTCTTGGGGTGATGCATGGGCATCCCCAAGCTTGAGCTTTTGTCCATTCTTCAAGTCATCTCATCATTCTCCAATCCCTACACTTGAAAACTTCCTTCATACAAAACTAAACACAATTCTATTAGCAACATTAGTGTAAGCATAAAATATATTCAACCTCTTTTAGCTTCAGGTTTCAACCCAAAACCACCACATATAAAGTATATACTACTGTAGCAACTTCCACAAGAGTTCCATGATCAAAAAGAACTCAAAAGAAAGCGATAAAGTGGCAAAAACAAATATTGGCAGAAATCTGTCAAAACTGGACAGCTGACAAAGGACGAATTTTTGAGGGATTTTCCGTTGCTCAAATCAAAAAGTGTTCAACTAAGAAAAGTTTGGATATAACCTGGGGCATATGCACAAGAAATCGCAGGTCCAAAAGATATACAGAGAATTTTCACGAATTTTTACAGTGCAGCACCGAAAACAGTTTCAGGACAGCAACATCCCCAAATCTTTACCTCACTCAAATTAGAGGCTTCTCTTGGCACAAAAACGAAATAAACAAGATAAGGAGCGTTCATTACAGTAGTAATAACTTCCAAGACTCAAATAAAAGAAAAAGTACTGAAAAGTAAACATTGGGTTATCTCCCAAGAGTGCTTTTCTTTAACGCCTTTGAGCTAGGCGCAGAAAATTGCGAATCAAGTAATATCAAGTGATGAAGTGCTAGGATCAGCACGTGCCTTACATCTCCCTTTCTTACCTTTGCTCTTGACTCTAGGAAATACATGGTTATTGCAAGGTGGAGTAGTAAATGTTATATTGCCTTTTCCCACATCGATAACGGCGCCAAGGAGCTTCAGAATGGATCTTCCAAGTGTGATTTGTCCTTTTCCTACACATTCAATAACAAGATAATCAGTAGATATCATTCTTCCTAGGATTTTTGTAAAGACTCCTTCAGCTATTCCAAGGGGAGATATGGTGGCATTGTTAGTAAGAAAAATTTCTTCTCCTCCCTCAGAAAGCTTCCAAAGGCTCAAAGATTCATAAACATCCTTTGGCATGAGACAAAATTCAGACATAATATCACAACGAGCATGAAAAGTTTCACCACTAATGGTGATTTTTATTGTAGGATACCAGCTCGAAGGCTCAGAATTTATAGGCACATAATCAAAATGCTGGCGCAAAGTATTGTAGCAAGAATTCAAACTAGCAGTGTGAGTCTCAAGAGTATTAAGTCTATTAAAAATGCACACAAGAGAGGAATCAAAATAGGTTGGCATGCTATAAATTGTGATCAACTTTTTTATAGTATTGAAGGCTTGATCTCCATCACAATGAAGGAAATCTCCTTCAGAAGTAGCATCCAAAGCATATCTATAACGAAGAGAAAGTCCAAAGTAAAAGCTACTAAGAAGCAAACTCAAAGTCATTTTAGGTTCAGTTTTTCCATGCCAATCATAAATTCTAGACCAAGCTTCTTTAAAGCTTTCCTCATCTTTCTGCTTAAAGGTAAAGATCATGTCCTCGGGGGACATAGTAGTAGCAACTAAACTAGACATGATAAACTAAAAGCAAGGAAATAACAACTACCAAGGATTCTAATTTTTTTTGGGTTTTTGATATAAAAAGCAATGCAGGTAAAATAAAATAAAGTAAAGCAAAACAAATAACAAAGTAAAGAATGTGTGTGCGAAGAACTCCCCTCGCAGAAGTCTTCTCTCTTCCCCGGCAACGGCGCCAGAAAAAGGTTGCTGCTACTCGTGTGATGATGTCGTGGGAGCAGTAAGTCCTTGTGCGTGGTGATGACCAGCCCGTTGGGAACCCCAAGAGGAAGGTATGATGAGTGTAGCGGCAAGTTTTCCCTCAGTTAAGAAACCAAGGATTATCGAACAGGAGAAGGGAGACGATGACGACTGAAGGTGTTGTGGAACCTGCACACACACAAACAAATACTTTGTTCCCAACTTGCGATGAGGTTGTCAATCTCACCGGTTTGCTTGAAACAAAGGTTATGAGCGTATCGAGTGGAAAACAGTAGAGTATATGCGAGTAAAGTAAACAATGCGGGAAAAGTAAACAGGTGATTGCAATATGATTAAAATAGGACCGGGGTCCACAGTTCACTAGTGGTGTCTCTCCATAGATAAAATAACATGCTGGGTAAACAAATTACAGTTGGGCAATTGATAGAATAAAGATAACGTGATATGTCAAGAAAATCACTATGAGATTTACTCTGGGCATTACAACAAAATACATAGACCGCCATCCAACTGCATCTATGACTAATAATCCACCCCCGGGGATATCATCCGAACACCCTAGAAGTATTAAGTTGCGAACAACAGATAATTGCATTAAGCAAAGTGTGTAATGTAAACAAAGCATATGCCCTTGAGCATATGAATGTTGTTTTCTCCCTAGTAGCAACAGCACATCTACCACCTTAGAGGTTTCTGTCACTCCTCCAGGTGAAATAGAGACATGAACCCACTATCGAGCATAAATACCCCCTCTTGGAGTCACTAGCAACTACTCGGCCAAGATAGCTACTAACAACGGAGAGCATGCAAGATCATAAACAACATAGAGATAACAAAAGATATAATTCAGTACAACAACTTAATCATAAACACCAATATTCATCGGATCCCAACAAACCAACATCATAGAATTACATAACGGTGATCTCAATCATGTAGGGCAGCTCATGAGATCTAAACATGAAGCACATGGTGGAGAAGACAACCATCTAGCTACTGCTATGGACCCATAGTCCAAGGTAGACTACTCACTCATCGCTCCGGAGGCAAGCATGGCGATGAAGAAGACCTCCGGTGGCGATTCCCCTCTCCGGCAGGGTGCTGGGAAGAGCTTCTGGACCCTCCCGATCTTCGGGTCGACGGCGGCGGCGGATCGCGATGTATTCTGGAAAACTGATCGGGCCCTTAGGTTTTTCTCGTCGGGGGGTACTTATAGGCGAAGGGGCGATGTCAGAGGTGGAGCCAGGGGCTCTCACACAGGGGTGGCGCGGCCAGGGGCCAGGCCGCGCCGCCCCCTTGTGTGGGGCCCTGGTGGCCCCCCTCCGACACTTCTTCGGATCTCTGGAAGCTTCCGGGTAAAATATGACTTCAGGAACTTCTTTCGTCCAATTCCGAGAATATTTCCTGTGTATCACTTCTGAAACACAAAAACAGCAGAAAACAGGAAACTGGCACTGTGGCACTTCGTTAATAGGTTAGTTCCGGAAAATGTATAAAAATGCCACTAAGTGTAACGAAACAATAGGCAAATGGTGTAAAAACAAGCATGGAGCATCAAAAATTATAGATACATTTGAGATGTATCAGAGTCCTCCACCGTGCGACGCACCTCTTCTTTCTCATGCCGCGCCGACTTGATGGACTCCTCCACCACCCTATGCTCCTCCAAATCCTCCTTCCCCATCCCCTCAACCTCCTCCTCCACATGAGTGTGCTCCCCCCTCCGGATCAAACCCATTAAGGTCGATTATGCATCCCACAGCACCGCACAGTGGTGAATATGAGGAATACTCCTCATCCGAATCATAGGACGCGAGATTGATGTAGCCTAGAGTGGATTCGTAGGGAGGCATTATGCGATGTCATCAGCGGGAAGATAGTGTGAGGCATTTTATAGCAGGAACCAAAATTCACGCCCGACACAGACATTTTGAGATCGCAAAGTTCATAAAATTGCGGGAACTAAAAACATTTACAATATTCACAAATGGTGAAAACATGAAAACGTATACGATCTTTAGAATCACATACGATGATATAGGAAAAGTTGTTTGCGAAATTGAAACTCCCACAGGCTTTTCCCTAGAGAACCATATGCGAAACTACGTGCAGTCAAGAAATTACAAAATCGCCTAACTTTCGAACAAAAAATACCAACTAGCAGGAGATATTTAGTGATGTTGTCACAATTTACTTAACATAGCATGTCAAGTGAATTGTGCCAAATCAACAAATATCCATACGTAGTTGGTTCTCAAACAAAAAAGATGAAAGACACAGAATTCAAACTCTCTCCCTCCCATGGTATCACTAATTCCATTTGAACCACTATGCTATGATATTGTATGAGATGTGTTAACCTTTTCTTATATATAATAATTAACATCATTCGATGAAATATATATAATCAGAAAAGAGTAGCGCGTGGTGGATTCGTACAAATATTATTACTTTTTCACCAAGTTAGAACAAGGTCAGCGCGCAATGGACACTCTTTTCCGATCTACCATACACACACACGAGTAATTTGAAATACGCGTTAGCGACGGGCAACAACAAGGAAACGATGGAAATAATAAAAGTGACGCAGAATAAATGCACACGTTATGTGAAAAGTTACGGCATGTGATATTGCTGACAGTTGCGGTTTCGCAGGCGTGTGTGAGATACGTACTGACGGTTTAGGCCCAAAGTTCGTTTGCCTTCTCACCACGTAGGAGCCCGCCTAGACCTTCGGTACACACATGTTTACCCGGCTGATGACACTAAGCAACGTGCCACTTCGTTGGGACTCCAAGTGCATAGTGTTATAGCAAGAGTAAATTTTCCTCATGAGGAAACTCGGGGTTTATATCGAACTCTCGGGGAACAGTCGAATAATCTCTCTTCTTTCTCGTCAAGCAACCTGCAAAACAATCTCCATGTCTTGCATACCCAACTCCACCGAGTGGTTGTCAAGCACAAGATATTGAATGTAAGTAAAATAAAATAAATAACAATGCAATAATGTAAACTAAGCTAACGAGTAATGCAATAAGGTAAAGGTGTTTTTTTATTTTTGATATGATTGCAAAAAATTAAATATATTTTTGTATTTTCGGATTTAATTAAAGATGATAATAAAAGTGCGAGGAAAAGTGTTTGAAAGGTGTTTCTTATGATTAAAATTAGACTGGGGTTCATGGATTCAATTGTCTACTCTCTCTCATAAATTTGTGATGGCATTAAGCACAAAATAGATGACCGAAACGACAACATGATTTTATAATGTTACTTGATAATTTTAATGTTACTTGATAATGTTCATATGGGCATCACGTCCTAACATAAAGATGATACTACACATCTTACTTATACTCCACTAGAAAGGAATAAACTTCAAGCAATCTAGTATTAAAAATTAACAGAGTATAGCCGTAGGTACTTTGACATGATGGTGAACAACAAATATGCTACCACATCAGACATATTACAATAGATCAAAGTCTATGAAGTTCAACTTAGGATTCTCAGCTGTCACTAACAAATATAGCACATGCATTCTTTTTATCCCTAGTGAGGTAACCATGGAATCGGTAAACACCATAGCAGATCATGAATTCCGTCACAATTCACTACAACTACCAAGTTACTCCATCTAATACACACTATCTCCCTCTCGCGCTCTTGCATACAAGTTGGATCAGAACAAATAATAAATAACGGGGTAACAATATGCAACTACTCATACATCAAGAACATAATAACATATCACATCTCATAGATCATCCAATAAAATAAGGATCCACCACATAGCAATTATATAATATGTGGCATAATCATGTTGGACAGCGCATATGGCATCTAAACATCATAGCATAAGAGAGAAATAGAACAAGCTACTGCCACAAACCCATAGTCCAGACGTGGACTTCTCCCTCTTTAGCATGGTGGCAGTGTTGGTGATGTCAGAGAGGTAGGAGAAGCGACCGGGGGCGACTCCAGCAGCATTTCCCCCTCCAATCTTTGCTGGAACAGCCTCTGTTTCGTGGTTTTATGTTTCTCCGCTGCCTCCCCGTGAGAACGCTTTGGGGGATCTTTATATAGGAGTTTTTTGGTCAAGCTGATCAATCTGAGATAAATACGGACGACATCAGAGGTCCGAGGACCAAATGGGCTAGGGTGGCGCGACCAGGCTAGGGGCCCGCGCTACCTGCGCTCGTTTGGGCTCCAAGGCCTCCCTTGTTGACTTCTTGTGCTTCAGATGCTTCTCGTCATAAAATATTAATGCCAGAAAAATCTCAGGTCAATTTAAGTTCCGGAAGGTTCCTAAAACTTCAAAATACGCAAAACAGGGTTTTCTGTTCTGTAGAGTTATAACCAAAATAATGGGGATCGATGGAAAATCCCCATAAATCCATGCAAAACATGATTATACCATCTTAATATGTTGGAATATGCATCAATAAACTGAAGGAAATATGCCCTAGAGGCAATAATAATATTGTTATTATCATATTTCTGATTCATGATAATGTTTATATTCCATGCTAGAATTGTATTAAGTGGAAACATTAATACTTGTGTGGTTTATGAACAACACCGTGTCCCTAGTATGCCTCTACTAGACTAGCTCATTGATTAATGATGGTTAAGGTTTTCTAACCATAGACATGGGTTGTCGATTAATAATGAGGTCATGTCAATAGCAGAATGATGTGATGGACAGACCCAAATTAAGCACAACAATTAGATCATGTCATTGTGTTCACAATTGTGTAGTTTTTCCTATGTTAGTATCATATTCCTTAGACCATGAGATAATGCCACTCCTTGCTACCGGAAGAGAGCTTTGAGGTCATCAAACGTCATCCTATGAGAGGGTGATCATAAAGGTGTCTCTCAGGTAATCAGAAAGTACTTGTTGGGTTGCATGTATCGAGATTGGGATTTGTCCCTCCCATGTCAGAGAGATATACTCCGAGCCCACTCGGTAATCAATATCATACACCGTTTGCAAACACATGATTAATGAGTTTAATCACAGGGTGATATTGGATTACAGAACGAGTAAAGAGTACTTGCTGCGAACGAGATTGAACTAGGTATGGCGATGCCGACGATCAAATCTCGGGCAAGTAAAATATCGCGAGACAAAGGAATTCATATACGGGATTAATTGAATCCTGACATCGTGGTTCACCGATAATGATCTTCGTTGAATATGTGGGAGTCGATATGGATTTCTAGATCCCTCTATTGATTATTGATGGTGATCATGTCTGCACATTCTCGAACCCGTAGGGTCACACACTTAACGCTCATCGACGCTAGGGTAGTTTTGGGATTTAAGGAAATTGTTTAGGAGAGTTAAGGAATTGTTCCGGGAAGATGATTAATGATTTATTAATTAATAAATGTTAATACATATATTTATTTATTTGTTGGAAATAAATAAGGGCTAAAAAGTAGTCCATGGTTAGTTTGCTAATGGACCAATTTAGTAGTCCATCTAGACAAACTACAAAAAGGAAAAGGCAAAAGAAAAGAAAAGAAAAAAAGGAAGGGGGCGGGGGGCACATGGGCCAGCCAATTGGGCCGGCCGCATGCGCCATAGCCCACCCCAGCCGGTCGCCCTAGCCAGTCGCCCTGGCCGCTCGCCCTGGCCACATCGATCGGAATCGATCGAGGCAGGGTCGAGGCAGGCGCCCCAGGTGCTGGGAGCGTTTTGCTCCAGCGAGTCAGGACATGGGCTGGCTAGGCCGGCTTCTAGGCCGCACGCGCCTGCCGCCTAGGAAGGAGCGGATCGCTTCCATCGATGCGCCGCCAGTGCGCACGTAACTTGGAGGCGAGGGCATCGGCTAACTGCCTTGCAAAGTAAGTTTGCTCTACGACGGACGATGACAGACTATAAAAGCAGAGATTCCGGTGCAGGTTTGAGGTGAGACCTTATACCGAAAAAATTGTTTTTCAGCCGCCACAGTGCTGTCTCTCCTGTACCTCTTTCTTGCCCTAGTTTGACTAGATTTTTGCCTTTCTTCTTCCACCTCGTGCGCATAGGCGAAGCCCTGCCCACGTATACTCTCCACCATAAGCACCATGCCATCGTGCTGCTGATCCCATCTACCACTCCACCACACCTTGCTGGACCGAGGAGGAGGAGTCGTTGTTGTGCTGTATGTGTGCAACGCTCGGAGGCGCCGCCCGTTGTGGCGCTTGGATCGGATCGGATTGCGAGGAGGAGACGCTAGTATGACTACGCCAACCACGTTCATCTGAACGTTTCCGCTGTGCGATCTACAAGGGTATGTAGATATAATCTCTCTCGCTCGTTGTTTTGCATCTCGTAGATCAGATCTTGGCTGTTCTTGTTCGTCTTTGTAGGAAAATTTTTGTTTTCTATGCTGCGAAACCCTTCAGTGGTATCAGAGCGAGATCTATGCGTAGATGTTTTACACGAGTAAAACGCAGCAATGTTGTTGCGGGCGTTGATGTTTTCTGTTGCAAACCTCTATTTTGTGTACTTCTTATGGCGCGGTATAGTGAGATCGAAGCGGTCCAGGCAAACCTTATGCGACCTCGTTCGCGAGACCGGCTCTGCACTTGACGTGTGGCTTGTTCCACATATGCGGCTGGTGGATGCCAGTTTCTCTCACTATAGTTGTCATGGGATTTACAATGGATGTTGGCAACCATAATATCACCGTTGTGGCTTTGCGTAGGTAAGAACCGTTCTTATGCGTAGCTCCCATAAGCCACATAAAACTTGCAATCAACAATTTAGAGGCATCTAACTTGTTTTTGCAGGGAGTGTTTGTGATATGGTATTGCCACAAGATGTGATGTGTATGATATATGTGATGTATGCGATTATCATGTTTTGTAATGTTTCACAACTTGCATGTCGATGAGTTCACAACCGGCAGGAGCCATATGGTTGTCTTTATAATTGTGTATGACCTGCGTGTCAACTTCTTATACGCCATGTAATAGCTTTACTTTATCGCTAAGTAGTTAGCAATAGTTGTAGTTGCTATTCATGGTGGAGGCAATCATGGTGGAGTGATGGAGATCATGCCGGCGCGCACAAGATGGAGATCATTGCGCAGAGATTGGCTATACCATGTCACATAAAATTATATATATGCATATGATGTTTATCTTTTATGTATCTTATTTTGCTTTGATCGTGACGGTAGCATTATAAGATGATCCCTCACACTTAATTTCAAGATAAAATATGTTCTCCCCTCGTACGCACCGTTGCGAAAGATCGTCATTTTGAAGCATCACGTGATGATCGGGTGCTATAAACTCTACGTTCACATACAACAGGTGTAAGCCAGATTTACACATGCAAAAATACAAGGGTTAAACTTGACGACCCTAGCATGTACAGACATGGCCTCGGAACACACGGATCAAAAGGTCAAGCACGAGTCATATATATGATATGATCAACATGTTGATGTTCACCATTAAAGCTACATCATCTCACGTGATGATCGGTCTTGGTGTAGTGATTTTGGATCATGCTTCACTAAACAACTTCGAGGGATGTTGAATTTAGTGGGAGTTCATTAGTAATTTGATTAACTTGAACTAATTATTATGAACTAAATCTTAGTGTATTTGCATAAGTCGTTGTAGTCTTTGGCAACCGTTTTCCACCGACACTTAGTTTAATTGAGTTAAAAGAACTATAGAATTCTGGATAATCACTTTTCGGACTAGTGCCATTTAGTTAAAGTGTCAAGATCAAAATTTAAGTCCTATTGCAATTTTAGCAAACCTCACTTGCTCCATGCGATTTAATAAGTTGTATTAATCCAAGAGCAACGATTCAAGTTTAGTATCTAAAGATCATGCATTTGCCTTCATGAGAATTGATCTTCAAAATTGTGTGAGAATCAAGGTGATCTTGAAGCTGAAAGAATTGTTTCAGAAACAAACAAAAAGTGAAAGATATTTGATATCTAAAACTTTGATTGTTTGCAAAATGATGAAGTATAATTTAGTAAAAGAACATATGCTCATATTGTATGAATATATGCAAAGATTGAAGGCGCTGGGCATCCTGATCACCCAAAAGTTTGGGGAACTAACATTATACTTGCATTCATCCTTATGAGCTATTGTAGTTTCATCATGAAAGTTGTCATGATAAGATGGATGAAAAGGTATCGGCCAAATTGTTTTGCTATACCAAAAGAATGCTAAAGAATGGAATCTAGAAGAACGCCAATTATATGATGATGGTGATCCACCTCAATGTGCAAATCCAAGGCCATTAGTATTTGACTAAACATCCTTTGGACCATGTGTCAAATGATTGATGCCACTATTGATGTTGATAGATTCTTCTAATAGAGATGAAATGCTAAATAGGATCTGCAAAATATTTGGTAGAAAAGGAAAAGACTGGAAATGTCCAGCTCAGGTATATAAATGATATACACATTATAGATGTATTCTTTGCTCGTTAATAATGTAATTCTTGGGTATTGGATATTGGATTGTTGGTATGAAATGTCATACAAAGCAACACAATACAAGAACTACAATGGCCTAAATAACCAGCAGAAGAATGTGGTGATAATCCGCGTCGAGAAACAAATAAAAGTGTTATTGTGTTTTTCATCGGCATCAAACCTAGCCTTCAAGATTTGTTATGAACATAATAATTGTTATCTTGTTCTGGTATTATGAGAACAATGGTTGTTCAAATTATTACCGTCTTCCATAATCAATGGATAGGTTATTATAAATCTTGTTGGTAAAAGAGACATTTATAACACTGATGCTAAAGGTCGCAAGACAAAGAATTTCACTTATTTGAAACACCGCCGTTTAAGTCATATTGGAAACAAAACGTGAAAGAAATTCCATAATTGATGGATTTTTGAGTCATTTGATTTTGAGTTGATTGACGCTTGTGAGAATTTCCATTAAGATGATTAAACTCCGTTCATGGGCCATGGACAGAACAAGCGACTACCTAAATGGAGATCGTACATGTTGATGTATGTAGTCCATGATGTGAAGTCGATCACGGTGTATTTTCTATTTCATCAATGACTCGAATAGATGTATGGTATATCTACTTGATGAGATAGAAGTATGAAATGATTGAAATTGTTCAATTTGTGAAGTGGAAATTGTTGTAACAAGAAAATTCAAGTTTTATGATTAGATCATAAATAAGAATATTTGAGTTACAAGTTTAGCAAACATCTAAGAGTTGAGGAAATTGTTTCACAAACTTGCATCTCGTGAAATGCCACAAGAGTATGGAGTTTTCGATGGGTGTAATCAAACCTTGTTTGACATGATTAGATCAATGATGAAATAAAACTACCAATATAATTTGTGGATTATGCTTTAGAGACTACCGCTTTTCACTGAATAGAGTGCTATCATAATCCGTTGAAACGACACTATACGAGTTATAATTGTCTTTTCTTGAATTTTGGTATGCAAGGCATATGTGTAAAATGTTTACAACCAAAATTGGATTAGTAAATCTTTTTAGGTTATCCCAAAGAATGTCGATGGGTATTCCTTCTACTATAAACCCGAATAAAAGTGATTGTCACTGAAAGAAGTGAACTTCTTATGAAGGAGTTTTTTGCGAAAGGTGTAAGTGGGAGAAAAAATAGAACTTGATGAGGTTATTGAACCTGAGCAAGATGATCAGAGTAGCTCAGCATCAGAAAATGTTCTGGAAGCGGCAACTACATTCATGGCTTTCGCACCTACAATATGTTGTAGTACCGGACATCAAAGTTCCTATTTAACCAAGTTGGTCATAATCAAATAGCAAGATTTGAGGACGATATATTATTAGATAATAGTAACCAACATTATACAAAGAAGCGGTGATGGGCCCTGACTTCGTCATATGGACAATTACATATTGAGATATGTGATACGTCCATATTGCATCACTATTTTGTATCATAATTTACTGTTATTCATTGATATATTTCATATTTAGATATGATACTTATGTTATTTCCTTTGTTTTCACATGTTTGATGATCATTGGAGGATTTGCTGCCGGAGTCAGGATTCTGCTGGAAAAGGACCATCAAGACACCATATTTCGGAAGATCAGGAAAATTCCAGAAAAATACCAGAAAATTCTATTTTACCAAAAGACTCCGGAAGCCAGAAGGAGAAGGAGAGAGGAGCCAGGGGGCGGCCTCACGCACAGGGGGCGCGGCCTGACCCCTGGCCGCGCCGGCCCTATGTGAGGCCACCCTGGCCCACTTCTGGTCTCGCCCCTTTGCGTACTTCATCGTCCCTGAGAACCTAAGTCAAGGGGGGGGGGCTCAGAGAGAGACACAGCCGCCTCTGCGGAGCGGAAAAACACCAGAGAGAGAAAAGCTCTCCGGCAGGCAGAAATCTGCCGGGGAAATTCCTTCCCGGAGAGGGGAGATCATCACCATCGTCATCACCATCGCACCGGACTTCATCGGGATCATCATCATCATCATCTCCATCACCACCACCTTCACCACGCCATCCCGCTGTAACATCTTGAGTTGGATCTTGTTATATTCATAGGGGAAACTTTCCCGGTGTTGATTACTCTTGTAGTTGATGCTATTGACTGGAGCCGTTGAATTAAGGTTTATGTTCAGATTGTTATTTACCATTATTTCACCTCTGATCATGATCCATATGATGTCTTGTGAGTAGTTCGTTTAGTTCTTGAGGACATGGGAGAAGTCAAGATGTTAGTAGTGAATTATTGTTGAGAAATATTTAATGGTTTGATATTGTTGTGGTGCTTTTTCACTAGTGGTGTCATGTGAACGTCGACTACATGATACTTCACCGTTTACGGGCCTAGTGAGATACATTGTGTATTTGGCTACCAATTATGGGGTTGCTGGAGTGACAGAAACCTAAACCTCCGTTGGGAAACCATTGCACCAGGGAGCGTAGGATCTTAGAGTTTAAGGTTGTGGTTAGATTTATCTTAATTACTTTCTTGTATTTGCGGATGCTTGCAAGGGGTATAATCACAAGTGTGTATTTATCCTAGTAAGGGTAGTGCGCTAGCACAGGTTCACCCCCATAACACCTATCAAACCAATAAAGACTATTAGCGGTATGAAGCGAAAGCTCTTGACAGAAACTCCCGTGTGTCCTCGAGAACGTTTGGTTATTATAAGTTACAAAACCGGCTTGTCCTTTGCTGAAGAAAGGATTGGGCCACTTGCTGCAATTATTACTACTATCTTTTATTTACTCGCACTTTATTTACTTGTATTACCAAATACCCCTGAAAACCTGTTTGCTAGTATTTACAGTGAATCCTTGATCAAAACCACTTATCAACACCTTCTGCTCCTCGTTGGGTTCGACACTCTTATTTATCGAAAGTACTACGATACACCCCTTATACTTGTGGGTCATCAAGACTATTTTCTGGCACCGTTGCCGGGGAGTGAAGCGCTATTGAAGAGTGGAATTGGTAAAGGTAACCGTCACTGTGAGTATTGTTTTTATTTTGTCTTCTCTTTTTATTTTACTCTGCTATGGAGAACTCTCCATTTGGTTTCCTATTTGGAATCACATCTATTACTGCTGCACATGTGGATGAACCACCATCACCACCACCTGCTGAAATTGATCCTTTTAAAATACCTATGAAAATTGTTGGGTGTATTATGGATAACGGCTATTCAGGAGATGGAACTGTCCATCCGGGTGATCACTTACTATTTATACATGAATTATGTGAGTTGTTCAGGTGTGCAGGTATTTCACCAAGCCAGGTCAAGAAGAAGCTATTCTCTTTATCATTGAAAGGCATAGTTGAGGAGTGGTATCGACTGCTCCAAGATGGTCCATCTATGGCATGGGAGGACATTGTACCTCTCTTTTATTCCAAGTTTTATGCTCCAAGTGAAATCCATAAAGATCATAATCAGATATATAACTTTTGGCCTCATGATGGAGAGAGTATTGCCCAAGCGTGGGGGAGATTGAAGTTACTAATGCTCAAATGCCCCATTCATGAGCTCCCCAATAATATTGTTATTGATAATTTTCATGCGCGGCTTACTCTTCCTGATAAGGATTACTTGGATGCTTCTTGCTTTGGATCATTTACTCATATGAAAGAAGATGCTAAGTGGAAACTTCTTGACCGTATACAAGAGAATGCTGAAGGATGGGAAAACGACAAAGGTAGGAAGTCAGGTATAAACTATGATTATGAATGCATTAAATCTTTTATGGGAACTGATGACTTTCATAGTGTTAGCACTGCTTATGGTCTTGATTCTCAAATACTTGCTAATTGTCTTAAGGCCTTTGCCTCTTATCTTGATGTTCCAAAGAAAGATTGGAACAAATATCATGCGCCTTATAAAGACTCTATTAGTCATATACCTGCTGCAGCTACTGAAGTTTGTACTGTTGATAGCATTGTGCCTGAACCTTATTTTGAGAAGACACCTTTCCCTGCTAAGGTAAAGAAGTATTCTACTTTGGTAAGTGTGTCTAATAAAAGTACTAAGAAAGCTACAGAACCTGATGAGCAAATTACTATTAAGTCTCCTGTAGCTATATTGAAGGATCTTGTTACTAAAGATGTAGGGGATGAATATATTCTTTTTTGTGAAGATGCTTCTAACATTCTCTCACATCCTAAAAAGCATAGGAAAACAAGTGTTCCTGTTATTTCTGTCAGGATTGGAGATCATTGCTATTATGGTTTATGCGATATTGGTGCTAGTGCAAGTGCTATTCCTTTAGAGCTTTACAAAGAAATTATGCATGAGATTGGCGCTTGTAAACTTGAAGATATTGATGTGGTTATTCAGCTTGCTAACAGAGAGACTATTTGGCCTCTTGGTATTGTTTGAGATGTGGAAGTTCTTTGCGGTAAGACTAAATACCCTACTGATTTTCTAGTACTTGGTAAGGAGGCTAGTAAAACTTGTCCTATTATTTTTGGTAGACCATTTTTGAACACTTGTGGCGCAGTGATAGATTGTAAGAAGGAAATTTTTTTTACTAAGTTTAATGGAGAGTCTTATGAGTTTAATTTTTCCAAGTTTGCTAAGACTTCTTATGAAAATGACACGCCTAATGAAATTTTTTGAGTTGAACAGCTTGCTTCTATTGCTCTTGCTCCTAATAATGCCTTGCAGCAATTCATGGAAGATCACGAAAGTGATGTTTTTAGTAAGAAAAGAGAAGAGATTGACGATATTCTTCTTCGTCAACCACCATTAATCAAGCATAATCTACCTGTGGAGGATCTTGGTACCACTTTGCCACCTAAGCAAGATCCTGTGTTTGAATTAAAGCCTTTGCCTGATAATCTAAAATATGCTTACATAGATGATAAGAAAATATATCCTGTTATTATTAGCTCTAAACTTTCAGGAAAGGAAGAAGAAAGATTATTGGAGATATTGAGGAAACACCGAGGAGCTATGGGATATACTCTTGATGATTTAAAAGGGATTTCTCCCACTTTATGTCAGCATGCCATTAATATGGAGAAAGACGTGAAGCCAGTCGTGGAGCATCAACGCCGCCTAATTCCCAAGATGAAGGATGTGGTAAGAAATGAGGTATTAAAGCTCCTTGATGCTGGTATTATTTATCCTATTGCTGATAGTAGATGGGTTAGTCATGTTCATTATGTTCCTAAGAAAGGAGGTATGACTGTTGTGCCTAATGAGAATAACGAGCTTATTCCTCAAAGGGTAGTAGTTGGTTATAGGATGTGCATTGATTATAGGAAGGTAAACAAAGTTACTAAGAAAGATCATTATCCTTTACAGTTTATAGATCAGATGCTAGAAAGGTTATCTAAGAAAACTCACTTTTGTTTCCTTGATGGTTATTCTGGTTTTTCTCAAATTGCCGTTAAAAAGGAAGATCAAGAGAAAACCACTTTTACTTGTCCTTATGGAACTTATGCTTATAGACGTATGCCGTTTTGTTTATGCAATGCTCCTGCTACTTTTCAAAGATGCATGTCTGCTATTTTTCATGGCTTTTGTGAAGAAATTGTGGAGGTTTTCATGGATGATTTCTCCGTCTATGGAACTTCTTTTGATAATTGTTTGCACAACCTTGATAAAGTTTTGCAGAGGTGCGAAGAAACTAACCTTGTTCTTAATTGGGAGAAATGTCACTTTATGGTAAATAAAGGAATTGTCCTTGGACATAAAATTTCTGAAAGAGGTATTGAAGTTGACAGAGCAAAAGTGGAGGCAATTGAGAAAATGCCCTGTCCCAGAGATGTTAAAGGTATTCGTAGTATTCTTGGTCATGCTGGTTTCTATAGGAGGTTTATTAAAGATTTCTCTAAGATTTCAAAGCCTCTTACTAATCTTCTTTAAAAAGATATACCATTTGTCTTTGATGATGATTGTAAGGAAGCTTTTGAAACTCTTAAGAAGGCTTTAAATACTGCTCCTATTGTTCAACCACCTGATTGGAATTTACTTTTGAAATTATGTGTGATGCTAGTGATTTTTCTGTTGGTGCTGTTCTTGGACAGCGAGTAGATAATAAGTTGAATGTTATTCATTATGCTAGTAAGACTCTTGATGCTGCTCAAAAGAATTATGCTACCACTGAGAAAGAGTTTCTTGCTGTTGTTTTTGCATGTGATAAGTTTAGATCTTACATTGTTGATTCTAAAGTTACTATGCATACTGATCACACTACTATTAGATATCTTATGACTAAGAAAGATGCTAAGCCTAGGCTTATTAGATGGGTGTTGCTTTTACAAGAATTTGATTTGCATATCGTAGATAGGAAAGGTGCTGAGAATCCTGTGGCTGACAACTTGTCTAGATTGGAAAACATTTCTTTTGATCCTATTCCTGTTAACGATAGTTTTCCAAATGAATAGTTGGCTGCAATAAATGTAACTTCGCGAGACCTTCCTTGGTATGCTGATTATGCTAACTTTATTGTTTCCAAGTATTTGCCTCCAACCTTTACAGCTCAGCAAAGAAGAAAATTCTTCTATGATTTGAGGCATTACTTTTGGGATGACCCACACTTATATAAAGAAGGAGTTGATGGTATTATGCGAAGATGCGTACCGGAATATGAGCAACAAGAGATATTAAGAAAATGCCATGGGAGCGCTTATAGAGGGCATCATGCTGGAGATAGAACCGCACAAAAGGTTCTACAATGAGGTTTTTATTGGCCAACCCTCTTTAAAGATGCCAGAAGGTATATTTTATCTTGTGATGAATGTCAAAGATTTGGTAATATTTCTAGACGCAATGAAATGCCTATGAGTTACACTCTTGTTATTGAACCATTTGATTGTTGGGGATTTGACTTTATGGGTCCTTTTCCTCCTTCAAAAGGCTAAACCCACTTACTTGTTGCTGTTGATTATGTTACTAAATGGGTAGAAGCCATACCTACAAAGAGTGCCGATGGTGAGACCTCGTTAAAAATGCTTAAGGATGTTATTTTTCCTAGGTTTGGTGTGCCTAGATATCTTATGACTGACGGAGGTTCTCATTTTATTCACGGTGGTTTTAGAAAAACTCTTGCTAAATATGATGTTAATCATAGAATTGCTTCTGCTTATCATCCCCAAACTAGTGGGCAGGTAGAGCTTTCTAATAGATAAATCAAGTCTATCTTGCTGAAGACTGTCAATAGATCTAGGAAAAATTGGGCTAGTAAGTTAAACGATGCTTTATGGGCTTATAGAACTGCTTATAAGAACCCCATGGGTATGTTTCCTTATAAGATGGTTTATGGAAAAGCGTGTCACTTGCCCTTAGAATTAGAACACAAAGCTTTTTGGGCAGTGAGAGAGCTTAATAGAGATTTTAAACTAGCCGGTAAGAAAAGGTTGTTAGATTTGAGTTCTCTAGATGAATGGAGAAACAAAGCGTATGAGAATGCCAGACTTTTTAAAGAGAAAGTCAAGCAATGGCATGATAAGAGAATCCTTAAGAGAGAATTTCATGTTGGTGAGAAAGTTCTATTGTATAGGTCTCGTCTCAGATTTTTTGCAAGAAAATTACTCTCTAAATGGGAAGGACCATATGTTATTGTGGAAGTATACCGCTCAGGTGCTATTAAGATTGCTTCATTGAAAGATGACTCTACACAAGTGGTGAATGGGCAAAGACTCAAACATTATATTTCTGGAGATTCTTATAATGAAGATGTTGATGTAATTGAAACAGTTTCTCCAGAAGAATTCATCCAAGACAAATTGCAGGAACCTGCAGAGTTCGTTTTCGAATAGGTAACAGTTCTAGTCAGAAAAGGTTCGCAAAAAACTCTTACTTTATTATTTTTGCTGTTTTTACTAAATAAGAAAAATCACGAGACAAAAACGGGTAGGAAAAGGAGTCCGTGTGCTCCTCACACACAGGGGGCGTGGGCCCACCTCTGGCCGCGCCGCCCACCAGAACTCGTTTTCGTCCCGGTTTCCTCCTGCGATTTCGTTTCAATGTATAGTTTTCGCCTATATAACCCCCCAGAGTCCCCGAGGTCTGTATACCATTTTCTCGTCGTGTTTTGTTTCAAGCTGTTTCTGTCAGGAGTTGATCTTAAGCTTGGGGGAGCATCATGGCCTCTGCAAGCAACGACAAGGGCAAAAGGCCCTGGGAAGTTGATCACCAAGGCCAAAAGTGGAAGGAGGAGCAGGGTGCTGGTAGAGCAAGGCCAAGAAACCCTGCTTTTGAAGGACCAACGAAAGCTAGACGTATCTTTTCTCATGATATGCAGGGGCCAACACTACACATTCTAGATCTAAACTCCATGCTTGTTATAAAAGAGGGTATGCTGGTTACTGATGAGTTTTGCGCTCAATATCAAGTTTTGAAGAGGGAGGTAGAGATGCTTCAAGAAGAGAATCTCAGGCTTTGCCGGATGCTGGAATACTTTGTTAATCCAAGGCTACTTCCACTACCGCCACAAGAGTAACTCGTCATCGGTATAGGCATCCCCCTGGCTTGTTCCAAGCTTGGGGGAGTGCCGCGGTATCACATCATTACCTTTTACTCATTTACTTTTCAAGTAGAGTCATATCATGAATAAAGAAGTTATCTTATAGAATAGTTTGCAGTGTGGAAGTATCCTCCTTAGTTGGTTATCTATGTATCCCTTGGTGTGAGTAGCGGTAATGAAATATTAATGAGAAGTTCAATCATTTACTTTCCGCACACTTTATTTTAGTTTGCAAAGTCTCTTATATGATTAGTCTTATTGATTAGTATTGGTATCACTTTGGGAGCATGCGTAAATTTAGTTGGTTTTGGCAAACTTAGCTTAGTCAGTAGCAGCATTACCTTGAGGTTTGAGTAGAAAAGAATAAAGAAGTGTATGTAGTTACATCACTTCAGTTTTCCTTATGTTTGGCTTATAAGCATTGTTATTCTCAAAGTTAAAATCATTGTACCTTCAAGGGAGTTTGCATGATTGTTCTTATTATATGTATGTTTGTTTGTTTCATGCAACTCTTATGCTTGCTACCCAGCCTTGCTAGCCAAAGACCTATACTGAGAGGGAATACTTCTCGTGCATCCAAATCCCAAAGCCAAGTCGCTTCCAAAGAGTCCACTACAAATTCCTATGCATGGTATTTTAAGCCATTCCAAGTAAATTTTTCATGTGCTACCTTTCAAAAACCTTCAAACACTTCTCATGTTGTGCCACTGTTTTTAGCTCATGAGGACGTAGTGGATGAGTTTGTTATCTTCCATACTAAATTAAGTACCCCTCGACTAGGCAGCTTCATCTGCTCGTCACTAATTTTGCAAGGGAGCTGGTCAGACCATTATAATCTCAAAAAGAAAAGAAAAGAAAAAGAAGCACTCCTCCATGGTATGTGAAAGTTGGTCGGCACCCGATGGAATCGGTTAGCCATGGTTTGAGAAAGAAAAAAAGGTGGGGAGGAGTGCAAAGCTAAAAGAGCACCAAAGTGCCAATTAATCAAACATTTCAGAACCGCTCTCACTTGTTTAGTATGGAAGATATCAAGAACTCCGTTGCTAGTCGTTGACAAAAGCAACCACCTCTTCAAAATAATTTTTATCTCTGTTTACAAATGAAAAGCTCTAGCACATGTTTAATCCCTGCTTCCCTCTGCGAAGGGCCTATCTTTTACTTTTATGTTGAGTCAACCTATTCCCCTCTATCTCAAGCAAGCATTTGAGTTGTTATGTTTCACTCATCCATATGTTGATCCGTTTAATCATGTTTACTATCTTCCTTGTTTTGTACAAAGCTTTTGTCTGAAGGAATATATCTTTGAAAGCTTTCTATGAATGCAAAAATGTTGTTTCGTTGAGCATATGGTTTTTGCTATATTAGCTCTGTTCTAAAAAGGCTCCATTCAAAGGCTAGTATAGTTGTTCATTGTTCTCTGACCAAGAACTAAGGTTTGCCATCACCAATTATAGTTTACTTTGTGCATCTTTATATGTGATTCTCTTTACTTATTGCAAGTCTATATTATGTAAAGGGAAGTTGCTGTCTATTATAACTTGTGCCTTCGGTGAATGTGATGCTTCTTGTCCGTATTTTGATTATCGACACTTCACTCCATAAACCTGTGGTCATGTTTACCGAGTTTAGTTTTCGCTTGGGGACAAGCGAGGTCTAAGCTTGGGGGGATTGATACGTCCATATTGCATCACTATTTTGTATCATAATTTACTGTTATTCATTGATATATTTCATATTTAGATATGATACTTATGTTATTTCCTTTATTTTCACATGTTTGATGATCATTGGAGGATTTGCTGCCGGAGTCAGGATTCTGCTGGAAAAGGACCGTCAAGACACCATATTTCAGAAGATCAGGAAAATTCCAGAAAAATACCAGAAAATTCTATTTTACCAAAAGACTCCGGAAGCCAGAAGGAGAAGGAGAGAGGAGCCAGGGGCGGCCTCATGCACAGGGGGCGCGGCCTGACCCCTGGCCGCGCCGGCCCTGTGTAAGGCCACCCTGGCCCACTTCTGGTCTCGCCCCTTCGCGTACTTCATCGTCCCCGAAAACCTAAGTCAAGGGGGGCTCAGAGAGAGACACATCCACCTCTGCGGGGCAGAAAAACACCAGAGAGAGAAAAGCTCTCCAGCAGGCAGAAATCTGTCGGGGAAATTCCTTCCCGGAGAGGGGAGATCGTCGCCATCATCGTCACCATCGCACCGGACTTCATCGGGATCATCATCATCATCTCCATCACCAGCACCTTCATCTCCACCTTCACCACGCCATCCCGCTGTAACATCTTGAGTTGGATCTTGTTATATTCATAGGGGAAACTTTCCCGGTGTTGATTACTCTTGTAGTTGATGCTATTGACTGGAGCCGTTGAATTAAGGTTTATGTTCAGATTGTTATTTACCATTATTTCACCTCTGATCATGATCCATATGATGTCTTGTGAGTAGTTCGTTTAGTTCTTGAGGACATGGGAGAAGTCAAGATGTTAGTAGTGAATTATTGTTGAGAAATATTTAATGGTTTGATATTGTTGTGGTGCTTTTTCACTAGTGGTGTCATGTGAATGTCGACTACATGATACTTCACCGTTTACGGGCCTAGTGAGATGCATTGTGTATTTGGCTACCAATTGTGGGGTTGCTGGAGTGACAGAAACCTAAACCTCCGTTGGGAAACCATTGCACCAGGGAGCGTAGGATCTTAGAGTTTAAGGCTGTAGTTAGATTTATCTTAATTACTTTCTTGTATTTGCGGATGCTTGCAAGGGGTATAATCACAAGTGTGTATTTATCCTAGTAAGGGTAGTGCGCTAGCACAGGTTCACCCCCATAACACCTATCAAACTAATAAAGACTATTAGCGGTATGAAGCGAAAGCTCTTGACAGAAACTCCCGTGTGTACTCGAGAATGTTTGGTTATTATAAGTTACAAAACCGGCTTGTCCTTTGCTGAAGAAAGGATTGGGCCACTTGCTGCAATTATTACTACTGTCTTTTATTTACTCGCACTTTATTTACTTGTATTACCAAATACCCCTGAAAACCTGTTTGCTAGTATTTACAGTGAATCCTTGATCAAAACCACTTATCAACACCTTCTGCTCCTTGTTGGGTTCGACACTCTTATTTATCGAAAGTACTATGATACACCCCCTATACTTGTGGGTCATCAATATGATAGTTGAATAAATAAAACAACGTTCCTCTACCAGAACGTACACCAAGGACGTGTACCAGACACGACCCAATGGGTTTTGTTGATTCAAAGGTTGCTAGATATGTATGCAAACTTCAATGGTAAAAGTTAGCATAACGGAGTTGGAATCTTCAATGATGAAAATGTTAAAAGAGTTTAATTTCATTAAGATATTTGAAGATGCTTATATTACAAGAAAGTAAGTGGGAGCGCTGAGACATATTTCTAATGCTTTATGTAGACGACATATTGGTCATTGGAAATTATGTGTTTTTCTTGATATGTTAAGTTTTCGTTAAAATTAGATTTTTGATGAAAGACTTAGGCAAAACCAGAATATTGAGCATCAATGTCTATGCAGATAGACTGAGGCACTAATATAGTTTTGCCAGAGTACATAGATGAAATATTGAATTTGTTCAATATGAAAACAATAAGAACGGTTCTTGTTGCATGGAAGAGGTTGAAGCAAGAATCAACTGTTTTGACACTTGATGAGTGAAACCACAAGAATGATCTTGTCAATCTTGTACACCATGATATGTAGATCCAGATATGTCCAATGCTCTAAAGGTTGCGAGCATTCATATGATGATCGTTGGACAATAGTAAGAATATTCTTATGTACTTTCGAAGAACTAAGAATATGTTCTGTATACAGAAGTGACAAATGGTTAATTGTAAGATGTTACATTGTCTTTGTCACATATACAGATAAAATTATATCTCAATTTTAGACTATTTTTTTTGAGTTAGAAGGTGGCACAATAAAATGGAAGAAAGTTCCATGATGACTTGGATGAGTTCCAATGTTAATATTGTGGTGGACACTGCAACGAGGGCTAAGTATATAATCGCTCTAGAAGCAGCAAAAAGAACTATGTGTAGTTCAAAGTGTGCTAGTACTGTGTAGTTCAATTGTATGACAATAGTGACAACATAGTCTCGGCCAAGACATTGAGGTCTCACTAGAATACCAAGTTTATACGATGCCATCTCATGTCAAGATGAGTAATGCGTGATGACGCAAAAGATATGCAAATACATATGGACCTGAAAGTGTCAGAACCGTAGATAAGGTTTACCACGTGCAAAGCGTATGAATAACACCGGAATGTCATAGGTGTTAAAGGCACAAATATGACTAGATTATTGACTCTAGTGCAAGTGGGAGACTGAAGAAAATATGCCCTAGAGGCAATAATAATAATATTATTATCATATTTCTTGTTCATGATAATGTTTATATTCCATGCTAGAATTGTATTAAGTGGAAACATTAATACTTGTGTGGTTTATGAACAACACCGTGTTCCTAGTATGCCTCTACTAGACTAGCTTATTGATTAATGATGGTTAAGGTTTCCTAACCATAGACATGGGTTGTCGATTAATAATGAGGTCATATCATTAGGAGAATGATGTGATGGACATACCCAAATTAAGCACAACAATTAGATCGTGTCATTGTGTTCATAATTGCATAGCTTTTTCTGTGTCAGTATCCTATTCATTATACCATGAGATAATGCCACTCCCTGGTACCGGAAGAGAACTTTGAGGTCATCAAACGTCATCCTATGAGAGGGTGATCATAAAGGTGTCTCTCAGGTAATCGAAAAGTACTTGTTGGGTTGCATGTATCGAGATTGGGATTTCTCCCTCCTATGTTGGAGAGATATACTCCGGGCCCACTCGGTAATCAATATCATACACCGTTTGCAAACATGTGATTAATGAGTTTAATCACAGGGTGATATTGGATTACGGAACGAGTAAATAGTACTTGCTACGAATGAGATTGAACTAGGTATAGCGATGCCGACGATCGAATCTCGGGCAAGTAAAATATCGCGAGACAAAGGAATTTGTATACGGGATTAATTGAATCCTGACATCGTGGTTCACCGATAATGATCTTCGTTGAATATGTGGGAGTCAATATGGATTTACAGATCCCTCTATTGATTATTGATGGTGATCATGTCTGCACATTCTCGAACCCGTAGGGTCACACACTTAACACTCATCGACGCTAGGGTAGTTTCAGGATTTATGGAAATTGTTTAGGAGAGTTACGGAATTGTTTTGGGAAGATGATTAATGATTTATTAATTAATTGAATTAATAAATGTTAATACATATATTTATTTATTTGTTGGAAATAAATAAGGGCTAAAAAGTAGTCCATGGTTAGTTTGCTAATGGACCAATTTAGTAGTCCATCTAGACAAACTACAAAAAGGAAAAGGCAAAAGAAAAGAAAAGAAAAAAAGGGAGGGGGCGGGGGCACATGGGCCAGCCAATTGGGCCGGCCGCATGCGCCACAGCCCACCTCGGCCGGTCGCCCTAGCCAGTCGCCCTGGCCGCTCGCCCTGGCCACATCGATCGGAATCGATCGAGGCAGGGTCGAGGCAGGCGCCCTAGGTGCTGGGAGCGTTTTGCTCCAGCGAGTCAGGACATGGGCCGGCTAGGCCGGCTTCTGGGCCGCACGCGCCTGCCGCCTGGGAAGGAGCGGATCGCTTCCATCGATGCGCCGCCAGTGCGCACGTAACTTGGAGGCGAGGGCATCGGCTGACCGCCTTGCAAAGTAAGTTTGCTCTACGACGGACGATGACAGACTATAAAAGCAGAGATTCCGTTGCAGGTTTGAGGTGAGACCTTATACCAAAAAAATTGTTTTTCAGCCGCCGCAGTACTGTCTCTCTTGTAGCTCTTTCTTGCCCTAGTTTGACTAGATTTTTGCCTTTCTTCTTCCACCTCATGCGCGTAGGCGAAGCCCTGCCCGCATATACTCTCCACCATAAGCACCATGCCGTCGTGCTGCTGATCCTATCTACCACACCTTGCTGGATCGAGGAGGAGGAGTCGTCGTTGCGCTGTACGTGTGCAACGCTCGGAGGCGCCGCCCGTTGTGGCGCTTGGATCGGATCGGATTGCGAGGAGGAGACGCTAGTACGACTACGCCAACCACGTTCATCTGAACGTTTCCGCTGTGCGATCTACAAGGGTATGTAGATCTAATCTCGCTCGCTCGTTGTTTTGCATCTCGTAGATCAGATCTTGGCTGTTCTTGTTCGTCTTCGTAGGAAAATTTTTGTTTTCTATGCTGCGAAACCCTTCATAAACTACAAAGTTCATGCATGAATTTTACATGCATCACCGGCCCGTATGCAGTCTTTCAAAGTACACAAGGCATAGCTTTTCCGTTTGCGATGGGGGGCTTAAAAGGTCCGATCTGTACTAGTGCAATTAGCTGCTACGACTAAATGATTTTCCCTGAGTTTCATGAGCTTTGCAAAGGATTACAAAATTAACTGAAAATAAAGGTCAGGATAAGTATTGCTATCAGCACTAACTAGTTTTACCATTACTCCAGTAACTAGTGCATAACCTCAATTTTTTCCTGAAGAAATTTTATGTAACCAATGACTAGATATAAGTGTTCACTTATTTTTGACCTAACCTACCCCATGCGGCGGCACTGCGCTGCATCGGGGACCTCAAAGAGCGCCTCCCCTATCGCCGCCGCCACCTGGGCATTGTTGGTCAAAGCACACGCGGCGTGGCGGAGGTGGCGGTTCTCGCTCGGTATGCGGCAGCGACGTCCGCCACAGCAGTGCCGGACATGGTGATGCGGGCGGCGGCGGCCAAGGTGCTCGGCAACAGCGGCGGGCAGTGAGGTGACGACGTGGTGTGGTCAGATCCTATCTAGGCCTAGATGGACCTGGACGGGCCATCACCTGCACCTCATGTTCTGCTTCTCGACGTCTTCAATCGGCATCCAGGTACGCTTGGGCTTGTCCGACAGCATGAGGACGCCTGGGGCAACTGTTCTAGGCATGGCAGTTGTGATCTCTTCTTTCGCCGGAGGTGGTCGGCCAGTTTGCAATGACTTGGGAAGGCATGGCTGCCAATGAAAAGCGAGCTCTGCTTTGGTGGTGGCGGGCGATGGTGGTGTGATGTGCCGCTACCTTGATGAAGGCATCATCGTCGCAGCTATCGTCTACCCACTCGTGCTGCTCCGGGGAAAACCATAGATCTAGATCTCCCATATCGGGCGTTGGCGACGCATTTAGTGTCGCTCTCCCTCTTGGGGGCATCATTTTTGGAGCAGCTGCTGGATGGTGGAGGCAAGGTAGAGTGGTGTGCATCTTTTGCGTCGAGATGCCGGGTCTCGGCAATGTGGCGCAGCGGAGTCTCAGTGATGGACGTGTCTTGATGGACTCGTGCAGGGCGGGGGCATCGTCTGGCATCATGGTGGCATCGACGGTTGGTCAGGACAGTGGCTTCGCTTCGGTCTATCCCCCTAGAGATGAGTTGGTGGAAAGTGGTGGAGGTGACTTCTAGAGAATGCGCACATGATGCTATCTCTAGATTGTGTTGGGGAGTCGGCGTTTGCGGTGATCGGGCACAAGGCCTCATGCATGTTTAGCCTCTTGCGTTGTACTAGTTTGATACTGATTTTGGTGGCTCCGGTTTATAAGATCGATTTAAGGCTTTTTGCCGGCTCTTGTTAAATAACTAAAATAAAAGACACCGTATGCGTCATTTTGATGTAGAGACTGAGGCTTCCCCATTTCGAAAAAAAATTATAGTATGACAAGAAGATAAATACAATATGATAGGTTAATGAATGGGGAAATGATTTAGGAGTAGCAAGTACAACTCATCAACACTACCTGCAGTCTGCAGATAGCATGACAAGATCAAATCATCAATATCATCCAAATGATTGGACAACGAGAGCCGAAACCTGAGTGATTAGTTTTCTTTGTTTACGTGCTGAAGAGAAAAAAAAAACTATGAAGTTTTTAAAAATGATACCGTAATAAACAGGTGGTGAAATATTTTCATGGAAGTAATGTGTTGTTTCTCTCCTTCCCGTCTCTTGCTCTACGTTCTATGTCATTGTTTGAACAGATTACACACTAAGAGCTCATAACCCGTGATTATGATAAAAGAAAATAGTTAGGCATGACCAATTGAGGAGCTCGTGCTGATTTGGGATTGTTGGTCAGTAGCTTGTTGCCCGCTCAACCGTCTACAAGTGCATGGTGTCACTCCCAAAAGTTGTAACTGTAGTTAGCATGGCAAACAATTATGCTTTTCAAATTGGTTGAATTGACACATGTGTATGCAATCTCACAAATTTCAAATCCAAATTTGGTGCACAAAGAGAGAAAATACAAATGCAACTATGCAAGGTGTACGAGACATTTTCTATTTGTGTTTTTATCTTACTGTGGCACTATTTATAGTTGGGTTTGTCCTCCCTCACTTTTTCTGAAAGAGTCCAGCTTTCCTACCACCCAAAGTATGCTCGTAGCACTAGAATCTTTCTCCTATCCACGCATATCATCGGTAACTAGAACATGTACATTGTATGGCTTGTCTTGGGGGGACAGAAACAACGCGGAGATATGACACCAGGAAACCACTCAAACCAGCATTGATGCATCTGAAAAAAGACCGCTCGGTCAAGACAAAGGACAATACCTTAGGGGTGGTAGAGTCGGCGGCGGCATTCTGCGACGGGGTGAACTACGATGGGTAGAAGCCATAGATCTGGCTCTTGGCTGGTTCTTTCTTGTTGGTCTTCTTGATCGAATTTCTTCTCGTGGCGATGGATCGAAGATTGAATAGAAACCTAAGCTGAGGAGTGAGAGTCCAGAAATATGAGGAGAATAAATGAGTGGGAAGGCAGAAAAATGCAGAATATTTGAGGAACGCGCATAAATAATCATCATCAATCATCATTATCAATCAATCATCATCATCATCAATCATCAAACTAATAAAACCACAATCCGACTGGTACGTACGTAGATACATATGTCGTCGCAGTTTTCACTTTATTCTCTTAATTATTTGCAAATCTACCCGCAGTTCGAAGAAAGGGATGTTTCGTTCTTGGCTGGCTCCCCTCGCGTGGGGGAGAGGCGAGGTGACAAGCCGGCTCAACCCGGCGGCGGCGGCGCACGTAGACTACCCCCCGTCCTCCTCCTCCCTTAACCTCCTCTGAGACCCTCACCTCCCTCGGATCTCTCTCCTCAACAACATCCCCGCTTTTTTTTTTTTTTTTTTTGCGGGGGAAAGAGAGTTTCATTAAAATTGAATAGAGTTACAATCAGTATCCAGAGCACCTACAACTTCCTGGGGGAAGTGTTGACGCCAAGTTCTAGTAAGGCCCTGTATTCTACCCATATACGCTAACTGATGACTGACAAAGTTAGCAGTCCGATCAATCTTAGCGATCTGGATTTCCCTCTCCCATACCATTTCACGAATTTCATGGACTCTTGCAGCATATTTTGATGTGTTCGGTGTGCCCCTCTTGATCAGCGCTATTGCCTCTGCGCAGTCTGACTCGAGCACTATCCGGTCCGGGGTGACCGTCATTGCCTGCGCAATGCCTAGCTCCATGGCCGCTAACTCAGCTTCCGTCGCATCAATACAATGCTCGACCTGCCAGCATGTAGCAAAAACCACTGCCCCAACATGATCTCGAAGTACCGCACCCGCTCCTGCTGTTGTATCATTTGCATAGGATCCATCAACATTAAGCTTCAGCATACCCCTGGCCGGAGGTATCCACTGTTGCCGCACCTTGTTTTCCCTCTTGTTCATCCCGTAGCCTGTCGGATGTTCTGTATGCAGTATCACCATCTTCCCTTAACAACATCCCCGCTTTAACCATAGATCGACGGACTGCGGGGGTGGCGGAGCAGGGGCCGGCGCAAACATCGAACGAGCGACAACAGAGGCGGAGGGGCGGACCTTGTCTCCACTGAATCCGTGAGCGCCGGAGAAGAGAAGGGCGTGCCGCCAGCCAAGGTTGGACGAGGCCTTGGGACTTGGGAGCGGGCTCAGCGGAGGAGATTAACCCCGCACCTCCGCCAACAAACACGCGGATGTAGGTGTTGGTAATGTTCGACTGGCCGCGGCGGAGGTGGTACCCGAAGCTCTACTCCATGCGGCGTGGAGGGCTAGCTCGACCTTGCGTGTTCCTGGTCCAGGGAAGGATGTCCGCGCGTTCCTGGTACCGGCCTGCCTCGGTGCCTCCCGTGCTGCTCGTCTAGGTAGGCAGACACACACGCGTATAGATGGGACATATCGGCCGAGCGGACTGAACGCGCGTTTTCCAGCCAAGCAAGCGGTGGCTTCAGCTAGCCCCAACTTGACGCACGCCGGCAAGCAAGCAACCGAATCAGCTCTGAAGTATCAACTCTTGCAATTCTTCAGGGAGTAGCTCATATTGTTTGCTGCTAGCTAGCTATACATAAGAAAGATAAAACTTTGCCATGTTGAGTTTGAATTTGCACTAGATTTTCAAACAAATATGTGGCAACGACTGAATCCTGGGCTATTGAATATCTGTAGGAGTTGGAGAGAGAAGACATAGCGAACAATTCTTCAGGGAGTGCAACAGGATTTGTATAGCTCTGAAGCAACAACTCTTGCAATGACGGAAGACACTGACACAACTTGTTACACTGGACCATGAACAATCACGACGTAAGTGGATTGATACAGAACAATGGTTTCAAGAGCAAGTACTGAACTTCTCATCATGAGACCAAAAATTAAGGTGCTACTGATGGTTAAGCGCTCTAGGTTTTTGTAATCCCAACCTTTCATTGACGTCGAGAAACATCGAGGGATCAAATTATGTCAATTTAGGACAATTCATAATTTGCAGATTGATATGTGATGAAAGGATTTGCAATTAATCCAAGGATTACATACCACTACATTTATCAACATACATCTCCTGGAGTGATCTTAGCTGTGAAACTATTTCTGCTGGAAGGGATGGTAAATTAAGGCAATTGTATATAAGTGCATAACCAAGTTTACCAGTGAAGGCTGGCAGACTATGCAAGCAGGATGGATTTGATCGATCAACATAGCTGCACGACCTCATAAGCAACTCTTCCATATATGATGGCATTGTCAATTTTCTCAAGAGCTCTAAGTGATGTCAAATTACTGATATTGCTCATTATCAAAGATGTTTGTTTGATAGAAACTAAATTATCGCATTTCCAAATTTATTAGAATTCTTATTTTACATCCGTTGCAATAAACCGGCACTTTATTATATCTCTTTACAAAGAAGAAAGGAGGGTGAGAAAAAACTCCACTGCAACGCACGGACACTTAGCTAGTTCATAGATACACCGGTTATTAACAAGTAACGCGGCTAGTTCAAGAGACAGATGTCTACAATGACTAGTAAACAATCGCCTACATGTCAATAGTTTTCTTTTACATAATCCTCCCAAACAGATATAATATCCGGTTTGATTACCTTGGTTGGTCTGATGAACATTCTTGACGAGTTTATCGCGTCAATTGAGTTTTACGTGTGTTCTATCTGCCTCTACTTCCGAAGGCAACAACGGTCGAGGCCCTCAAACAGTCAAACCCAAAAACATCCGGCCAAGTCCAATAGTATCGACGTAAAACTCTGCTGAAGCCACCATGGGCGAGCAGTTGAGTGCAGAATTCCCAGCATGCCAAAAAGGAACAATTTGCTATTTTATGTTTCTCCCATTAACGGCTCTATAACCAGCAACATAAAGCTGATCATTCGAATTTTGATTGAACATTGGATAATAGTCATCACAAGCCCAGTACTTATGCAACAAAAAGACATGTTGGCTATTGGTACGGCACTACAGTTTTCTCCCATAAGCGTCTCAGTAGCCAAGCAAAATCAAAGCTCTTTCACTAAAATGGGCAGTCACTTGGGTCCAGCCTTCCCATAAGAGTCGCGCAGGGTAACAGTCCTGTTGAACACAAGCTTCTCGGGGGTCGAGTCCGTGTCCACAGCAAAGTAGCCTGGAATTACGTCCAAGCACGACAGTCAGTTGCATCGAGAGGTGCAGGGAGGAATTGCCAACATATAAAGAGGTCCAGAGAGATTACCAAGCCGCTCGAACTGGAACTTGTCACCCAGGACTGCGGTTGCGAGTGATGGTACAGCATAGGCGCCCTTTACAATCTCCTTTGAGTTCGGGTTGAGGTCACTCAGCCAATCTTCCAATTCAGCAGGATTCTAAGAGAGCAACAAAGACATTCATAAGAAAGTGGCTTTCCAGTCCAAACACATCGTAGTGACAGCAAGAACAGCAGCAAAACTATACCTCTGATAGGAATAATTTCTCAAATAATCTTATTTCGACCTTCAATGGCTCAACTCCACGCGCTGGCTCGGCAACCCAGTGCAGAACGCCCTGAACAAATTGCAAACCAAGTAAACATCTGGAATATATTTTTACTGCATCCCAAGTCCCTAGCTAGGTTTGTCTGATTTGAACAGATTCAAATGACCAGTTACCTTAGGTTTAGAAGTCTTTGAGGGGTCATACTCAGCTCGAATCTCAACAATTTCATCTGGATTATCACCATAAATAACCTCTGTGCATTTTATCGGGAATGCATATCTAGTAATTAAATAGACAAGTACCATGTTGTAAATATGCTGATTTACCAGGTGCTATCCCATATTAAAATAGACAAGAACCATCAATGGTAAAGTAAATTCAGATCAATGTTCTAACACAAGAACACTAGTACTAAATCAATTACCTTAGCAGGGCAGATTTACCAGGAGCTAGCCCATAGTAATCTTTTGAGTCCTTAAGGCGAAAATCAGTTTTCTCAATGTAGACAGTTCTTGAGAAAGGAACCTGTAGATAGGTAGCGCATAACAAATCATGAAGCACCGACATAAGGTAATCTATAAAGCATCAAAGATATAGTAAACCTAAATATTTCTGCTCCTGTAAATCTTATTGTATTCTTCTAAATGAATTTTAAGCAAGTCGTTCCATAACAACAAAACGTATTCTTCTAATCATATACTGAACAAGGGAGGCACCTTGTAGTAGGATGAAGCATCATCAGCAGGAGCATCAGGCCACTTTTTTCCATCAAGGTCTATGACTTTTCCATCCTCCAAGTTAGTTATTACAACCTAATTTAGCAAAGGGAATCACCATCAGTGTGTTGAGGACTTCTAAAGAGTGAAGGCATAGAGTGGTTTGCAGCAGGAACAGAATGCCAAACCTTTAGAGGATGCAGAACAACCATGGTTCTAGAAGCTGTTTTATTAAGTTCTTCTCTGATATGATATTCAAGACGGTCAACACGAATCAAGCTATTATCACTGCACATAAAGAATATCAAGGGCCAATCAGTAGCAGAAACAGAGATTTTGCGGTTGTGGGTTGTGGCCCAAAGCACGGTTCATGCAAACCATTTGTTCACAATTTGTTCACCATTATTCATGCTTTTACCTTCTTGTTATCCCAATTCCACGGATAAATGAATTAATTGCAGTTGCTGACACTCCGCGCCGCCGCAGTCCTGCCAGTGTTAACAGACGAGGATCATCCCACCCATCTACCCACTTCTCTGTCACAAGCCGGTTTAACTGCAGCAGAACAAACAAGGACAATGGATATCCATAAATATTGATCCAACAGGGTAATATTTATTTCTCGATTTTTAACATACCTTTCTCTTAGACATCACTGTATTGGATATGTTCAGCCTTGAATACTCCCAGACATGAGGCTGGTACAAGCCCAAGGCAACAAGTAGCCAGTAGTATGAAGGACGGCGTATGTCAAACTCAAGCGTGCACAACTAATAATTAACCACTCGGTTAGTCATGTTACATATTTCAAACAAGCCAAAGCTATTGTTAAAAGGGAAACTTACAGAGTGTGTAATGTTTTCAAATGAGTCCACCATGCAATGGGCATAATCATAGCTTGGATAGATACACCATTTGTCGCCAGCATGTGGATGAGGAGTGAACTATATGGGCATCAAAGGATTGAGTCATGCATTTATGAGATATGGACATCAATTCGTCAATCGAGTTGTGTAACTTACTTTTATTCTATATGCAATTAAGTCGGACATGTTTTTGTTATCATTCTGCATGTCCTGCTTCATTCGGAGAGTTGCTGCGCCCTCAGCAATCAACCCACATCGCATGTCTTCAAATAATTGCAGTGACTCTTCAATGGGCCTATCCCTCCATGGACTATCCATCTTCTTTTCCCTGTATTCCTTGATTTGTTCTCCAGTCTGGCAATCATATACGAGTCAGCATTTGCACATTTTATTTCTCAAGGACTCATATAGGTACCATGACAAAGGAGAAAAGAAAAAATACCTGGTGATCCACATAGGCTAGTCCTTTCCGTATTAACTCAACTGCATGCTCGTATAAAGCTTGAAAATAATCACTTGTATATGTAACTTTGTAGGGCTCCCATCCCATCCACTGGACTATCTCCTGGATGTGGTCAATATATTCCTTCTTTTCAGCTTCTGGATTTGTATCATCAAACCTGTTATTCAGATAGACAGCAGTTCATTTTTTCGTGAATGTGACCACAAACGAACAAACCAGCAAGATAAAGCAAATACTAATCGGAACTCCAGATTCAATCGTATGTTTCCAAATGTAAAATTATATGTTGTTACCTAAGGTAACAATGACCATTGCGCTCTTTAGCCAGTCCAAAATCAATAAACATAGCCTGAATCAAATAAAGAATGTAAGCACAATCTTGCATTTTCATGCAAGTGATATACAGAGAAATTTTTTCATGGAGATTATAAAACCTTGGCATGACCAATATGAAGATATCCATTAGGTTCTGGTGGGAAACGGGTCATCACTTTTCCACCAGTTTCAGTAAGATGTTTCTCTAACATCTCCTTTGTGTTATGCGCCCTCCAAATGTCCCCATTGCTGAAGAATATTTCTGTATGAACCTAGCTCGTGAAAACAAATCAAAACCACTTAAGTTGATTTCTTACAAGTGATAACAAAAACTTTAACAGAACAACCAGATGAGTGCTTAGAAGAACAATAGGAACCACATCGGGATATCATAGAACAGCAGTGTGCAGAACTGAGATGCATAACACTAACAGACATTTAACCGACCCACCTCACAAATTATGGTACCTTATTGTTTTCTGCTGGCTGAGGAAATATACTATATGGATTCAGTTCCTCCTCAGATGGCGGGGCAGCAGTAGCTACTGCAACTTTTTTCTCCTGCGTTTCACAGAAAGTACGCAAGCTAATTCAATAATCACAATAATCAAATCATTAAACTTCAAACGAAAGGGTCCACTTCAGCTCGCTAACCTCAACTTTTGCTGGCTTTTCCTTCTTCTTTTTCACTGGTTTTACATTGTCAGCTTCCGTCTTTGGACCTAGTATTTCTGCAAGCCTCTTCTCAATCTCCTCCTGTATGAACAAAATATGAGGAAGTTCAAATTTCAAAAAAAGTTAATACAACCAAAACAAGTCAAGTGCTTAATTTATAACAATGTTTTGCACCTTTGTCGCCTTAGCATCGCCCCAGGGGTGCTTCTTCCTAACCTGCCCGCATAGGCTACCAACTGGAAGAAAGATAAGCAGGATGAAGGGCCACTTCCCTCATATAACAAGTAATAAAACTGAGTAATTT
The DNA here is from genome assembly GCA_007115705.1 of Dactylis glomerata. Taxonomy (NCBI): domain Eukaryota; kingdom Viridiplantae; phylum Streptophyta; class Magnoliopsida; order Poales; family Poaceae; genus Dactylis; species Dactylis glomerata. The sequence continues at coordinate 1,037,969 of QXEO01000721.1, forward strand.
TAAAATTGAATTTGAAGCCAACCATTTATGTGATACCGCTGCTCCAGTATAGCTTCCATATTTTCCTTTAGAACCTCAGCGACAGTTGAGTGAATATGTTCGATCGAAACAACCACACCTGCAGTTACAACATCACACTCCAATCGATAAGGTGGTCAACTGAAAGAACTGACTAAGAATAAGGTACTCAAAAGAAAGGTGTCTCTCTGATATCCAGTCATTAAAAATGTAAACTTATCCTATATTAGCATCCAAACAACCACATAAATTTTCTCTAGCATCCAGTCAGTGACTGGCATACATTGGTTATAATTTGCAGAAGCATATATACTTCTAGCCTTCTACTGCAAAAGCATACCTACACCACAGGCTTCTTCAAACTTCCCGATATCCAAATATTCAGGACCAACATTAGAAAGAAATGACAGGGCAGCATCAAGCTGTGCAGGGCTCTTTATCTGAATAGTGACATAGAGAAATAAATCAGATAGACACATTCACAATATTAAAACAAGAGAACTTTGAAACAGAATTCATTATTTAATCTATGCTCCGAAAAGAAACGTATAAAGCAAACTGATTGGTGAATGTCAATTGGAGAATGAAAAAGGTAGCAGCTATACCTTCATTGACACAATATAGTTGACGAGAGCAGGACGATGGGCAAGTGCATTGTTTGGGTATTTAGTGGCAACCTATTTCATCCAAGAGAAAGTGCAGTCTCGTAAGTCAAACATCATAAACCTCAAATGTATATACTACAAAAAGAAAATGATAGGGGTACTCACTGCATAGAGAAGATTTCCAACAGACTTGTCACATCCACTTATACCAGCCTGTTTATAGGCAAATTCAGTTAAAAGAGAAAACACGGTATGCTTTGAAGAGATAAATGACACTGATTTGTTCACAGTAGTCCAATGCAACTTGCATCGCAAAATAGCAGAAATAAAATAGAAAGTCAGCATATTATAGGCGATAACTGAAAATTAACACGGTTGGTTATTCAATCAAATGCTCTTGTATCCTATAACAATTCATATAATACTGAAGATTCAACCAGGCATCTCTTTGAAAAACATGACGGCAATAAAGGAGTGCAAATAGTGTAACATCATCCTTACAGATTTCCACATACATAAGATAGTTAACATTCAAACATGGGGTCAGCCTAGACAAAAATATCACTAAGCGTCAAGGAGATCATTCCATCACCGGAAACCCGCACTTTTCATGTTACTTGGCGTATAATAATCTCTATATGTCGGTCACAGACATATGTACTGGTAGGAAAAAAGTTAATGATATTAGAAAAAAACTGAATTCCACTTTATCACATGTAAAAATGATACCGGTAGAATTAAGTAAATGCACATGTCATAAATCATGAAGTAGGTGTCAGATGTGGGCCATCTCTATATCAAACTTACTGTTCAATTGCCACATACGAGTTGGGACGGGCTAATTGAGAAAATAAGATTACAGGTCACACATAAATCTCGAGAAACCAGACATCTCTTAGTCTTGTCGGCACAATCCTAACATCAGAGCAACTAAATCCCACACCAACGAAACAACTGAACATAGATGAATCCCTACACCGAGCGACCACACGAACCAGCATTGTCGAATTAGAAAAGGCGTCACCATGGCAGGCGATTTTACCTCAGCTATGACAGCGGCTAGGTTGGCGGTGACTTTGCTGTTGACGAGCGCATTCTCCGCCGTACGCTGGTCGAGGCCAAGCGCCAGCAGCGTCTCCAGCTGCAGGGCTGGGCCCTTCTCCCCTTCTACTCCGGTGACCATCGCTGTCGTCGACGGCGGCTACGGCCTCGAGACGCACGCCAGGCTCTGTTTGGAAGGAGATAGTCAGCTCACGTAACTGAAATAGGACCAATACCAAAACTGTGTGGAAATGCAATCCATCGATGTTGTTTGGATGCTCATGACAATGGTAGTTGGGATCAAAGAGGACAGGAAATTCCAAGTGTTGTTTTGATGTATCAAAGCTTAGATTGTAAATTTTCTAAAGAGCTTGAAGATTTTAAAGTATTGCACAAGTATGAAAATGAATTTTCTCAACAGTACATATACATGTACTGATTATGTACATAACTTTCAATGAAAATAATGAAAAATATTAGAAAATATGCATAGCGACCGCAACTCAAAAAAAAACTGTAACAGCCGCAATCTTATTAGAAATATGAACTTGGAAATGTTCATAACCGCAGCAATGTCTATGAAAAATGTCCATCAAAACAACACTCAGTTATGGAGCAACAATAGCAACACAAGTTTCCATGTCTCTCACAAAGCAACAATAGGTTGCAGCAAGTTCTTAGGTAGTACATAAACAGCAAGTTCTTAGACAAGTACATAAGAAAGTATTACAGACTCATGTTTCCAAGTCTCTTACATGTAGCAACAATAATGGGTAGAGCAAATAACAATGGTGTAGAGCCATTCATTCAGTAAGGTCAATGGGAGCCACATAAGCACATCAATTGGCAACACTACAATCAGCCAGAACAGCTAGCTGTACAACCTGGAAAATTTTGCACTGGCATGGTTCAGCCTTGGGGTAGGAAAAAGAAGAAGGAAATTGCAGCAGTTGGGGATATCGACCTGTGCTACATAGTTTTGCGAACTGCAATGCGGAGGTCAAACAAATAAAATCTTCATTCAGTCAGGAATTAGGGTTCCTCTGCCATAGGTTGCATGCGGCTGCTCCATGGGGCACAGTCGGAGGAGGGGTGCGAGGAAGTGCGCCATGGGTCGACCCATTCGGAGAAAACCCTGTGGCCTCGCTGGCCCATTGGGTACCCCCGGGCCAACCCAAAACTCAGATGCAATATAACTATATAAGCATTGCAGGGTGTTACAGCTATGGACAAATAGTATTTTCAGCTATGTTAAAACACAGCGATTATCTAAACAGAATTATGACAACACATCAAGGTTGTTACCTTTTTTGTTACCTAAGAATATGAAATAATCAATGTTTACGGGGGCTAATAAGCCAGACCAAATAACTTCTGCACAAGATTACAAGCAACAAATACCTCCATAGTAGAAATATTCATAGCAAAATTACAAGATGCTAATAGCAAACATCAAGAATTTAAATGATCTAACATATCAGGACTTTCATGCCAATATGATGGGTATCACTCTATGACTATGAGGCATAAAGCCCAGCCTCACAGAATTAGCCCCTTTCTGTATCATAATAATGCAAAGGGGAAAGTGCAGAAACGGGAAGAGATACCTACAGAATTAGCCCCTTTCTGTATCAAGGTGTGGTGCAAACAAAAATTAATGAAACAAAGATGGGGGTTAGGTTCCAACTTCCCAGGGAGGGAAGAGCAGGAAGGACCAGCAAAGGATTACCAACTCGATGAGAAGTGCAGATACTGCTTGCTAATTGAGTAAATGTTCATGAAAATGGCACCAATCGTTCAGATAAGCACTAAACGTGAAGAGCTAGAGATGCTAGGGCTGCACTCTCACTCGGTAGCATCCTGCTGTACCTATCAGATTTTTCGTTTGGTTGCATTGCAATCACATGGTTTAAAAATATTTTCTGTATGTTGTACATCAAAACAGGAGCTACTGAGAAGGCTTTTCAAGAACTGGGACTTTTTCATCTATCTATATTTGTAGAGGCAATCACCTGGACTAACACAGCAAAACATGAACTACTGAGACAGACAGCAAATACGAGTGGTGCCATGCTGGATTGCTGCTATCAAATTGAAGGACCCTAGACAGCAAATACGAGTGAGGCAGCACGGTGTTCATCTGTACTGAGACAACACGGTATCCAACTGAACCAAACTGGGACAGCTTTAATCTGTAACAGGCCGCAGTAGGATGATCTCACCTTGCTTGGCTAGCAGCGAAGCTGGGAAGGGAAGGAAGCCGACCGGGATGGCGACGAGCTGGCGGCGACCGGAAGACGACCGGGACAGCGACCGGGAAGAAAACTAGCTGGACGGTGACCGGACGGGAGTGGAAGGCAGCGCCGCCGCCGGCAGAGAAGGTCGGGGCGGGGGCGGGGGCGGGGGCGGCAACTAGGGCAGGGTCCCCCTATCTCTCGCTTCAAGCGCGTCATACACTCCCTCGCCCGCGCCCAGGGAGCATCGATCCAGTAGTTCCTGTAGGTGGGCCTGGCCCAGCGGGCGACAGCATGCACGCACGTCCCGATTCCCAGCGAAGGCCTATGGCAAACCCTATGCTCCGTCCCTAGTCCACGCTCCGTGCGTCGATTTGCGGACAAACACCTGAACACGGAACGTGGGATCTTGAGTGGACCGGCCCAACAGCTGAATGTTGTGGATAGTTAGCTACTCGACTATGTTTTTTTCTACTAGTTCGCTTTTTTTCAATTCGAAAATATTCAAATTCGAAAATGTTCAAAATCGAAAATGTTCAAATTTAAAATTGTTCAAATTCAAAAATATTCAAATTCGAAAATGTTCAAATCTAAAATTGTTCAGATTTGAAATTCTGTTGAAATTCGAAATATGTTCATATTCGAATTTTTGTGCAAATTCGAAATTTGTTTAATTCGAAATCTGTTCAAATTCGAAATTGTGTGCAAATTCGAAATTTTGTGCAAATTCTAAATCTCTTCAAATTAAAATCTGTTCAAATTCGAATATGTTTAAAACTAAAACTGTTCAGAAATTAAAATTTTAAAAAAGAAAAGAAAAATGAAACAGAAAATAAAAATGAAAAAACAAAAGTAAAAAAGAAAAGCACAAAACTGGCTGGAAACCGACCAAAAAACGACAGAAAAAAGAAAACCGCGAGAAAATCTAGTGCGGGAATGTTTGTGGGCCGGCCTGTTTGGAAAATACGGGTACTTGTCAGGCCACGAATCAAAGCGAAGGTGGCTGTGCGTTAACTTGAAATCCAACACAACGGGCGAAGATTAGGGTTCACCCGGGACCGATCCCCGCTCTGCCCGCGTGGGTGCGATGCTGGGCCGGCCCGTTAACATGGCGGCAATTGGGGTTTTTCTTTTTTGTGTGGTTTTTTATGGTTTTTTCATTTTTCTATTTTCTTCTAGTTTTTCGTTTCCTTTTCTTTTTTGTTTTTTTCTTTCTTAAATTTTTTGAACATTTTAATTTTTTTGAATTTTTAATATTTGAATATTTTTTATGTTTGAACTTTTTTTACTTTTGAATATTTTCAAATTTGAACATTTTTTATGTTTGAATATTTTTTTACTTTTGAATATTTTTACATTTGAACATTTTTACATTTGAACAATTTTTAATTATGAACATTTTTACATTTGAACAATTTTTAAATTTCAAGAAATTCAAAATTTGTTCATAGTTGAATTTTGTTCATATTCAAAATTTATTCAAATTTAAATTTTGTTCAAATATGAAATTTGTTCATATTTTGAATTTTTTGTTCATATTCAAATTTTATTCAAATTCAAATTTTTTTTAATATAAAATTTGTTCAAGTTTGAAAAAATCAAATTCGAAATTTAAAATTATTCATAATTTTAAAAATAGAAAGGAAAAAAATAGTAGAAAACGTAGTGGGCTGGCCCAACAGAGCGCTGTCGTGCGGGCGGAGCATCCATCGCTCCCGCTAACGAGCATGAGGTAGGAGCGCCCAAGGCCTATATCATCGGCAAACCCTATGCTTCGATCAGGTCAACCCGTCGGAGCCTATGAGGCGTCGTGCACCTTGAGCGGTGTATGGGCCAGGCCCATTAGTAGCAATTTGGGGGAAGAAGAAGAGGAAGAAGACGACTATCGCCGGAGCCCTCGCCGATGATGGGGACGACATGGCTGGACGTGTTGTCGCTGGCGAAAGGTGAGGCCAGGACCTCGCGGGAGACGGGGATGGCACAGCTGGCCGCGGCGTCGCCGACGAAGGTGAGGAAGAAACCCTTAGGGTTTGGAGGTAGGGTGCAGGTGATGCGAGGCTCTGACAACTTAGGGTTCGCGGTGGTGGTACGGGGAACTCGCTGGAGATGGAGAAATAGGGGGTTAGAGGGAGGCCGGGGGCGGTGGAGGATTGCCGGAGGCGGCGGCTCAAGCAGGATGGCGTGGCAAGACGGGGGTGCCGGCGGCCACAGGTGGCGAGAGCAGGTGGTGGCGGCGAGGGTGTTGACGGGGTAGAAGAAAAGGAAGAAGAGAGCGGCGGCGTTGCATTCTCGCTAGAGGAAGAAGATATGTGCGTGTGGAAGAAGGAAATAAATGGGCCAGCCCACACCGCACGCACGGGTGTGCGGCGCCTGGTTGGGGGACGACCCGGTTGTAGTATAGGCGTCCCCTATATCACCTGGGGCGTGTGTATGTAGAGGTGAAAACGGAGCTGATACGGACGGATAATAGTGAAACCGTATTCGTTACCATATTTTTTTGAATTCGGAATCGGAGCGGATAGTGTGCGGATATGAATACGGAATCGGAGTCTATCGGTAATGAATATGAACCGAATAAGGTTCGGTTGCGAATAAATATTTTGTCGAATCTCTTGTTGATAATAAAGTAAAATTAGCTTTTAAATTTTTTCTTCATACGTGATTATATATTCATATAAAACTAGCTTGTGCCTTGTGTGGTGGTGTTTGTTTATCATAAGACAAAATGTATAGCTTTCTTTTATATTTTCACCTCAGTCATGTACTCAATAACTCATTGTCGGAGATTTTGTCGGATATTGTTCGGATATAACCATGAAAGATGGCATATCTTCGAATACGGTCGGATATTAGTAAAGCCATATCATTTTCCGTATCCGTTAAACACTAACCGTATCCGTGAACGTATCCTGCAACTATCCAACCGAATCTGTTTTTGCCTTTCATAAGGCTTCGTTCGGTCGGAAATAATCCGTTCCATTTTCACCCCTACCTGTATGCCATCCTGGTTGACCCCAAATAGGCGCCGCACTGGATATCGAGCCAGCTCAACTCAACTCGTAAATACTCGTTAATTAACGAGCTAGCTCAACTCAACTCATTAACTAAACGATCTCCATACCAAAACTCGGCTCAACTCAATTAAAACTCGAGCTAGCTTAATAAACTCATTAAGCTCGATAAGAACGTGAACAACATTAGCACCATCACATGTATATTGATAATGGACAACAGTCTACAATATAAGGTAAACTTTAACATTTAAAAGGTGCTTAGAAGTTCACCATTCCTTAAATTAAAAGTGACACCATGAGTACTCCATGATAAAAAGGACATCACATAGTTTTGAGTGGTACAAGTAGATATATTACAAGCTAAACAAGTTTAACGAGTACTCGTAACTCGACTCAATAAACATGTTTTCTTAATGAGCTAAAAATGCCAGCTTGGCTCGACTCATTAGTGTCCGAGTTCGAGCTAGATTGAGCCAAGTTTTTCAGTACTCATTAAGCTCACGAGTTTTGAGTTTTATTTCCACCCTTAGCCGCACACCCCTGATGGGCCGGCCCACATATTCTTTCTTCTTGTTTTCATACTTCTTCTTCCTCCAAGCATCGCACGCCTCAAATGGAACATTGACGCTGCTTCCTTTCCTTCCCTTTTCCCCCATCAACTCCCCCGCCGCCACCGCCGGAGCCGCATGCCCCCGCCACCCGCGGACACCAACGCTCTCGCGCCGCCTCGCCACCCCGTCCTGCCCGAACCACGGCATCCACCGGTCCTCCGCCGCCCCGGCCCTTCCTCTAACCTCCACCGACTCCGATACCAACAAGAACTGCACCGAAAACCTAAACCTCGTCACCAGCGAGGTTCCCCCGACCCCCACCCGCACCCTAAACCCTAAGTATTATTCCTCACCTCCACCTGCGTCGCCGCGGCGTGCCGCGTCGCTGCCGGCTACGACGAGGATCTGTCCATGGTGAGCGAGTGTTGTTCTCGCCGACCGCCGTCTTTTCCCCTTCTTCTCCATCTTCGGTCACCTCTTCTTCTCCATCTCCGGTCACCTCTTCTTCCTCCTCTGTAAACTCTCCTCCCAGTGCTAACGGACCGGCCCACACCCGCGCAGAGTGTGCGGCGTGTTAACCTGGGTGAAGTATAGGAAACACCATATCACCTCCCATCCGCGCGAGCAACGGACAGCCATGTTCAGTTTGGATGGGCCATTGGACTTGCACGCTATGAAGCCAACATATCTCTACTAATAAAACGAGGATCCGACGGTACGTTGGTTGGTACGTCGGGTACTTTTTATTTAGCCCCTTAGAAAATATGAAATCAACCCGCAGTCCTTTATCCCGTTCGCCTCTGAATCCTTCGATCCCCTTTCTTCGCGGCCGCTCGATGGCAATTAAGAGGATCCCCGCCGGCAACCACGGACCTACCCTCCCGATTCACTCGCCGTGCTACTTCTCAGCGTGTAATTACTGTCAGGCCGGCGGAGTAGGCCGAGAGGGCGGAGAGCTGGAGGGCAGGGGCGTAGGCGTTAGGCGAGGTCGCGAGGAGCAGTGTGGAAGTGCTGGATTTTCGGCGCCCCGCGGCTCCAGCTAGCCCGCTGCATCGTGCGGCTCCAGCCTCCAGGTACAACACGTAACCGCCATGTCCACCTAAGTCAGATCTTCGCATGGGAGGCAATAGCTTATGGGGCCGGAGGAGCCGTAGGCAAGCGGCACAAGCGTCAGGCGAGGAGCACACGGCTGCACATGAACTGAGCGCCCTCGCCGCCATGGTCAGACCTCGTCTATGCAAGCCCCGTCAAGCTCGGTGATGAAAGAGGTTGACCACTCGATTTAGTATAGTCAGCTCGCTTGAAGAGGGAAGAAAGTGGGTGGGATGAATAGTGGTAAGTCGCTTCAGAAAACAGATACAGAGATGGTGTAGCTGTGAGCATTAAAACAGTGACCCGTCACATACAGGAAGAGACTTCTCGATTCCTCAGGAACAAGTAGTTTAATTTAATCTGGTCGACCAATACTTAGTATAGCATAAAAGTAAAAAATTGGTCGTTACTTCACATAATGCAATAGATTTCTTACCAACATATATTCATATACATATAGAAATTTACATTATTTGTATCGTTGAATCCAAACTCTTTGTCCATTGTTCTTGGATTACAAAATTGAATTATTGACATTTCCTATATTCTATCAAATGGTGAAGAGATATGCCTCATAGTGCATGGAAATATTTTTCCTAAAACATTGAGATCAAAAAAAAAAAATATTTCCAAAAAAATGATCCAAATCTAAGACACAATCGGGTGGTATGTTTTGGCAAACGTAAAAAATAACACAGTCCCAAAGCAATTTTTCTATATTTCGAACCACCTTTGGTATGAATGGCTGCAACATGTTAATCTATCTGAAAGAAGATGAATGTGGTATTCCTCTCTTATGGGAAAAAAGTGGTTACCCCTTCCCTGCTCTCATGAAATAGTAGGCGATCAAAGTTTCTTGTGACGCCGTCGGTGGTGCTAAGGGAGTGTCCTTCCTCCTCCATCTGCCGCTTCGGGATAGGACGGGTAGGAACCCCGATGCCTCACTACTACATGTTCGGGTTGGTTCTTTTCTGATCAGTGTTTTAGATCGGGCAAGAATTGCGTGTTTGGGTGGTGAGAGGAGGCACCGACATCGCTTTGACATTTGTTTTCTAAACTCAACCCGTCATATCGGTGCATGCTTTGACACATTGTTAGATACATCAATAATTATAATTAGCCCGTTACAACGTACGGGCATTCAACTAGTAAACTAATACTGCGGGCTTTACACAATCGCTCTCGCAAGTCTCAAGAAAATACTCTCAACTTCCCCAAAAAAAGAAAATACTCTCAACAGGACGGGACCCCACCCATTTCCCGTCCGCAACAACGAACTCAGCCATAAACCCCCGTCCCGGCAGAAGATTTCCATTTCCCCAAGCAATTCCCCTTTTCACGCCGCTGGTACCTTCTCGCACCTAAGCCACCGACCCGCAGCGCCGCCTCCCCAACCTACTCATGGCCGACCCCTCTCGCTCCTCCACCGCGGTGGCGAACGCCGAGGACACCCTCGTCGCGCCGGTGACCCCGCAGCGCCGCCTCCCCACCCTACTCATAGCCAACCCCCCCTCTCGCTCCTCCACCGCGGCGGCGAACGACGAGGACACCCTCGTCGCGCCGGTGGCCTCGGACGTGACGGGGGTGGTCCCCCCCGCCGCGGCCGCCGCGGACGCCTTCGTCGCGCCGGTGGCTTCGGAAGCGCGGGCGGTTCACCCCGCCGCGGCCGCCGCGGACGCCTTCGTCGCGCCGGTGGCTTCGGAAGCGCAGGCGGTTCTCGCCGCCGCGGCCACCAATCTGGACGAGGAGCTCGGGTCCCAGCGCCCAGAGCTCGAGAAGGAGAAGCTCGCCGGGACGGTGCGGGTTCATGAGCGTCACGTTTTCCTCTGTTACAAGGCCCCTGAGGAGCGGTCGTCCCGCGTCGAGGCCACCGACTCCGACAGCCTCCCCCGCCTCCTCGCCGCCGCCATCAAGGCCCGCAAGGGCAGCTTAAAAACAAGGGTGAGCATCCCTACCTCCCCCCCTCTCCCCCTTCCCTTCCGTTCGGCGCTGGTTTAGTTTGGTTGGTGGGAGTGGCAACTGATGAATTGCTGGTCTCTACGAGTTAAGCGTGTTAGTTCTAGATTAGCTTGAGCTACTGGGCGATTAGTGCGTTTTGCATATGATGCTGTTGGGGTTCGCGCAGGGATCGCGGTCCTTGCTCGCTACCCAGTCGATCCGATGAGATGATGTAGTTCGAACTGCTTTATTTCTGTTTATTGTTCCTCAATTGCCCATTAGAAAGCTCGCTTAATTAGCTTGATCGGTGGTGTTGATATGCTTAATTATCTTGATCTGTGGTGTTGATATGCATACTGTCTGATGCCGGATATTCTTGCCGACTTAATTATGTTTGCACTTTGTTTTGGTGCATGTTTCATTCAAGATCTGGTCGCTTGGTGGTTGGTGCTCTACTTTGCAGTTACTACTGTTTAAATAGCTGTGTATTTAATCCCAGGCCTGTTAGGGTGGTGATTTAGTGTTTATGTTTTGATTGCTATATTGTCCTTTTATTATTCGACTTGGGGCGTCCTTTTGCCTCACTGCATTCGATTTTGTTCACGAATATGTGTGTATACCTCCGTTTCTAGTGCGAATAACACCCGTAGGTTCTCAGTATGTTTACAATATAAGTTCCTTGACTCCTTGTAACAGATTTCTATGATTTTTGTTGGGTTTCTGGTCCATCTAGGTCTCATTATTCATTTTCTTTAAATCCACACGCTTTACTATTTTAGGTGTTTGCCGGTATCCCGTGTACCCTGTGATTCTACTTTTGAAGACATGTGCATATATGAACGGGGTATTATATTTTTGATTCGAAATCAGGCCCTATTTCTTCCTGTTTAAATTATTTTCATAGTTGATCATTGCGTCCTTTGCTCTGTTTCTGCTTGCCGTCTGTATTGGCTGGATGTCATTATGCACCTTTGAAATCATATGGGGCTCTGTGCAGCATGTTTCTTGTTCCCCTTGTAGGACCTTACTCTTTTTTTTGTAGTTACCCCACACAGTGCAACAGATGGGTTTAATGTTATCATGCCTGGATATAATGTAACATTGATCAGGTGTAATACAGACTGTATATGCTGTGTGGTTCCTTTTGCCCTTTGCATATGTATTTGTGCTCATCCTATATGGTGTGTTTGAGTGCAGAAGCTCTTCTGCTTGTTTCTCCTTGCTACTGGATCTGAGCAAATGTATACATCTAAGAAGAAAATCGTTGTAGTTACCGCATGTACACATATAGTAGTACATATCACACAGTTACATAGTTATCATCGAGTGCCAAAATTATTAAGCATATTACCCCCTGGGGGTATGGCACTGGCATTGTTAAGCATTTCTACATCTGCGAATCTAGGGACTAGGGAGATATTACGCAGTACTACTATCGACCTTCCTAAGCTAGTTACTACCTTATGTTCTTTCCTTTTTCAAATTTCATTTTTAAATTCAGTATATATATTCTTTGATTGATGTTTTTGTTTTGTATTTTGGAAACTGTATGGTTTTTTTTTTATTCTACCAAATGGTTTTAATGTCCTTTTAAATAGCTTTGGTATTTCCAGTGTACATGTGTCTAATCCTAGTGTGACCCAATGGTTCAGCAGTGTGACTTTTCATTTTAGTTAGCGGTGTGATTTGTGCACAAGACATCTTGGGATTAGAATAATAAACAAAACTTTCCCATATAGTATTTATTATTGCTAATGAATGGTCTATTCTACTTTTTCTAGACCAAACTGGCCATTTATGAAGGAGAAGATGGCTCTGAGTCATCCCTTGGAGACGTGTTGATCTTTCCTGATATGATCCGATACAGGTGGCTGTAAACAAATGAACATGCTGTCTTTCCCTTTTTGCTGTTCGGTTATGAAATACATAATCAACTGATTATTTTGTTCAACATGTTTGCAGAGGGCTGACCCACTCTGATGTCGACAACTTTGTTGAAGAAGTGCTCGTGAAAGATGTTGAATGGCTTCCCGGATCTTCTGAGGCTATAAGAGGTTCATATATTTTCGTCTGTGCCCATGGGAGCAGGGACAAAAGGCGTGCTGTTTTTGGTCATGCTTTGATTACAAGGTTCAAGGAGGAGATTGAGGGCCAAGATCTCGTTGGTCAGGTGGCTGTTAGTGCATGCTCACATGTGGGAGGTCACAAGTATCCAGGAAATGTCATCATATTCAGTTTAGATGCCAAGGGAGATGTGACAGGTCATTGGTAAGAACCAGGAACATGATAAAATTTCCACTCTCATGCACTACAAATATCAATGACTTCCTGTAGAGCTCTCTTATAATATTACTTTGTCAAAAGACAGCCAGTGCTAATTATATTTATAATTATAGGTATGGTTGTCTTGGTCCAGATGATGTGCCTGTGCTGCTGCATAAACATATTAGACTAAGAGAGATCGTGGACCATCTATGGAGGTATGCTTCCTGCTTTAACTATATAGATATATGTTTTCCCCACAATGTGCATCCATGTTTTGTAGTGTCATTGAGGACAATCAAGTTTTCCGATTCTGCGTCCTTTTCCTATTGGTGTTATATCTGGACATTGCCTTTCCTATGCAAATATAAATTCTGTGTCTAATCAGTGGTCTGATAATTTTATAAAATTGGCATGGTGCTTCTAGTTCATGTAAGTCTATGGCACTTTAGGTACTCTGTTTCGAAATGACTTGTATACTTTAAGTACCATAATCCTTAGTTAAGGAAAGATACTGGGATGGAAGTTTGTCATTAGATGCTTCTTTTCCTGAGAATCATTGAGAAGTAAGCCAGTTGTACATGTGTCTACGGAGAGCATAAATGAACAATATTGTAGGTTTTAATTACTTCCTGTGTAGGGATGCAAGCAGGGTCCTGCCTATATCCCACTTCTAGTTCATTTGAGACCAAAATCTGAACTAGAAATCCTTAAATGAACTAGAAGCGCGGGATATAGGCGGCATCCTGCTCCACACCTTATTCCTGCGGCTCTAGTTTTTCTTATTTCAGGAATACTTTATTTAGATTTGTTCTTCATGAATTATGTTGAAACACTTATTTATATGTGTAGTTCTGCTTGGTGATTTCACATAAAGATATTGTGTTCAAAAATGTCCTTGATTGTCTATTTGCATCGACTTCAGAAATTAACGATTGATCTTTCCGTGGTTTTTTTCATTATAACCAAACCAGCAAGAAAGAATACTGATACCATTTCACAAATGTTATGTAAGACCTGATATGCCTTTTTCATGTTTAATTGATCTTTTCCTATTTTCTTTTTATAACCGGATATCTCTGCCTTAACTGTTCTTACAAATACAAATGTTATCCTGTCACGCAGGGGTCAGGTGGGTCTGTCCAAAGAGCAACAGAGGTGGAGGAGCAGAACATTGCACCTTGATCTTAACTCCTCGCCGAGGCAAGAAGCACATGCAGAGGTGGAGCCGCCGCCTCTTCCCTGCCCGACAAGTGAAGCCTTAAATAACCAGAATAACTCAGTGGTAATCTCTTTAGTGGTTAAGGAGAGATCTTCTTTGACGTTGTTTCAAGTCTAAAAAGAAATGTGCTGACATCGAATATATATATATTGTAAGAAAAAAATGTTTTCTGTTGAATCTAATGAAATAATTTGTTGTAAATATTGATACTTTTTCGATCAACCTAAATTTGACTTAGGATAAAGCTAGATCTTAAATTAATTTGGATCTGAGCGAATAGCTATATTTGTCTAATTGACCATAAAAGTTTATATCATGCATTTTATCACCACCTTAAGCAGGGAGATAAAAAAGGCTGAAATCTTTTAGATCTTCTGATTGATTAATTTTAGATATCATTGCAAATTTGTAGTTTCTGAATTTATTTTGTTATCATAACCTGTTTACAGCTTCAACCCTCAAATGAAGCTACTGCAATTCCATCTGTTGCAAAAGATGTACTTACTCCTCAAAGTGGCAGGATGCTTGTAGTCCCAAATGAATATGATGGTATGCCTTTTGAAGCTTTTGATCTTTAGAAAAATCAAATTATTGTTTTGTATGCGTGGTTACAGATTCTTTTTCCAGGTGATGCTATATTGAGTGGTTCGGAGTTGCACCATTATGCTTATGCCAAAGACGTGCAAAAGGTAGTTGACAAAACAAATAATTGGATATCAGGCAAGTTATCGCTAGCTCTATTGCAGAATGGGAAGATTTTCGCAGTTCAAGCCAAGGCTGTCTCTGATGTTCGGTTCCAAGAGAATGGCGCTGTCTGTGTCGTGGACAATGATCAGCTCCCACTGGTCGTTACAACAAGAAGTCTTTACAGCAGCAGTACTACAGCTACACTAAGTGAGCATAAGCCTGAAAAATCTGAAGTAAGTAAATATCAACTAATTCAATGAAAGTAGAGAGTAGTGTAATTAAGTGGCATTAACTGAACCTTTTCTTACATGAAATCTGTGCTGTAGGTTTTGGATATTAAGATTATGAAATCTGAGTTTGGTGGTAAGCTATGGCTGAGGAGGAAATATTCAATTGAAGGTGATGATTTATACCATGTGCTTCAGTGGAAACCACGAAAACCGGATCATGAGGTGAGGTAACACGTAAATCTGTGTTTTGTTGCAGAAACTTAGAGTTGAGAATTGGTTCTTAAGTGCTTATACAGTTTTGATTTTTGTTGAAGTAATGAACTGAGCTAAAGCTATTGATTGCAGAGCAAGGTGAAGCTGCATGTGAAAACAAAACGAACAGAGGATCATGTTGCTGTGGGACCTAGGAAGGAAAGTGAAGCAGAAAGAGCTGTAGAAGATACCGTTGATGATTATTCCATCAAAACGTGCATTAACATTTCAAACAAAATCCAGGAGCTGTCTGTAGATGAGAAGGCAAGAGCCTGTGACATTTTCAGAATTGATCAAAACCGAGAGATTTTTGTTTGCGCAGATCCGGCCACTCGCCTGGTGTGGCTAAGGAAGCAGATGGCGATACCTGATTGAGTCTGGAAGGTACTTGTTCATATTCCTCAGTGGTAGGTTGGTAACATGAAATAAGTAATCCCCTGTTCTTCTGACTAAGACCTTTGTGGCTGTATAAGTTTTGAAAAATTGTTTGATCATTTGAGTCACCCATTTGTCCCAGCACACTTTTGGCATATATTGTGTTCTTTAGAGTTTTTGCTTTGCAAAGTAAAATGTATATATGAGTATCAGTTACCAGTTATTCGCCTTCATTTCATTTGACCACAGAAAAATAAAGGAATAAGAACAAACGAGCTGGTCTAGTAGAGATATTGGCCACCTATTTTATGATTATACTTGCACCGGTGTTAGTCTGTGTGGTCTTGAGGTTAGCTAATCGTATTCTGGTTTGCCTCCCTTTACAGGAACTTGGAATTGCTGGGACTATAGTTGGAGGCCTACTTGAAGCTTGGTTACTGTGCATCTTGTGTACTCATGCTTTAGAATTAGTGCATACTTGACGATTTTGGTCAGCAAATCTTGTTCAGTGCTTATGAGTGGATGTGGTCAATGGCTCATAAATCACTTGTGTGGAGTAGAAATATCCAAGTTACAAATTTGCACTGATCACGACTGTCTGTTATCTTGTTGTTTTTATTTGGTCGATGGACCAGCAGTTGCTTGGAGCCACCCATAGCGAGTAATGCCGTTAAGTGGTTGTTTGGATATGGAAATTATAAAGTCAGTTTTAGAGAAAAACGGGGTTTAACATCACTTTTAATATAAGGAGTTTTATCTGGGGTTTCAGTTAGCAACGGGTGTTTGGAATTCTCCATTTGGGTGAGAAAAATGCAAGTACACGTTTTTACATAAACCATGTTTGGATTAGCCTGAAATTAGTGGACGCCCTTGTTCATCCTGGCGGGCTAAGTGGATGACATGGATGTCCTTACCGGCGATGACGCCATGAGGGTTTACAGTGTCGAGATGTCCTTGATGTTGTGGTCTTATTGGTGCCGCTGGCGATGTGATTGCCACTGCTGCGGCTGCCTACTACTAACGCCCTCATCTAGGATCCTTGCGGCAACTACCTGCAGCCTGCAGGTCTTCTCCCGTCGTCGACCCTTTCTAGCCAGCAATTCGAGCGGAGGCCACAACCGTCGGCGGCGTCCAGCCGTCCACAGTCCACCAAGAGAGGAAGCCGGATGCCCGCCACCGGCATGCCGCGCCGCCGCTTCCATCGCCTCTGCCAGGTTCTACGCCGTCGAGGTGCTCCTCGATTGCGCTGGAGTGCCTGCACATGATGAGCTCGTTCGTTGGGGTGACCCCCTCTCGCCGGTCACGGCACCACACGGAGAGGCCGTTGTTGCGAGGGACCTATATATCCCAGGGCTCCTCGACAAGAACCCCCGGGCGGCGCCTCGGGTCACGGCGTGGCGCAGCGGATGTGAAGGCGCACCCGTTCTTCAAGAGCCTCAACTTGGCGCTGCTTAGGTCGTCCGCCCCGCCCGGCGTTCATGCCGCCGCACGCAGCGTTGCACCAACAGGGTGGCAAGGCGTCACCGGACGTGCAACAGTTGTCCGATCAATTCTTACTTTCTGAGTAGTAATCCAAGTAGTTAATCATTCGGCAGTGTCCACGAGACCACGATCGAAGACGACGTTGGCTTCGTCGACCTCCTGTCGTGTCATCGCCTCGCCTGGGGAGGTGCCTATGGTGAGAACATTGGCATCAACATGGTGCGCAGATCGGCATGCGTCGGTGTTAGCGAAACCTGGTTCAGTTATCTGAAGACCAAGTCTCACGGCTGCACTCCACGATCACACTTACCTGTACACTGCGAGCACTACTGCTCCCACGTTCTCTGTGCACGATTCTGCACACGATGTACATGGAAAATCCCAAATCTGTCTTCATGGTATCAGTTGCTCTCTCCTCCTGAGACCTGCGACCTCCCTTCCGCTGCTCCCGTCATCGAGCACGCCATGGCCACCCCTCCTCCTGGCTTTGTCCGTGATCTCGCCGGCGCCTTCAACCAGGCTGGTGCACCCGTTGCCGCACCTGCTGCGGGTGTTGCGCCTGCCCCTCCCGCGACCTCTGCTGCTGCTGTCGCGGCGGCCGCCGCGGCCAACCCTCCAGCTGCAGCGCCTGTTCCCCTGGCGGCCATGCCGTCAGCCACTGCTGCACTCTTCATCCCTCCCGCGGCGGCTCCAACCGTCCAGGCCGCTGCCATGCCCGTGACGCATGTGCCTGCTCCGGCCTCCACTCTGGCGGGCGTCTGCATCAACCAGCATGTGCCCCTCGTGCTCTCCCTCAGCCCGTCCAACTACTCGACCTGGCGCACCATGTTCGAGCTGACGTTCTGCAAGTTCAACGTCGTCGAGCACATAATCGGCGCCCCACGCCCCCATGACCCCCAGTGGGTCCAGGACGACGCCTTCCTCTGCTCGTGGCTCTACAACCGCGTGTCGCCGGAGATCCTCGGCCTCGTCCACCAACGCGCTCCGACGGCGGCGAGCGTGTGGCGCGCCATCGCCACGCTCTTCCTCGACAACGCGGAGACGCAAGCTGTCTTCATTGGCACGGACTACCGCAGCTTGATGCAGGGCGACATGTCTGTTCTACGTTACTTCGCAAGGCTCAAGGAGTACGCCGACCAGCTCGCCGATCTCGGCTACCCCGTCGACGACAAGGCACAGGTCATGAACATGTTCCGCGGCCTCAACCCGCGTTACTTCTATGCCATTCCAATCCTGACCATGCAGCTGCCATTCCCCTCGTTTTTGCGCTGCCGTGCCTTCGTGATCCTCGAGGAGTCCCGCCTCAACATGGTGTCCCCACCAGCCTGTAGCCTCCACGCCGCCATCACCACCAGCGCCGACGTCTGGCACCAGCGACTTGGGCACCCCGGACGCACTACCCTAGCTCGTGCGCTTCGCGCCATAGATCCTAGCTCAGCATCTTTACTTTCGCACACTTGTCAAGCATGTCAGATAGGAAAAAATGTTAGATTTCCCTTTCCAGAATCACAACATGTTTCTTATTTTCCTTTCCAGCTTGTACATTGCGATGTGTGGACATCGCCTGTGTTAAGTTCATCTGGTTTTCGATACTATCTCTTGTTGCTTGATGACTACAGTCACTTTTCCTGGACATATCCATTGCGGTTCAAGTCTGATGCTTTTGCTGCAATCCGTCAGTTTCATGCCCTTGCGGCCACACACTTCAACCTCCCTGTCCTTACCCTCCAAACAGACAACGGCCGCGAGTTTGACAACCACGCCGCCCGTGATTTCTATGACAAACACGGCATTGCGCTGCGCATGTCTTGCCCCTACACCTCTGCACAGAAACGGGCGCGCCGAGCGCATGCTCCGCACGCTGAATGAGACAATTCGTGCTCTCCTCACCCATGCCTCCATGCCAGCTGAATATTGGGCTGAGGCCCTCGCCACCGCCACTTTCCTGCTGAACCGGAGGCCATGCCGCGCACGTCAGTTCCTCACGCCATTCGAGCTCCTCTACTGTGCTCTGCCTGACTATTGCCACATGCGCGTCTTTGGATGCCTGTGTTTTCCTAACACGATAGCTACGTCGCCGCACAAGCTTGCGCCACGCTCATCACCGTGTGTCTTCCTTGGCTACTCTGCTGCACATAAAGGGTACCGCTGCCTCGACCGTGCCACTGGCCGCGTGCTCATCTCTCGGCATGTCCATTTCGAAGAACACCAATTTCCCTTCTCCCAGCACTCAACGCAGGAACAAAACGCCGCTTCTCCCGACGAGTTCTCCTCACCACCTCCTGGACCACACCTGCGGTCTGCGCCCGTGCCCACCGTACCACCTCTCACTCATCCTGTTGCGCCGTGTGTAACGCACCTGCGCTCTTCCCACTCGCCGGCATCGTCACGCGCACCTAGCGCTCCTACTGCCACGCCGTCGGCATCACCATGCACAACCAGCGCACGCTCCGCACGTCGCCACACTGACGATTGCCCATCCGAGACATCAACTTGTGCACCTCACGCGCCTTCGCCGCGCGCCCGATCGCCGGTCCCCGTGCCCACACATCCCATGCTCACCCGTGCCCAGCGTGGTATTTTCAAACCAAACCCAAAATACGCCAATCTCGCCACCGCCTCCTCACCCATCTCGCCCATTCCAAAATCCGTGCGGACCGCGCTTCATGATTCGTCGTGGCTAACCGCTATGCAGGATGAGTACAGGGCGTTGATGAGCAATCGCACATGGGAGCTGGTGCCGCGGCCGCCGGGCGCAAACATCGTCACCGGCAAGTGGCTTTTTCGCCACAAATTCAAGGCCGACGGCATGCTGGAGCGGTACAAAGCTCGGTGGGTGGTCAGGGGCTTCACTCAACGCCCTGGTGTGGACTTCTCCGACACCTTCAGTCCAGTGGTGAAGTCCGCGACCGTGCGCGCCGTCCTCGCCGTCGCTGCCTCCCGGGACTGGCTCGTGCACCAACTGGACGTCAACAACGCGTTCTTGCAGGGGCACCTCCGTGAACGCGTGTACTGCCAACAGCCTGTTGGCTTCGTCGATGCAAAGCGCCCTGATCACGTCTGTCTGCTCGACAAATCGCTCTACGGCCTCAAGCAGGCGCCGCGTGCATGGTACGATCGCTTCGCCCAGTTCCTGCTCTCCATCGGCTTCGTCGCCAGCAAGTCCGACACATCGTTGTTCATACTGCGGCGGGGCTCTGATGCTGCGTACCTGCTCCTGTACGTGGACGACGTCGTGCTCACGGCGTCGTCGGCCCCGCTCCTGCGCGGTCTCATCACCAAGCTGATGTCCGAGTTCTCCATGAAGGATCTGGGGGCCCTGCATTTCTTCCTCGGCATCAGCGTTGCCCGCACTGCCTCCGGGTTCTTCCTCTCTCAGCACAAGTACGCCAACGAGCTCTTGGAGCGCGCCAACATGCTCGACTGCCGCGCTGTCTCCACGCCTATCGACACCCGCGCCAAGCTCTCCGCGGACGCCGGCGACCCTGTTGCTGATGCGTCAGAGTACCGCAGCCTCGTCGGAGGACTCCAGTACTTGACCATGACGCGACCCGACCTCAGCTATGCCGTGCAGCAGGCATGCCTGCACATGCATGACCCGCGTGCACACCATCTCGCCATGGTCAAGCGCATCCTCCGGTACATCAGCGGCACTGCCGACCATGGTCTGCAGATTCACCGCTCCACGTCGCTCGACCTCATCGGCTACTCGGATGCTGGCTGGGCCGGATGCCCAGACACGCGGCGGTCCACCTCTGGCTATGCCGTCTTCCTCGGTGACTCTCTTGTCTCTTGGTCGTCCAAGCGGCAGCCCACCGTGTTGCGATCAAGCGCCGAAGCAGAGTACCGCGCTGTCGCCAACGTCGTGGCCGAATGCTGCTGGCTACAACAACTCCTCAGCGAGCTGCACGTTCCAGTGCTCAAAGCCACCGTGGTGTACTGTGACAACATCTCGGCGGTCTACATGACGGCGAACCCCGTCCATCACCGTCGCACGAAGCATATCGAGCTCGACATTCATTTTGTCAGAGAGAAGGTCGCGCTCGGGCACCTTCGAGTTCTCCATGTCCCAACAACGCAGCAATTTGCCGATGTCATGACGAAAGGCCTCCCCACTGCTGCCTTTGAGGAATTCAGGTCCAGCTTGTGCGTCCGGCCTCCGGACACAGCAGCTGCGGCGGGGTGTTAGCGAAACCTGGTTCAGTTATCTGAAGACCAAGTCTCACGGCTGCACTCCACGATCACACTTACCTGTACACTGCGAGCACTACTGCTCCCACGTTCTCTGTGCACGATTCTGCACACGATGTACATGGAAAATCCCTATATAAGTTGATCAATACAATGTGAAGCACCAAGGTGCATTCCCAAATCTGTCTTCAGTCGGCTTGCCGGCGAGGGCCACCACGAATTCGACTTCTTCTCCAGAGATGGGTTCATGGAGTTTGGCCAGGCGATGAATGGATAGTGCCGGCCTTGTTGCTCGTCGAAGTTCATCTGTTCATGGAGTTCCATGGCCGAGAAGGGGAACGAGGACGGAGAAAACTCGTTTGTACAAAAAAAACGTCTTAGACCTGTATTTTAAAGAACGTGAATTTCAGATACTACCTCCACCTCCGTTTCGGTTTACTAGTCTTCCCCGTATCCCCTAGGTCGTACTACTAAGTTTTACTAACTTTTTTGCAATAAACCGCCAACTCACTCATCATGCTAGTCATGTGCACACTATGGCTCGAAAGGAACGCTCGTGTCTTCGAACGCTCTCCAACCACCGCGCAAGTCACACTTAGATTGATGCTTGATGAGTGGCACGCGTGGCTGAGGTGTAGACGTGGGCCTCAGAGAGATACCGGATAACGACGTGAGTTTGTGGGTAGGCGGGCGCACAAAGTTGCACCGCCCCGTGGTGCCTCCCTTTTGCTTCGGCATTGTAACAGGTTATCGGCATTTCTCGTTTGCTTAATATAATGACGCGCAGATCTCCTGCGGGTTCTAAAAAAAAGAAATAAATATATAATATATTAAGCCAGCAAGTCGCCTTATTAAAAACCTTCCAATCCCCTTAGATACCCTGGTAAGGAAAAGAGTGCGTCTGAAACTTGCCACTCCAATCAAAGTACAGTTACATCATGAATCAGTGTGCCTAAGAGAAAGGTAGGGGGCTCATCGTCCCAGTTACAAGAATTTTATCAATAAAGCACTTCCTAGCTAACTCATGAGCAGTCTTATTTGCATCCCTCAGACAATGAATAAAGGAAACAAGGAAACGTTACCAATGGATGCAACATGATCCATGCAATCGGCAAAGATGGCTGCAGAATCTGTCCACCAAGTTTCACCCCCATTGCAAGCATCAATCGTCACTATAGAGTCCGATTCAGCAATAATAGAGTTACATCCTAAACGGTTTGCGAGTAACAAGCCTTCTTTCATGGCAATTGCCTCTGCCATCGATGCAGATGAGACGTGGAGGATATAATTTGTCGATGCCGCAACAAATTGTCCTTGATAGTCACAAACAACCGCCCCCGTTGCACAAGCAGCCATGTCCTCGTGTGAAACGAGGCATCTACATTAAGTTTGAGTTGACGGGGAGGAGGTGATGTCCATTTTACATCTGCCGGATATGCAAAACATATACCATTAAAAACTTTATTTGTTATACTCTCTAATGACATAATTTTTTTTATTATAATACGGCTTGAGGACGTGATGGTTAATACGTTTTGGTACATCTACTTTACGTTTTCGTCCGTGTGTTGTTTGCACTTTTGTACGTCGATCGCCCCGTCCCTCCCTGTTCGCTCGTAATGTGTTTGTGTTGGAAACCGATTAGGCTCCCGTGGAGAAAAACAACTCCACGTACGTTTGGTCCTTATATAGCGACCACAACCTCAGATCAAGGATACGATATCGACTCCACGAAACAAACCGCCGTCTCCGCTCCACGCATGTCCTCGTGAGCCGCACGACCGCTGCCGTCTGTCGCCACAAAGCGCTCGTCGGTCACCACGAAGCCGAGCTTCGCGCCATGCATCTACGAGGCCGGGTAGAGGACGCCAACACCGAACCTCATGAAGCCAAGCTTCTCCGTGCCATCTACGACCGGGTATAGGACGTCAACGCAGAACGAGATGGCTTCCGTGCTGCTCAGCCTCTGGGGGCGATGTCATTGGGGTTGTCCAGGCGGGCTCTAGCAAAGTGCAGATCGCGTTGGCCTCGCCCTACCAGGATTTCCAGTTACTCCTCACTCCTCGCGCACGTCTAGAAGATCACGGCGGCGCGGGACGCCCTGCCTGGATCGCCGTCAACTACCGCGATCACGCAAAACGTCCCTTGCTTAAGGATTTGTTTGGAAACATAGCGCTCTAGGCGTTGGATGATGCAGCTCTAGCACCTTTGTCCTGCCTTACAGAGATTTATTCAAGCTGGCCTCTCTTTCCGTTTGCCTCCCTCAGCAGCGCCCAATTTTACCTCATGGCTGCAGCGTTTCGCGTACCGTACGCCATCTCTGCGCGTCGTGCCTGGTCCAGACTCTAGGGCAACACCGCTGATCAGTAACCTATTTACGAGCCTTTTGCAGGTGTTATCCTCATGTGCTACTTTGGGATTTCTGACTTGGTCAAAGAATTGTTGCATTGGGTGCATATAATTGATATAGGGATCAGACCATGCATGGGGTTAAAAGCAGCACAAGAACATGTACGGCCTCAGCTCCAATCGACCAATTTTGTAAGCAAGCAGAAATCTCTTGGAACGCTGAACTTTGGCACCATTCTGATCGATCAAGCACTGGAATTGCTTTATTATGGGCAAGTAATGGGCTCTGATCAGGTCCGCCATTGGGAGCTTCACCACTCCTAATCGATTTCGTCCATGATATAATATAGAGGTTCAAGTTGCATGCATCATGTGTGTATATAATGCAGCTTCGTTATTTGGTAATTGATTATACTGATGAATTAATTCTGTTCATAGTCTAACCAATAGCCTTTATTTGGCTGTGCATCTTGGTTATGCAGAGGCCGGGTGTATGCTTAAAACTCTTTAAGTAATAAAACGCTCTTTATCGAAAAAACCAACGGCCTTTATTGTTTTAAACATAAATTCAAAATAGAAGCATTAGTGTATATACTAAGAGCTCTTTTATGGTGATTGGGACGGAATATAAGTTCCGTCCAGTTCCGTCAAGTCTAAATTCTTTATAACCGTTGGATTAAATCGCTAATAACTTTTATAAAATTTATATAATGATTCACATTTAGAAAACGTATTGCCAGCAGTCGACTAAACTTGGCCCTACCCATCGAGATCTCTTTTTGTTGCTAGGTGGGTTCCTCGAGAGCTGCCGCCCTCGCCCGTCGTCGAAGTTGAACGCATCACTTCGATCCACTCGCCGCGCACTCGCCGCGCCCTCCGTTGAACACCGGTCGAACGACACGGTGCCAGCACTTCCATTCATTCGACCACGGCCTCCGAGCTCGGAAACAGGATCGTGCCTCCTCTGCTTCATCTACGCAGACGCCGGCAAGAGGATCCTTGCCTCCTGAATCATATCTCCCTATCGTCCTCACGGGCCTCACCTCATCCAGCGGGAATTGGCGCTCGGCAGCCCCGTCGTCATGTGAAATTAGCAGTGGTGTTGATTTCACAAGTTGTTGACTGGTCCTCGAGGAAATTCACGAACCAGAACTAGCGCAACCGTGGACATTGTTTTTAGACCTGTGAACGCCCTCCAGCAATTGAATCTTCTTTGCTGTGTTCTTGCCTAGGATTAATCTTCCATGATGCAATTCAGTTTGCAAAGTCGTTGACTGATCTAGTTTTGCTACAGTGTGGTATTAATCAGAAGACAATACAAAGTTCGTTTATGTAATTATGTTGTATTTTAGCATGAAAGGAGACGCGACCAAGTTACATGGGCAGTCTAATTCAGAAAGGGAACATCCATGGGCAAATAAGCAAGGCGCAGATGTATCTGCTGGCACCGACGAACGCAGCTTGCGTCCGGCTGCTACCGGCGGGAAGAACAAGGGCTGCTACCACGACCTCCCACTCCGCCTAGGGCGCTTGCCTGCCCGCCGGAGCAGCATCCACCAGGCCGCCGCGGAGGTCGAGATGGAGGTCGTCGATTCATAGCTCCCGCGGATGGAGCCAGAGGCGGGGAGGACGACGGCCCGCGGGTGCCGCCCTTCACGGGACCCCCAATCCAACTCCTCCACCGCCACCGCGCATCCCCCGCCGCCACCACGGTTCCCTCGCTGCCACCGCCCCCTCCAGCTACCTCTCGCCGCCTGCCGCGCCCGCCGCGCCCGCCGCGCCGGGAGCCGGAGGCAGAGCCCGAGGACAAGCCCGAATCGGAAACGCCTCCGCGACCTCCACTCCGCGATTTCCACTCCGGCAGCGCCGTATCCCCGGAGACGCCTCGCCGCCGCCGGTGCAGGGAGCAAGGAACAGAGAGTGTGGGGATATTTTGGGGAGAGAGAGAGAGAGAGTGAGGGGATGAGAACGACGGCATAATTACAGCTTTTTTTTTTGCGAATGTGAATTAGAGTTAGGGTTGGCGTGGAACCATTTTACTAAATACATTAAATTAATATTTTTAGTTTTGGCCCCGCATTTTTTAGTTCCGGTCCCATGATTTCTAGCAGCGTTCAGTTCCGTTCAATTTATTCCGTTCAGTTCCGTTATTTTTAGCGCCGTTAGATCGGCTCGATCAACGGTTCCTAAAAATGCCAATCACCGTAAAACTTGTAATATACTAATAACTACTACCTCTGTTCCGGTTTAATTGACTCCATGTGTATGTAAAATTCAGCGTACAACATGACATTGATATTCTAGGGTGCACGGTAGATTCAATTAACTATATTTGAATTAAAGGGAACATCTAACAATGAGAATGCTGCTTGGGGGCGTCAAGCGAAGTCTGTGGCAGGGGTGTTCGATTAAAAGAAATACAACATAGACACTTAAAAAGGTTAGCCATCGTGAGGCAGTGCCATGATGACATCGATAAGAGACGGCGAGAGAAGGAAAAAACATGAGCAATTTTCAGAGAGGGAAGCATGGAAAGAGTTCTGATCAAATGATGTCGAACAAAGCAATCGACTTGGCAATGCAGGCACCGATGCGCTGACGAGGTTGGCAACTAGCCAAAACCTCGCTTCTATGATAACAATTTAGCAAGGCACTGTGGTAGTCACGGACGGCAACATCTTCCACGACGCGTGGATGGAGAACTCAACGGTTGGTGTCGGCTAGCGACGTCTTCCGCACCGGCGAGCAGGGATTATCCGATGCTTGGAGCCTTCGAACTCATGCCACCGTCACCGCCATAGAAAAGTAGAACGTCGTCGAGGCATCGATGTGAGCAGCGGTGCCATGCCGTCCGCGGGCGTATACGTCTCGTCCCTTCACTGGCTGGGGCATTGGATTCCATGAGCGGGAGACTGGAGAAGAGGACCACACAAGAATGAGGAGCATGAGACCAACAAATAGACTGATTTTCAAATCTACAAGGAGCTAAGCACGCAAGAAGACAGGACGGAGGTTGATATGTTAGTGCTGTTTTCTGCCGATGGATTACTGCACGGCAAACGACGCGCCTAGGCAAAGTCATTACCTTCTCCCGAAGACAGGCCAGCCGCACGCATGATACATGATCATGGATCATTGGCCGGAGAAATGAAAACGTCCTGAACACAAACAGGGGCAATATGGATTGGCTTTCCTGGGCCTTTAGGCCACAGCTGGACCTGGTGTGCTACGAATGAATAATATTCTACTATGTCTTTAACTATTCTAAAAAAATCTATGTCTTGAACCTGATTTTCAAAAAAACAAGTATCCTTACCCATTGGCAGTCAAGTTTGGCTATTAAATACACATGACATAATTTCTATTCTTTTGGACATTATGAATGAATAAAAACCTTGTGTTCCCCTAGAAACACAATATTAAGAAAGAATATTTGTTGTATATAATATATTTTTATTCAAAATAAAAGGAGCAATAATCACAAGTTTTACACACCATTGAAATATTCAATTCTTATACCGGGCTTGATATGTAAGGATAGACCTGTTTCCTACATGTGTTCATCAACACTTCGAGCAGGACGATGTACGAGGCTTTTTTTCGATGGAGAAAGAGATGGAAGGTAAACATCCACTCCAGTTTGATAGAATAGATGATGTCGAATTATAGCTATGGCTATCTCAACGTGAATTTCATGCATATATTTATATTTGCAGTAAAAAATACTTAAGTAGACCGTAGCAACGCACGGACATTCTATATATCAAATTGACTACTTAGGTACACAACCGGAATAGTAAATCGAAACGGAGGGAATATTAGACTTTGAAACGAGTTTAAATAAAACTAGTTCCCTAAAACATGCGTATCATGCTTCATAATTCTGAAAACGAATTAATTTACACATGCAACAGTTTTGGGTTTGGCACTTTTGCTCTAAAAACAGTTTTAGTTTTGGCATGGGCTCCTGATCTTTTTGGAAATCTTAGTTTTTTAAACAGAACTTACCCCTCCCCTCCCCTCCCTTCCCCTCCGCTCCCATGCGGCCGCCACAGGGCCGCACCGGGCGGCTACCGCCCCTCTCTCCCACCGTCACCGCCGGGCAAAGCTCGTGTGGCGCGGCGACGGTGGATCTCCTTGACGTTTTGGTCGGCCATGATAGTGGTGGCCAGCCCCTGACCTCCACCGGCGGTGCTTGCAGTGCGGCGGCGGACCAGTGCCGTTTCGTGCGCGAACGTAGGCGGCTCCAGGCGGCGGCGTGATGGGTTGGTGATCCGATCTAGGACTTGGTCAGGCGGGTTTCCATCTCGCGGTGTGGCACCTGCTCCCATCAGCGCCAGCGGCGCTCAACATTACTGGTGCCTGACCTGCAACACGAGGAGCCAGAGGGTAAGGCCCAGGGGAATTGTGGTTTGGTGGCAACCCCCTCCTTCGCCCGAGGTGGTCGACCGACAAGGTGTGGCGCATCAAGATCCCACATCTAGTCCCAGCTTCAAGTTGTGGAGGCGAAGATGCCGGTGAAAACTGAGCTCTAACTACGGTCATTGCAGATGATGGTGGCGTCCGAGTGTCATTTCCTTGTTGAAGGCATCGTTGGTGCAGCCTTTCGTCTACCAATTCGAGCTGTTCCGGGGGAAAACCCTAGATCTTGGTCTACTGGATCGGATGATGTTGGCACTTTGTGTCGCTCTCCCTCTTGAGGACATTGTTTTAGGAATAGTTGCTAGATGGTGGAAGCAAGAGGTGGAGTGGTGTTCATCTACCGCGTCGACGACGTCGAGTCTTGGTGGCGTGGCGCAGCGGGGTCTCGGCAATGGATGTGCCAAGATGAACTCACGCAGGGTGGGGGCATCGTCTAGCCACTACAACATATATGATATTTATTGACAGAATGGCTTGTTGACAAAGTCGTGAACCTTCACAGAATGTCTTATTCGTTGACGGTTTGGGTATGGCGTCAATGGTTAGATGTAATGCATGACAGTTTAATTTTTTGTCAGTGTTATAACGTCATGGATTATTTTCCCGGATGGGGTGTTAGGCTGTTGACATATTTGAACCGTGGTGCATGCAAATTGTCACTGAAAATCAAGCGGGACCAACCTGTCAGTATAGGGAAATAGATGTGAATTAAAGGAATGAGTTTTTCAAAAAAGTGTAGTCAATGGTGATTCGAGCACGCGACCTGTATGTTAGTATTGGTTCTTGCCGCTCTGTTAAAGGTACTATTATTGATAAATAATTTGGCCTACTAACTTTTATATTATAACTTATCGTGTACTATGTTATAATCACACGATCTGTGATTGTGTGATTGACTAGAAAGATTTGGACGAGACACTTCTGTGTTAGACTCCTTTCGTAGCCGCGGCTCTGTGAGGCAGGGTAGGATTAGGCGATCCATCAAGGTTCTCGTCGATCCGATCCCGTTCAACATGGAGCCTCAGAGAGGACGTCAACGAGGCTGCAGTCAATTGGAGGCGGCATTGGGAGTAGGCGCATGCCTGGACGGCCCTGTCGGTGAGTATGTTTGCAATGTCTTCGTGTATCAGATCTATTACAAATTTCCCTTGTTATGAATGTATTGTTGACACTATAATCTATATTATTATGTCAGAAAGTTATAATCCCTGTGTACTCTACGAGATCTTTGGGCGATCTAACCGCTTGAATATTTCTAATTGACAGACACCTAAGTGTTAGCTGACAGAGATCTAGTTGTTGTCGACAACAGTCTAAAAAGCTATAGTGTACTGATGAACATCACTGCAACACTTTAGAGTTTGCAAGTGCATAGTTTAGTCAAATTAACGTGTTTGATCTATTGAATAAGCGTTAACATACTTGTCTAGTTAACGCAATAGCATGTGCAGTTGTTTATGCATGACCTTAACATGACTGCATGGAATGTTTATTCATAAGTTTTTATCAGTGTAGAGTCACTTATTCTAGATAAAAAGTTGAATTGCAGGTAATGGACATAATTGGATTAAGGATGGGAAAAAGTTCACATGTCCATATATGAAAGGTTGTAACGAGTTCATGAAGTTTGTCCGACAACACGCGAAGGAAGATGAAGCTATTTTGTGCCCGTGCACTCGGTGCCTTAATCTCCTACGGCTTGATCAAAAAGATGTGTTAAAACACATAAATTGTAATGGTATGTCCCTGCATTATACTAGATGGATATATCATAGGGAGCCGTTTAGTGATTCTGACAGCCATAGTGAGGGTCATGGTGCATATGAAAGTGACAATGATGAAGAATTTTTTGAACCAAATGAAAATAATTATGTGGATGATTCATACAATATGGTTCATGAATCGGAGAAGTATGGAAATAAAGGTCCTAATGAGCCAAACTTTTTTTCAAAGCTATTGGAGGAAGCCAAGAGAGAGCTTCATGAGGGATGCACCACTTATACTAGGTTGGCATTTATTATGAGGCTCCTTGATATAAAAACATACAACCAGGTCACAAACAAAGCATTTGATCTATTTCGTTCTCTATTATGTGCTGCTTTGCCATGGGTGGATTTCCCAAAATCTTATGCTGATGTTAAGAGCGTACTTTCTGAAAATGGTCTAGGTTATGAGACAATTCATGTCTGCAAGTTTGATTGTGCTTTGTTTTGGAGAGATCACAAGGACAACACACATTGTCCTGTATGTGGATTTTCAAGATGGAGGGACCCAAATGGAATCAAGAAGGTGCCTTAGAAGGTTTTGCGGTATTTTCCTATAATTCCAAGGTTACAAAGATTTTTTTGTTTCAACTGAATTGTCAACACAAACAAGGTGGCACAAAGAGAAGAGGGTTGTGGATGATGAAGTTTTGAGGCACCCAGCAGATGGTAAGGCATGGAAACACTTTGATGAGAATTTTGGTTGGTTTTCTGATGACCCCAGGAATATAAGGCTAGGCATTGCCACAGATGGATTCAATCCCTATAGTAGTAACGTGAGCAGATCATACAGTATGTGGCCAGTATTTGTCATTCCATATAACTTCCCACCGTGGATGTGCATGGATCAATCTAACTTTATGTTGTCACTGCTGATACCAGGAAAACATTCACCTAGGAAGGATTTTCATGTATTTATGCAGCCTCTTATTAAAGATATGATGTAGCTATGGGCAGGTGTTGACACATATGATGTTACTGTAGAGGATGATTTCAAATTGCATGCTGCCTTCCTATGGTCTATTCATGACTATCCAGGTTATGCCACTATGTCCGGCCGTAGCACTAAAGGATATTTTGCATGTGTTTATTGTGATGAGAATCCTTGCTATGAGCCTCTGAAAAACAAAATAGGATACATTGGACATCGTCGGTTCCTTCCAAAAAATCACCCCTACAGGAGAAGTAAACTTTTCAATGGTAAGGCTGAGAAGAGGGATTCACCTAGAGAGTTCACACAAGCAGAAAAAAAGAGGATTGAATCAGTTAAGGATTATATAACTGGGAAAAATCCAACTTGTAAGAAGCGTAAGCCTGTACTAGTTAAAGGAGAATCAACTTGGCACCTGAAGGTCAGCTTACATGAATTACCATATTGGTCCACACTTAAGTCATCACACAACCTAGATGTGATGCACATTGAAAAGAACATATGTGACAATATAGTTGGTACACTTCTTGAACTTGATGGGAAAAACAAGGACACTGTCAGTGCAAGAGTTGATTTGAAGAAAATGAATATTAGGAGTAAATATTGGATGAGAGATGAAGGGGATAGTTGTTTCAAGCCACATGCACCATGGACTCTTGAGAAGGAAAAGAAGAAACGTCTTTGCAGGTTTTTGGCCAAAATTAGGTTCCCAGATGGTTTTTGTTCTAACTGGGAAAGGTGTGTGGATACTGAAGCAGGAAAATTACATGGTATGAAGACACATGACTATCACATTCTTCTTCAGCGTATTTTGGCAGCTGGCTTGAAAGGTATTGCACCAAAGGAAATGTATAATGCAATAGCTGATTTGGGAAGATTTTTTAGAGAGTTGTGTGCAAGAACTCTAAGAGTTAAAGTGCTCGAGCGACTGAAGGTAGAGATTGTTTTAATTATTTGCACAATTGAGAAGCTCTTCCCCTGCATTTTTTGATGTAATGATTCACTTAGATGTTCATCTTCCCGACAAGGCTATCCTAAGGGGGCCTGTTCACTATGGCTGGATGTACCCAGTTGAGAGAAGACTTGGACATCTTAAGGCTACTGTCCGTAACAAAGGAAGGCCTGAAGGTTCAATTGCTGAAGGGTATATCGTCGATGAGTGCATCACATTTTGCTCAAGATATTTTAGTACTGACATGGAAACAAGATTTAACAAAGCTGAAAGGAATCAGGATAATCATAGGGAAGTTAGTGGTGACGAGTTCAAAGTTTTCTCTGATGGAGCCAAAGGATTTGGAAAATCATATTTGAAATATTTTGTAAAGGAATTTGACAAAATGGTTTGGTATGTTCTTGAAAATTGTGAAGAGGCTGAATGTTATATGAAGTAAGTTCTGTGGACATTATAATGCAAACATGAGGGCTAATATTTTGTTAAAGATATGTTGTGTAATATTTCCCATTTTTTTAGTGTTTGTTGACAAGAACTAATGGTCAGGGGAGTGAGTAACATAGAAGAGGCACCCCAGAAAGAGTTCCCATCTTGGTTTAAAAACCATGTGAGTCGGTTGGAAAATGCATTTAAAGATTTGAAGTCCCTTGCAGATGGGCCAGACAAGCGTGTAATTGTACACTCTGCTTGCAATGTAAAGGGTGCACGGTTTCGCACGGTCACTCGGGAGAAGAACCTAAGGACTCAAAATTGTGGGGTAATGAATAAGGCATCTGTTGTTGGTGAACAAGATACTGAGCACTATGGTGTTCTATAGGAAGTCCTAAAGCTGAAGTACGTGCCTAACAAACATGGACCTAGATCAGTATTCCTGTTTTGTTGTGATTGGTATGATCTAAAGAGTTGGAGATCCAGGATGAAAGATGATGGACACTACAAAAGTGTTAATACTTCTGTTCTGTGGTTCAAGAATGCCCCCTTCATTTTTGCAGGTCAAGCTGAAACATGTTTTTATTTGGAAGATGGTGAGTTTGGTTTACCTTGGAAAATTGTGCAGACTTTCAGCAACAGGAATGTTTTTGATGTACCAGAAAAAGAATTTGGAAATGAAATTATGGATGAAGAGAACTTGGCATACCAGGATGACATTTCCAAGATGGATCATAATATTATTGATGTCTTCGATGACGACGATGAAGTGGAGGTTGATGTGGAGGATGCTGATCGTCCAGATGAAGTGGAACATGTCAATGCAAGATATGTGCGTGATCTTGAAAATGAAGACAAAAATAATGAAGACATAGTGACAAGGGTATAGATAATAGAGCCCGTCAGTTGAGTACCCCTGAGGCCCGATAAGCTAAGCCCAATTGTAATACTAGTCAAAATACGAGTTCATATCATATGTCGATATTGTAATCTGTACCGGATCCCACCCGATCCTCGAGACCTGGCCATCTATATATAGGGGCCAGGAGAGGACGGTGAGGATAGATTGAAAGCAAGCCAGGTTCTACACCCACGTTTACTTTCGATACACACCTTGTTTGACTGATTTTACCTTCGAGTTCATCCGACGCCCTATCTCCCCGATCCTAAGTCCTTCATCTAGGACATTTGTTGAGTTAACCCTCGTCAATTGGCGACGACCGTGGGGACTCTGGGCGTTGGAATCACGAATTCGACGCCTCTTTTGCTTTTAGCCAACAGCAATCCGAAAGTCGACGAAATCCAGATACCCTTCGGAACCGTCGATTTTCAACCTCATCAGTCAAGCTTCACACAAGTATTCGAGAGCATGGATCAAGATATGGATTTGACAATTGGAAGTCTACACTTTCGCGTCAGATCACTAGGTTCAATTCGCCTTTCAGATCCGGCGAAACTGGGTCCGTCGGCAAGTGAGCCCAAGACAGTAGCAATGTCGGAATCATCAGAAGGCTCTTCCAGTGAGGTAAACTCGTCGGTCAGCTTAGCAGAAATAGAAGAAGGAAAAATCGCAGGAGGCGATGAAACCATGGAGAATTTTGACTTAGAAGTTCAACTCAAAGATCTCATGATCTGCCACGACGATACCTTAGACAAATCAACAAACACCTGGAAGACAGGATTAGAGCTTTCTGAAGATGACAATTCGATCTTCTCAGGCTCCAACAGCAAATTCGACAATCGATACCAGGTACTCGCCATCACAGAAGAAAACTCAGAAGAACTCGATGAAAACAACAATCCAGTGCTCAATCCAGCAAATATAAACAGAGGAGC
Organism: Dactylis glomerata; assembly: GCA_007115705.1. Lineage (NCBI taxonomy): Eukaryota > Viridiplantae > Streptophyta > Magnoliopsida > Poales > Poaceae > Dactylis > Dactylis glomerata. The sequence goes on from QXEO01000721.1 coordinate 1,071,845, forward strand.
GAATCATTTAGCAGAAGGAGAAACTGCAGACTCCCTAACAACTAGGGAGAAAGTTCGACTATCAGTCGATGAGTGGAGAACAATCAAGACAGCCGTGGAGCACAGCACGCCAATACCAACGAACTCCGGCAAAAACATGCTTTTGGGGTACCACTACGCCCTAAGGCAGCAGGCGAAGCAACTAGCAAAGGAGAGGATTGAAATACAGAAGAGGAAAGACTCAGCCATTGCAGCAAGCGACGCTGCTCGCAGAGCACGTAGTGACGCGTCATACACAAACAAAAGACACCGTCGACATGGATCAAGGTATGAAAACCTCGAGTACTCAGAAAGGCAAAGCATCTTTAAAAACCTCGACTCGTCTTTCCTATCGGTCGACGAGCAAGGAAACATTATACCAAAAACTCCTGAAGCAGCACTGGTGGCAGCTCAAGCATACTTACATACAACATGACCAAATCCGGGAGACCCGAGGGAACATATGCACCTAGCAGCACTAAATGGGTTGAAGATGGTAGGCAACAAATTATTAGAAAAAGGGGAGGAGGCATATCGCAACAAAGGAACCCATAAGCCAAGATCACCACGCCATCACAATAGTCCTCGGCACAGGAGTGGCAGTCGACGATCTAGAACACCATCACCAGGGCAACACAAAAGCCCAAAGTACAGAGGAACCCGAGGATCCAGGTCTCTAAACAAGACGTACGATTACGAAGACGACGAAAAAGAGATGGGGGCATCATGCTTTACCCATAGGGTTTGCACCACGCCAGTACCCAAAGGTTTCAAATTACCTCATGATCAGCAAATTATGATGGATCCCAGGAGCCACAGTCATGGCTCTCGGATTATCTGCAAGCAGTAAAAATATTGGGAGGAACAAAGGAAACAGCTATGTAAAGTTTGCAATTACACCTCACCGGCGCGGCAAGGTCATGGTTAAGCAAATTAGAAAAAGAAACAATTGGAAGCTGGGAAGAGCTCACAAAGCAGTTCACGAGTAACTTCAAGTCGACATATAAGCGGCCAGCATCCATAGAAGAAGTTAAAGCCTGTGTACAGCAATGTGGTGAAACATTAAGGGCGTATATCCAAAGATGGAGCATCATCAAAAATTCGGCAGTTGAAGTTTCAGACAAAAGAGCAATAGACGCGTTCATAGTTGGGTTAAGGCGAGGAGACCTAGTCGAAGAGATGGGCAGAATCAAGCCAAAAACAGTATCAGATTTAATGGATATAGCAAACAGATTTGCAGATGGAGAAGATGCATGCAACAACAAGCGGACAAGATCGCCAGAAGACGATAAAGGAAACAGATATGGAGGCCGAAGGAGGAGATCCCGCAATTACGATAACTATGGCTCTCACAGCCAAGTAGCCGCAGGATACAAGGATAATAGCTACCAAGGGAATGACCGTAAAAGCTTGCGATATCGTAGATACGAAAAAGAAGACTACAAAAAGTTTCAGACAAGAGAATCCAGAGAATACAACCCGTCGCCAGAAGATATGCTAAACGGGCCATGTCACATACACTCCGCATTTGTCGATGGGAAAAGAGTATCTAGGCATGCAATGAAAGATTGCACAACGTTCATGAAGCTATAGGAAGCAGCACTAAATAAACAAGCCGAAGCAAAACGGCAGGGATATGAAGGAAACACAAGCAATGCACCTTCAAATCAGCAAGGAAACAATGGATTTCCTCAAAATCAAGACCAGCCGAACCAGTGATGCGATGACGACGGAGGATATGTTCCATCAAAAGGGCACATCACAACGATGATACAACCTATGCCAAAGTCGAACAAAGAGGAAAAGAGCATAACTCGACAAGTCAACCTAGCAATAACATTGCCTCCAGCAGCAACAGAATATTTACACTGGTCGGAGCAACCCATATAATTCAGCAAAGATGATCACCCAATAACAGTACCCCGGCTAGGAAACGCGCCTTTGGTACTCAAAGCCCAAATTGGGACATACGACATCGACAGAGTATTCATGGATGCAGGAAGTGGCATAAATCTCATATATGCAAAGACCCTATGAGCAATGCACATCTCATTAGAATTCCTGAAACCAACTGATTGCTCCTTTCACGGAATAGTACCAGGGAGCGCTAACTATCCACTTGGTCGAATAGCACTCAATGTCTGCTTTGAAAATCGACAAAACTACAGAAGAGAGAAACTCGACTTCAAAGTCATGGACTGGCCATCACAATATCATGCGATACTCGGGCGACCCGCGTTTTCACGATTCATGGCAGTACCTCACTATACGTACCTGGTACTCAAAATGCCAGGGCCTAAAGGAATGATCACAGTTAAAGGAAGCTTCGAACTTTTAGATCTTTGCGACAAGGAGTTCCACAAGATGGCTCAAAACTTCGGCATGATGGCAAACTACAAAGAAACTAAAGACAAGGTGAAAAGCTCGATTACAGGAACCGTACAACAACTCGAAGCACACCCAGTAGAGCCGGAGGTGAAAAAACCACGGGTACAGCCATCAGAATAAGACAAGCTTACAGGAGAAGAAGAGAAGACCTCGGCAGCATAGGCGACAAAGTACATCAAAAATAGAGTAGAAAAATAAGGCTATAAAAGCCATGAGCTGTTCCAGGGCAATGCCCTCTAGATCCAGAACACAGGTCATTTTCCAGATCTCTTGGGTCACCCTATGTATCTTACATTATAAGCATAAATAAAGACAAAGTTCCTCTTATTCGAGTTTACGTGTCTTTAAACAAAAATTGCGGCAAATGCACCAAAATAAAATGCTCTAAGAATAATTTCTAACAACAAGGTTAGGAAACATAAACTCTCGCGTTCTATACACAAAGTACATAAGCATCATAACATCGGGTTATCAGAATCGTTCACCCCTAGGGGTTCTAAGTAATGATGCTCGCGAAAAAACGCGGCATCCTCTCGCAGCAACCTAGCTATAATCCTTCTAGCAGGTTGCAGGGTAGCCTCCAGATGAACGCGCAAACTAGCTCCACCTGGAGGATAACTCAGTGACATGGAACTATAATTAATCCTTGGATGCCACTTACGTACCCACCCAAGAGCAAAATTGGCTCCAGCCACCAAGTTAAGCTCTATCAGCCGATGAATTCGCTGACTAGATCTAAAAGTGTCGAGCAGCAGTGAAAAGCTTCCAGGCAGAGGATTGCGAGGAAGCATGACAGAATACATGGTCGTCAGAGATCTTTGACAACCATCAACTGCCTCTCCAATATGCTGAGCACGATCTTGAAGTTGCACAATAGCATGACGGCGTCGGGGATCAGACCACAAACTGTCGATTCCCTCTGATGCTTTCTCCAGAGCCGTAATGCGCTCAGAAACCCGACGTGCCTCAGCAGCAAAGTCCAAACAAGTACCTGAGATAACAAAAAGCATTAGACAACAACAGTGGAATGAAAGGGAAAAGAAAAAGAAAGGCTGCAAGGAACCTCACATCGCAACATCTCACAGACAGACTCGACAATACCAATGAGAAAGGAGTCACATTCCTCGAGATGCACGATTTTGGCCATTAGACCTGGCATCTTATCCTCAAGTACAGATATCTGTTTCATGAAAATGCAAGATTTGCTGGCCTTGTCCATAGCAAGCTTCGCCTGGCATTTCATCAAGGTTCAACGACCTTCAAGATCCGCAATCCTTAGCGAATATTCTTTGCATTGACAAGAAGAGCGAGGAGGCGAAGCAGTTCTAGAGTTGAACATATTGACAGGAGATGGAGCCCGATCACGACCCGACGATCCACCAGCATGCACAGGCTGGAAGCCAAGCAGAAAGAAGAAAACATGCATCTCAGAAACCCCATTCCAGCCAGACATTTCATAAAAGAAAGGTATTTACAGAGTACAAGCCCCTTGACTAGTTCTCGGGCAAAATATAACTAGAAGTTTAATACAACAAAAGAAATGAAGATTACAAAAGAAGACTAAGTCTATGCCATCTCAGCATCATGCTCCGTGGCAGAAGTAGGCGCGGCAGAGGTAGCACCAGCATTGGGAGGAGGCATGGATCCACTTATCCAGTGGCGTAGCCAGGAATTGTTGATGCCCCAGGCCAAAAAGTAAAAGGGCTATTTTAAAAAAAATTACCCCAATTTTGAGGCATAACAAAAGGCAGGCTCAGTTGGATAATTAATATGAATTTAATATAACAAAAGACAATGTATAGCATACATGATACAAAAGATGGTAATATGTAGTGGGTGTTGAAGAACAAGGGCCCAATTTTGTGGATTTGGTGGTCGGAAAAAATTGTGAATTCTCCTACTATTTCATTTGTTCATCTTCTCTTCCTGTAAAGTATAAACCGAAGCAAAATTTACTAAAATGGATTGGGCAGAGGGCAGAGCAGCTAAAGGGAAATCTAAAATGTAAGTGAAAATCAATATTTGGAAGAGGAAAAATCTACAAAAGTAGGGGAGGGGAACACCGAATACCTGCCCTTAGGCGGGGCGGGGACAAGGGGACGCAGGTTTGCTGGGAGGCGGGGATGCGAGGCTGCGGGAGGTGAGCGGAGGCTGGAGGCCATAGAACGGGCGGTGACGGCCCTCCTGGATGAGTGGGCATCGGCCGACGGGGTCGCTGGACGAGCCTGAACAAGTGGGCGGTGACCTGCTCTGCGTTCTCTCCAGATTCAGCATTCCTACGTGAATCGATGTTCAGATGGGTCAAGACCTAAATGGGCTGGGTTGCGCCCCGGGCCAACCTCTGACATATAGGCATACTAATTTTTCTACGCCCCAGGCCATGGCCCGTGTAGCCTGGGGCCTAGCTACGCCTTTGCACTTGTCACTGGAGTCGAAGAAACCGGCGTTGCAGAGGTCATAGAAGCCGCCGAAGGAGAAATTATAGATACAATGCCTGTCGCGTACTTCTTCGCCTTCTCGAAGAAAACCCACAGCTCTGAAAGAGGTCGACCACGGGAAGAGCTCACCTTCTCCCAGTTGACCTCCTCGCCATGTGCGTAAGTGAGTGCAATGGCCCCCTCTGCACCTCGCTTCACGGAGCGGCCCTTCATCAGAAGAATAGGGTTGTCAGGGGTGTCAAACGCCTTGGCAAGCTTCTTCAAATCACCATCTGGCACTTCCGCCTTCTGCTTGGGCCACAACCCGATGAAAATCCGCGTGAGCACGTGGCTAGCCAACTCGAAGATCTCCTGGATAGAAATCCAGTTCGCCTCCAGCAAGTTAACTACGGCCATGAGAGAATCATCATCTGGCTGCAAAGATGACGAAGACATCCCAGTATGTTCTGCACAACCAAGGAAACAAAGACAGAGGAAAAAATACACATCAGCAAACATAAGAGCAGGCAACTCGACAAAAAAGGGAAAAAGCATGATATTCACCTCCAGCAAGAGCAGACATTTTACTGAGCCATTCAGTCACGGTCTGCTCCCGCTGGATGTGCTCTTTATTAGTGTCAGAAAGGGCCTTCTCCACTTTCTTTGCCCTAGTCAATGCTGATTTAGTGGCCTTCTCAGCAGTGGTTTTGGTAGCAGTGGCGGCATCCCAAGCTTTCCTGGAAGCTTCGAGTTCAGCTTCTAGAGACAAAATGCGAGCATTAGCTGCCTCCAAAGCATCTGTAGTTCAAACAAAGGGTGAAGAAAGTCAAATAAAGAAGCAGAGAACGGCACTCGAGACAAGCAAAGTATAGGAAAGAAAATTACCCTCAGAAGCCCTAGTAGCTTTCAAATACTCAACACATTCATTGCCCAAAGTGACAAATTTCTTCATCAAGATCTGTCCAGAAAAAACACATGAGTATGAAGATCATGCAATGAACCAAAGTAAAAATACCAGGATCAACACGCACATCGTTAGAGGAACTCGTGGACTGATGGATCTCAAGGGAAGCACCGGCGTCTGTCGACTTCTTTAAACGCTTGGAACCACGAGTAGCGACGACCTTCTTAACAGGAGCTTTTGGAGCCTTTGGAGACTTCACGACCGGCTCAACCTCTTGCACAGAAGGTTCTTCGGCAGCCATAGACTCAGCAGAAGGGGCAGTGGCAGCTGAAGGGTTTCGCAGCATAGAAAACAAAAAAATTCTACGAAGACGAACAAGAACAAGCCAAGATCTGATCTATGAGATGCAAAACAACGAGCGAGAGAGATTAGACCTACATACCCTCATAGATCGCACAGCGGAAACATTCAGATGAACGTTGGTCGGCGTAGTCGTAGTAGCGTCTCCTCCTTGCGATCTGATCCGATCCAAGCGCCACAACGGGTGGCGCCTCTGAGTGATGCACACGTACAGCACTGCGATGACTCCTCCTCCTCGGTCCAGCAATGTGCGGTGGAGTGGTAGATGTGATCAGCAGCACGACGGCGTGAAGCTTATGGTGGAGAGTATCTACGGGCAGGGCTTTGCCTACGCACGCGAGGTGGAAGAAGAAAGACAAAAAGAACTAGTCAAACTAGGACAAATAGCTACCAACGATGGCTCAGGCCGAAAACAATTTACTGATCACGAGATCTGATCCCGTGATCATCTTTTTATAGCCGTCCTCATGTGCACATCACGCAAAGAGTTGGCTCGTCACCGCCAATCGATCTGAGATCGATCTGGAGTCTAGTAGCCGGCCGAACACGCGGCCTAGCATCTAGCGGGTCGGCCTCCCCTGGCGGCAGCCCAGTTGACGCTGGCGAGCGAGGGATCTGGCCGGTATCGATCGTATCGATCAACCTTGCCCTCCCAGCGAGAGCGAGTCCCAGCGGGATCTGGGCGGCCTTCCTAGCGCGACTCGGTCGGCCCAGCCGGCCCAGCCGGGTGGCCTTTGGCGTGGCCCAGCCAATCCGGCCCATTCAGCGGCTCCCAGCCGCGGTGCAGGTAAGTGCCCCGCCGGGGCAGGTGGGCTGGCGGCCCAGCCGGCTGGCCCATGCGCCTCGCCCCCCCTTTTTTTTTCTTTGCCTTTTTCTTTTTTTTTGCCTTTTTAGAAGTTTGTCTAGATGGACTACCAAATTGGCCCATTAGCAAAACTTCTTGTGGACTACTTTTTAGCCCTTATTTATTTCCAATAAATAAATATATGTATTAATATTTATTAATTCAATTAATTAATAAATCATTAATCATCTTCCCAGAACAATTCTGTAACTCTCTGAAACAATTTCCATAAATCCCAAAACTACCCTAGTGTCGATGAGCGTTAAGTGTGTGACCCCACTGGTTCGAGAATGTGCGGACATGATCACCATCAATAATCAATAGCGGGATCTGGAAATCCATATTGACTCCCACATATTCAACGAAGATCATTATCGGTGAACCACGATGTCAGGATTCACTTAATCCCATATACAAATTCCTTTGTCTCGCGATATTTTACTTGCCCGAGATTCGATCATCGGTATCACCATACCTAGTTCAATCTCGTTCGCAGCAAGTACTCTTTACTCATTCCGCATTCCAATATCACCCTGTGATTAAACTCATTAATCACGTGTTTGCAAATGGTGCATGATATTGATTACCGAGTGGGCCCAAAGTATATCTCTCTAATATGGGAGGGACAAATTCCATCTCGATACATGCAACCCAACAAGTACTTTCAGATTACCCGAGAGACACCTTTATAATCACCCTCTCATAGGATGATGTTTGATGACCTCAAAGCTCTCTTCCGGTACCAGGGAGTGGCATTATCTCATGGTCTAAGGAATAGGATACTGACATAGGTAAAGCTACGCAATTGTGAACACAATGACACGATCTAATTGCTGTGCTTAATTTGGGTCTATCCATCATATCATTCTTCTAATGACATGACCTCATTATTAATTGACAACTCATGTCTATGGTTAGGAAACCTTAACCATCATTAATCAATGAGCTAGTCTAGTAGAGGCTTACTAGGGATACAGTGTTGTTCATAAACCACACAAGTATTAATGTTTCCGCTTAATACAATTCTAGCATGGAATATAAACATTATCATGAATAAGAAATATGATAATAACAATATTATTATTGCCTCTAGGGCATATTTCCTTCAGTCTCCCACTTGCACTAGAGTCAATAATCTAGTCAATACTTGCGCCTTTAACACCTATGGCATTCCAGTGTTATTCATACGCGTTGCACGTGGTAAACCTTATCAACGGATCTGACACTTTCAGGTCCGTGTGTATTTGCATATCTTTTGCATCAGCATGCATTACTCATCTTCTATGAGATGGCATCGTACAAACTTGGTCTTCTGGTGAGACCTTTGTTTCTTTGCCGAAACTATGTTGTCACTATTGTCGTACAATAGAACTACATAGTACTAGCACACTTGGAACTATACCTAGTTCTCTTGCCGCATCTAAAGCGATTACATACTTAGCCCTTGTTGCAGTGTCCGCCACAATGTTAACATTGGAACTCATCCAAGTTATCATAGAACTTTCTTCCATATTATTGTACCACCTTATAACTCAAAGCAAATAGCCTAAAATTGAGATTAAATTTTATCTCTATATATAACAAAGCCAATGTAACACATTGCAATGAGCCATTTGTCACTTCTGCATACAGAACATATTCTTAATTCTTCGGAAGTACATAAGAATATCATTACTATTGTCCAGCGATCATCATATGAATGCTCGTAACCTTTTAGAGCATCGGACATATCTGGATATACATATCATGGAATATAAGATTGATAAAATCATTTTTGCGGTTTCACTCATCAAGTGTCAAAACACTTGATTCTTGCTTCAACCTCTTCCATGCAACAAGAACCGTTCTTATTGTTTCCATATTGAACAAATTCAATATTTCATCTATGTACTCTGCAAATCTATATTAACGCCTCCATCTATCTGCATAGACATTGATGCTCAATATTCTAGTTTTGCCTAAGTCTTTCATCAAAAATCTAATTTTTAATGAAATCTTTACAATATCAAGAAAAACACATAATTTCCAATGATGTCATCTACATAAAGTATTAGAAATATGTCTTATCGCTCCCACTTACTTTCTTGTAAATACAAGCATCTTCAAATATCTTGATGAAATTAAACTCTTTAACATTTTCATCATTGAAGATTCTAACTTCGCTATGCTTACTTCTACCATACAAGTTTGCATACATATCTAGCAACCTTTGAATCAACAGAACCCATTTGGTCGTGTCAGGTACACGTCCTTGGTGTGCATTCCGGTAGAGGAATGTTGTTTCATTTATTCAACTATCATATCTCAATATGTAATTGTTGCTAGAATAATCCATATGACGAAGTCTGGGCCCAACACCGCTTCTTTGTATATTATTGGTTGCTATTATCTAATAATATCTCGTCCTCAAATATTGCTATTTGATTATGACCAACTTGGTTAAATAGGAACTTCGATGCCATGACTACAACACATTGTAGATGCGTGAGCCATGAATGCAGTTGCCGCTTCTAGAACATTTTCTGGTGCTGCGCTACTTTGCTCATCTTGCTCAGGTTCAATAACCTCATTAAGTTCTATTTTCCTCCCACTTAAACCATATGTAAGACAACTCCTTCATAAGAAATTCACTTCTTTTAGTGACAATCACTTTTATTCGGGTTTATGGCAGAAGGAACACCCATCGACATTCTTTGGGATAACCTACAAAGACTTACTAATCCGACTTTGGTTGTAAACATTTTACATATGCCGTGCATACCAAAATTTAAGAAAAGACAACTATAACTTGTATGGTGTCATTTTAGCGGATTATGATGGCACTCTATTCAGTGAACAGCGGTAGTCTCTAAAGCATAATCCACAAATTATATTAGCAATTTTATTTCATCATTGATCTAACCATGTCAAACAAGGTATGATTGCATCCATCGAAAACTCCATACTCATATGGTGTTTATCACAATGCAAGTTCATGGAACAATTCCCCTAACTCTTAGATATTTGCTAAACTTGTAACTCAAATATTCTTCTTTGTGATCTAATCATACAACTTAAATATTCTTGTTACAACAATTTCCACTTCATAAATTTAATAGTTTCATACTTCTATCTCATCAAGTAGATATACCATACATCTATTCAAGTCATTGATGAAATAGAAAATACACCACGCTCGACTTCACACATGAGCTACATACATCAACATGTATGATCTCCATTTAGGTAGTCGCTTGTTTTGTCCATGGCCCATGAACGGAGTTTAATCATCTTTAGGAAAAGTCTCACAAGCGTCAATCAATTCAAAATCAAATGACTCAAAAATCTATCAATATAGAATTTCTTTCATGTTTTATTTCCAAAATGACTTAAATGGCGGTGCCATATATAAGTGAAATTCGTTTTGTCTTGCGACCTTTAGTATCAGTGTTATAAATATCTATTTCACCAACAAGATAATAATAATCTGTCCATCGATTATGGAAGACGGTAATAATTTGAAGAACCATTGCTCTCATAATACCAGAACAAAATAACAATTATTAAGTTCTTAACAAATCTAGAAGGCTAGGTTTTATACCGATGAAAAACACAATAACACATTTATTTGTTTCTCGATGCGCATTGTTACCACATTCTTTTGCTAGTTACTTAGGCCATCGTAGTTCTTGGATTGTTGCTTTGTATGACATTTCATACCAACAATCTAGTATCCAATACCCAAGAATTACATTATGTACTAGCAAATAATACATCTATAACATGTATATCATTTATATACATGTGCTGGACATTTCCAGTCTTTTCCTTTTCTACCAAATACTTTTGCAGATCCTATTTAGCATTTTCTCTCCTTTTAGAAGAATCTATCGACATCAATAGTGGCGTCAGTCATTTGACATATAGTCCAAAGGATGTTAGTCAAATACTAATAGCCTTGGATTTTACACTTTGAAGTGGATCGCCATCATCATATGATTGGTATTCTTCCGGATTCAATTCTTTAGTATTCTTTTGGTATAGCAAAATAATTTAGCCGATACCTTTTCATTCATCCTATCATGACAACTTTCATGATGAAACTAATATAGTTTATAAGGATGAATGCAAGTATAATATTAGTTCCCAAACTGTTGGGTGATCTGGACGCCCAATGATACGTCTCCAACGTATCTATAATTTTTGATGCTCCATGCTTGTTTTTACACCATTTGCCTATTGTTTCGTTACACTTCGTGGCACTTTTATGCATTTTCCGGAACTAACCTATTAACAAGTTGCCACAGTGCCAGTTTCCTGTTTTCTGCTGTTTTTGTGTTTCAGAAGTGATACACAGGAAATATTCTCGGAATTGGACGAAACAAGTTCCTGAAATCTTATTTTACCCGGAAGCTTCCAGAGATCCGAAGGAGAGTAGGAGGCGAGGCACCAGGGGCCCACACGCACAGGTGGCGTGGCCAGCCCCTGGCCCGCGCCACTGTCGTGTGAGGCCACCTGGCCCCTCCTTTGACATCGCCCCTTCGCCTATAAAGACCCCCCGATGGAAAAAACCTAAGTACCCGATCAGATTTCCAGAACACATCGCGATCCGCCGCCGCCGTCGACCCGAAGATCGGGAGGGTCCAGAAGCTCTTCCCGGCACCCTGCCGGAGAGGGGAATCGCCACTGGAGGTCTTCTTCATCGCCATGCTTGCCTCCGGAGCGATGAGTGAGTAGTCTACCTTGGACTATGGGTCCATAGCAGTAGCTAGATCGTTGTCTTCTCCACCATGTGCTTCATGTTTAGATCTCATGAGCTGCCCTACATGATTGAGATCACCGTTATGTAATTCTACATGTTTGGTTTGTTGGGATCCGATGAATATTGGTGTTTATGATTAAGTTGCTGTACTGAATATTATCTTTTGTTATCTCTATGTTGTTTATGATCTTGCATGCTCTCCGTTGTTAGTAGCTATCTTGGCCGAGTAGTTGTTAGTGACTCCAAGAGGGGGTATTTATGCTCGATAGTGGGTTCATATCTCTATTTCACCTGGGGGAGTGACAGAAACCTCTAAGGTGGTAGATGTGCTGTTGCTACTAGGGAGAAAACAACATTCATATGCTCAAGGGCATATGCTTTGTTTACATTACACACTTTGCTTAATGCAATTATCTGTTGTTTGCAACTTAATACTTTTGGGGTGTTCGGATTGATATCCCCGGGGGTGGATTATTAGTCATAGATGCAGTTGGATGGTGGTCTATGTATTTTGTTGTAATGCCCAGAGTAAATCTCATAGTGATCTTCTTGACATATCACGTTTATCTTTATTCTATCAATTGCCCAACTGTAATTTGTTTACCCAGCATGTGCTATTTTATCTATGGAGAGACACCACTAGTGAACTGTGGACCCCGGTCCTATTTCCATCATATTGCTATCACCTGTTTACTTTCTCGCACTGTTTACTTTACTCGCATACTTTTACTGTTTTCCGCTCGATACACTCATAACCTTTGTTTCAAGCAAACCGGTGAGATTGACAACCTCATCGCAAGTTGGGAGCAAAGTATTTGTTTGTGTGTGTGCAGGTTCCACATTGCAACTAGCAAGCATCACCTTCAGTCGTTTGTCTCTCCTCTCCTGATCGATATTAAACCTTGGTTTCTTAACTGGGGGAAAACTAGCTGCTATACTCATCATACCTTCCTCTTGGGGTTCCCAACGGGCTGGTCATTCACCACGCACAAGGACTGCTGTTGGGGGACGAAGAAGAATAATCTCCCTCGCCATCAATCACCATCAGCTAATTTTCTGGCGCCGTTGCCGGGGAGGAAAGAAGACTTCGGCGAGGGGAGTTTTCGCACGCACATTCTTTACTTTGTTTTATTGTTTTGCTTTACTTTATTTACTTTACCTGCATTGTTTTTTATCAAAAACCCAAAAAAATAGAATCCTTGGTAGTTGTTTTTACTTGTTTACTTTCGTTTTGCTGAAATGGGTACTCCTGAAAACACCAAGTTGTGTGACTTTACTAGCATGAACAATAGTGATTTTATCTGCACTCCTATTGCACCGCCTGTTCCTGCTGCAAACTTTTATGAGATCAAGCCTGCTTTGTTGAACCTTGTTATGAAAGAGCAATTTTCTGGTGCTAGTACTGAAGATGTTGCAGCTTATCTCAACAATTTTGTTGAGCTATGTGAGATGCAGAAATATAAGGATGTTGATAGTGATATTATTAAGCTCAAGTTGCTTCCTTTTTCTTTGAGAGGAAAAGCTAAAGATTGGTTGCTGTCTTTGACTAAAAATAGTATTGATTCATGGGCTAAGTGTAAGGATGCTTTTATTGGTAGATACTATCCTCCTGCTAAGATTATATCTCTGCATAGCAATATTATGAAGTTTACTCAGTTTGATAATGAACATGTTGCTCAAGCTTGGGAAAGAATGAAATCTATGGTAAAGAATTGCCCCACTCATGGACTGACTACTTGGATGATTATCCAAACTTTTTATGCAGGACTGAATTTTTCTTCGAGGAACCTACTTGATTCAGCTGCTGGAGGCACTTTTATGTCCCTTACCTTGGGCGCCGCATCAAAGCTACTCGACAACATGATGGTAAATTATTCCGAATGGCACACCGAGAGAGCTCCACAAGGTAAGAAGGTAAATTTTGTCGAGGAAACCTCTTCCTTGAATGATAAGATTGATACCATTATGGCTATGTTTGCTAATGATAGGACTCATGTTGATCCTAATAATGTTCCTTTGGCCTCTTTGGTTGCTCAAGAAGAGCATGTTGATTTGAATTTCATTAGAAACAATAATTTTAACAACAATGCTTATAGGATGAATTTTGCTAGTAACAATTATAGGCCGTATCCTTCTACCAATGGTAATGGTTATGGTAATTTTTATGGTAATTCCTACAACAACACTAGGGCCGCGCCCTCCGAGCTTGAGGTAATGCTCAAGGACTTCATCGGTAAGCAAACTGCTTTTAATAAGTCTATTGAGGAAAAGTTAGGCAAAATTGATATTCTTGCTTCTAAGGTTGATAGCCTTGCTCATGATGTTGAAATTCTGAAACTAAAAGTGTTGCCTAATGATGTGAAAGAGAACAATGTTTTTGCTACCGCTAATGCTATTCAAGTTGGAAGTGATGGAAATATTAGATTGTTAGCGGAATTGCATGCCAGGTAGGAAAGAGAAGATGAGATGGCTAGAGAGATGAAGGTATGTACCATTACTACCTCTAATGATCTTGCTCCTACAGATATCAATCCTCTTACTTTGATTGGTGTAGAGAAAACTCCCACTCCTTGTGTTAAAAAGCCTAAAACTGCCAAAACTTTTTCTCAAAAGAGTGCTGAAATTTTTCAGAGTGTGGGAGATGATAGCTCTACTTCTTTTAATGATTTTGATGTTGATGGCTGCAATATATCTGAAGTTATTTTTTTCTTGCAAAAGCTTGCTTTGACTCCCAATGCTAGTTCTTTAAATATTGCTTTTACTAAGCATATTACCAATGCTCTCATGAAAATTAGGGATGAAAAGTTGAAGCAGAAAGCCTCTGTTCCCAAGAAGTTAGAAGATGGTTGGGAACCCATCATTGATATGCATGTTAGTGGATATGATTGCCATGCTTTATGTGATCTAGGTGCTAGTATTTCTATCATGCCTAAAAAGATTTATGACATGCTTGATTTACCACCGCTTGAAAAGTGTTATTTTGATGTTCCTATTGCTGATGTTGCTAAGAAGAAACCTTTGGGAAGGATTAATGATGTTCTTATTGTGGTTAACAATAACCTTGTTCCTGTTGATTTTCTTGTTATGGACGTTGAATGCCATGCTTCATGTCCTATTATTTTGGGAAGACCCTTTCTTCGAACTGTAGGTGCCATCATTGATATGAGGGAAGGCACCATCAAATATCAATTCCCACTAAAGAAAGGTATGAAACACTTCCCTAGGAAAAGAAAGAAATTACTTTTTGACTCTATTCTTAGAGCAAATTATGAGCTTGATGCTTCATCGCTTGATGTTACTTGATTCGCAAATTTTTTGCGCCTAGCTCAAAGGCGTTAAAGAAAAGCACTCTTGGGAGATAACCCAATGTTTTCTTTTGAGTACTTTTTCTTTTATTTGAGTCTTGGAAGTCATTACTATGGTAATTACTGCTCCTTATCTTGTTTATTTCGTTTTTGTGCCAAGAGAAGCCTCTAATTTGAGCGAGGTAAAGATTTGGGGATGTTGCTGTCCTGAAACTGTTTTCGGTGCTGCACCGTAAAAATTCGTATAAATTCTCTGTTTATCTTTTGGACCTGCGATTTCTTGTGCATATGCCCCAGGTTATATCCAAACTTTTGTTAGTTGAACACTTTTTGATTTGAGCAACAGAAAACCTTTCAAAAATTCGTCCTTTGTCAGCTGTTCAGTTTTGACAGATTTCTGCCAATATTTGTTTTTGCCACTTTATCGCTTTCTTTTGAGTTCTTTTGATCACAGAACTTTTTGGGAGGTTGATACAGTAGTATTTGCTATATATGTGGTGGTTTTGAGTTGAAACCTGAAGCAAAAAGAGGTTGATTATATGTTATGCCTACACTAATGTTGCTAATAGATTTGTGTTTAGTTTTGTATGAAGGAAGTTTTCAAGTGTAGGGATTGGAGAATGATGAGATGAGTTGGAGAATGGACAAAAGCTCAAGCTTGGGGATGCCCATGCATCACCCCAAGAAATATCCAAGAAGTACAAGCATCAAAGCTTGGGGATGCCCCCGAGGCACCCCTTCTTCATCGGCAAAAATCAGGTCACCTTTCAAAACACTATATTTTTATTGCTTCATGCACTATGTGTTTTTCTTGGAGCGTCAGTTGTTTTAGTTTTCTTAGTTGGTTTAGTTTGTTTGTTTGCTGCAATAAATGGTTGGACCCCAACAAATTTCTTTGGAGGAGATGTACTCGTTTTCATTTGCAAAGAACGCTCTAGTTTTCACTCTTATCGTTCATCGAGCGTTCTTCTTTTTCTGCTACTGCTTTTGGTTTTCGTTTTCGCCTCGATTTGCGTTCAGACCTTGTCATATCTTTTCATCAAGGTGTATTTTTGCCTCAGATCTTTATTGGTTTTCATCAAAAGAGGTGTTTATAAAAATTTCAAATGGTGTTGGAAAAGAGAAAAAGCTTTATGCAAAATAGTGGTACAAGAAGGAGCTTGTGTAGACTGCGGCTTAGGCTTTTTCATGTCATGCTTGATGTCTTTTTGATAGTATGCTTAGTGGTTTTGCTGTAGCATGACTTGTCTCAAATAACTGAGATTGCTTAATGAGCCTTTGAAAAAATCATGCGTTGTTTTTATTGTATGGAAGCATTATTTTGGTTTTCTCCTTTATGCTTTATTTGGGTTGACTTGGCGCATGCTCACACATGTTAGACTCATACAAAGTCGCCAATAGCCTTCATGATCATTTAGTTTTTGACTTTTGATGCCATCTTATGCTTCTTTTAATGTCGCTTTGCATGATTATGGCCATTATTGCTCTCTTAGTTGGTCGCTCCCAATCTTTTGCTAGCCCTCGCCTTGTACTGAGTATGAGCTCTACTCGTGCATCCAACTCCTAAAAGCCAAAGTTTTCCAAAGTGTCCACCATACATACCTACTAGCAATTTGCTATTCCAAGTAAATTTGACTTGCTTTTATTTTCTCTTCAAATTAAACTCTTACCAGTGTTATGCGAAATTCGGTCAGTAAAGCTCTCACGAACCAGAAGGCACACTTTACTTTTTCCTGTTCTTAAAAATTTGACATTGTGGTCTCTTATGTTGAGTTGTTATGCTTGCAAGTTGTAAGTTGGATTCTAGCCCAGCCATGCTGTCATGGGCAAGCTTTCAACATTGCACTTCTATTTGAGTTGATATCGTGATCTTTTGTTTACGGATGCCCGCGGTGTGAAATGAATTGGGAATCTTGTGGGGATCATGGAGTTTGTATATGTGTTAGGGAAACGCCGGGCCGCCAATCTAAGCCATGCATAATTCATGGTGGAAATTTGCAGCATACCCATGGTGAACATTCGACGACGCATCTCACAATAAAAAGCTAAACAAAAGGCAAATAAAAGAGATGTCGAGGTGTTCATTGTCTGCTTGTCCTGTCATTTTGGTGTGGGCTTGTTCCATATCATCGGGCACGGAGGTACCCCATTGGCGGTTCTCAATGATATGCATATACTTACAATGACAAGAGCCTTGCTTGGGACTCTAAGTAAAGTAGCATGAGGTTTGGGTACTCGTATTCACGGGGCACGAGGTCTTCAACTTATGATTTGTCAAGCATATGCATCATAATTGTTCTTGCATTAACTTTAACCATTCAAGATGCTTATGATGGGGGCAATGAGAGCTCAAAGCCGGTAAGTACCATAATTTTTGAAGGTTATAAAACTTGCAATCACTGCTTCCCTCTGCGAAGGGCCTTTCTTCTACTTTTATGTTTTGTCACCACCTTCTTTCTTTATGCACCATTAAGAGAGCATAGTTGTCATTCTTAGTGTGATATGCATTGTCCCAAAGTTCATTGATTGATTCATGATGATTGGTTTCACTTGTTCTTAAATTATTTGTATCTAGTCGCCCTCTTAAACTTGAAGGTGTCCTATGCATTTATGTTTTGCTCTCTTTGAAGGACAAGCTGAAAACCATTTGTATGTTTTTCCTTATGATTTGAACACACGTTTGACTTTCATTGTTTCATTATCATGATCTTTTGTTTGTGTTCATTTGCATGTTTACAACATGGTTGCTAAGTTCTTATTGTCATGATTATATCTTCATGCCCATGTTTTAAGTTCTTATGATCCCAGCTCACAAATGCTTACATGTATGATCAAGATTGTGTAGGTGCATGTCACCTCAAAAATTATTCTTTGTTATCACTTACCTACTCGAGGACGAGCAGGAGTTAAGCTTGGGGATGCTTGATACGTCTCCAACGTATCTATAATTTTTGATGCTCCATGCTTGTTTTTACACCATTTGCCTATTGTTTCGTTACACTTCGTGGCACTTTTATGCATTTTCCGGAACTAACCTATTAACAAGTTGCCACAGTGCCAGTTTCCTGTTTTCTGCTGTTTTTGTGTTTCAGAAATGATACACAGGAAATATTCTCGGAATTGGACGAAACAAGTTCCTGAAGTCTTATTTTACCCAGAAGCTTCCAGAGATCCGAAGGAGAGTATGAGGCGAGGCACCAGGGGCCCACACGCATAGGTGGCGCGGCCAGCCCCTGGCCCGCCCCACTGTCGTGTGAAGCCACCTGGCCCCTCCTCTGACATCGCCCCTTTGCCTATAAAGACCCCCCGACGGAAAAAACCTAAGTACCCGATTAGATTTCCAGAACACATCGCGATCCGCCGCCGCCGTCGACCCGAAGATCAGGAGGGTCCAGAAGCTCTTCCCGGCACCCTGTCGGAGAGGGGAATCGCCACCGGAGGTCTTCTTCATCGCCATGCTTGCCTCCGGAGCGATGAGTGAGTAGTCTACCTTGGACTATGGGTCCATAGCAGTAGCTAGATGGTTGTCTTCTCCACCATGTGCTTCATGTTTAGATCTCATGAGCTGCCCTACATGATTGAGATCACCGTTATGTAATTCTACATGTTTGGTTTGTTGGGATCCGATGAATATTGGTGTTTATGATTAAGTTGATGTACTGAATATTATCTTTTGTTATCTCTATGTTGTTTATGATCTTGCATGCTCTCCGTTGTTAGTAGCTATCTTGGCCGAGTAGTTGCTAGTGACTCCAAGAGGGGGTATTTATGCTCGATAGTGGGTTCATGCCTCTATTTCACCTGGGGGAGTGACAGAAACCTCTAAGGTGGTAGATGTGCTGTTGCTACTAGGGAGAAAACAACATTCATATGCTCAAGGGCATATGCTTTGTTTACATTACACACTTTGCTTAATGCAATTATCTGTTGTTCGCAACTTAATACTTTTGGGGTGTTCGGATTGATATCCCCGGGGGTGGATTATTAGTCATAGATGCAGTTGGATGGCGGTCTATGTATTTTGTTGTAATGCCCAGAGTAAATCTCATAGTGATCTTCTTGACATATCACGTTTATCTTTATTCTATCAATTGCCCAACTGTAATTTGTTTACCCAGCATGTGCTATTTTATCTATGGAGAGACACCACTAGTGAACTGTGGACCCCGGTCCTATTTCCATCATATTGCTATCACCTGTTTACTTTCTCGCACTATTTACTTTACTCTCATACTTTTACTGTTTTCCACTCGATACACTCATAACCTTTGTTTCAAGCAAACCGGTGAGATTGACAACCTCATCGCAAGTTGGGAGCAAAGTATTTGTTTGTGTGTGTGCAGGTTCCACGTTGCAACTAGCAAGCATCACCTTTAGTCGTTTGTCTCTCCTCTCCTGATCGATATTAAACCTTGGTTTCTTAACTGAGGGAAAACTAGCTGCTATACTCATCATACCTTCCTCTTGGGGTTCCCAACGGGCTGGTCATTCACCACGCACAAGGACTGCTGTTGGGGGACGAAGAAGAATAATCTCCCTCGCCATCAATCACCATCACCCAGCGCCTTCAAACTTTGCATATATTCATACAATATGAGCATATGTTCTTTTACTAAATTATATTTCATCATTTTGCAAACAATCAAAGTTTTAGATATCAAATATCTTTTACCTCTTGTTTGTTTCTGAAACAATTCTTTTAGCTCCAAGATCACTTTGATTCTCAAACAATTTTGAAGATCAATTTCTCATGAAGGCAAACATATGGTTTTAGATATACTAAACTTGAATCATTGCTCTTAGATTAATACAACTTATTAAATCCCATGGAGCAAGTGAGGTTTGCAAAATTGTGATAGGACTTAATGTTTGATCTTGACACTTTAACTAAACGACACTAGTCTAAAAAGTGTTTATCCAGAATTCTATAGTTCTTTTTAACTCAATTAAAACTAAGTGTCGGTGGAAAACGGTTGCCAAAGACTACAACGACTTATGCGAATACACTAAGATTTAGTTCATGATAATTAGTTTAAGTTAATCGAATTACTAATGAACTCCCACTAAATTCAACATCCCTCGAAGTTGTTTAGTGAAGCATGATCCAAATTCACTACACCAAGACCAATCATCACGTGAGATGATGTAGCTTTAATGGTGAACATCAACATGTTGATCATATCATCCATATGACTCATGCTTGACCTTTCGGTCCATGTGTTCCGAGGCCATGTCCGTACATGCTAGGCTCATTAAGTTTAACCCAAGTATTTTCGCATGTGTAAATCTGGCTTACACCCGTTGTATGTGAACGTAGAGTTTATAGCACCCGATCATCACGTGATGCTTCAAAACGACGATCTTTCGCAACAGCGCATACGAGGGGAGAACACATTTTATCTTGAAATTAAGAGTGAGGGATCATCTTATAATGCTACCGTCGCGATCAAAGCAAAATAAGATGCATAAAGGATAAACATCACATGCATATACAATATATGACATGGTATAGCCAATCTTCGTGCATTGATCTCCATCTCATGCGCGCCGGCATGATCTCTATCACTCCACCATGATTGTCTCCACCACGAATAGCAACTACGACTATTGCTAACTACTTAGCGATAAAGTAAAGCTATTACTCGATTTGCGTTAAGTGTGTGACCCTACGGGGTCGAGAATGCGCGGACATGATCTCCATCAATAATCAATAGCGGGATCTGGAAATCCATATTGACTCCCACGTATTCAACGATGATCATATCGGATGAACCACGATGTCAGGATTCAATCAATCCCGTATTTGTATTCGCTTCGTCTCGCGATATTTTACTCGCCCGAGATTCGATCGTCGGTATCGGCATACCTAGTTCAATCTCGTTCACAGCAAGTACTTTACTCGTTCCGTAATCCGATATCACTTTGTGATTAACTCCTTAACCACGTGCTTGCAAGCGATGTTGATATTGATTACCGAGTGGGCCTGAAGTATATCTCTCCGACTCGGGAGGGACAAATTCCATCTCGATACATACAACCCAACAAGTACTTTCCTATCACCTGAGAGACACCTTTATGATCACCCTTTCATAGGATGACGTTTGATGACCTCAAAGCTCTCTTCCGATACTAGGGAGTTGCATTATCTCATGGTCTAAGGAACACAATACATGACATAGGAAAAAGCTTCGCAAAGATGAACACAATGACACGATCTAATTGATGTGCTTTATTTGGGTCTGTCCATCATATCATTCTCCTAATGATATGACCTCATTATTAATTGACAACTCATGTCTATGGTTAGGAAACCTTAACCATCATTAATCAATGAGCTAGCCCATAGAGGTGTACTAGGGACACGGTGTTGTTCATAAACCACACAAGTATTAAAGTTTCCGCTTAATACAATTCTAGCATGGAATATAAACATTATCATGAACAAGAATTATAATAATAACATCTTTATTATTGCCTCTAGGGCATAATTCCAACAACATATGATCAGTTCGTCATTTATATTAGACAGGTGGGACATGTGGCGTTCTGATAGGTGGGACATGTGGGTATTCTGATAGGTGGGACATGTGGGCGTTCTGATAGGTTCGACCCGGTGGTTCCTGGCAGGTGGGACTCGTAGGGTTCTGGCAGGTGGGACCTAGAGGGTTCTGACAGGTGGGACCTAGGGGTGTTCTGATAGGTGGGACCCGGTGGTTCCTGGTAGGTGGGACCCGTAGGGTTCTGGCAAGTGGGACCCAGAGGGTTCGGACAGGTGGGACCTTGGGGCATTTTGACAGGTGGGACATGGGCGTGTTCTAATAGGTGGGACCTGGTGGTTCCTGGCAAGTGGGACCCATAGGGTTCTAGCAGGTGGGACCCAGAGGGTCCTAGCAGGTGGGTCCCCAAGGGTTCTGGCAGGTGGGGTCCGACACATTGCTGTTTGGTGGGTCCACGCATTGTTGACGGTTTTAGTTTTGTCGTCACTGTAATAATACAAGTGATTTTTTAATGGAAAATATGCGGAAAACACAAAATTTATGATATTGATAAATATGAGTAATCAGTATACAAAATGGCAACGATAACAATCTGTCGAATAGTTTAACACACTAGACATTGTTGAATATAAGCACACAAAAATGAAGATAAAACTAAGTGTGTCTTATTGCTGAACATTTTCATCAGAATGGAGGTGCTGCTGAGTTGTTGCCATGTCCTTGCTGCTGTGTTGTCCTTAAGAGAAAATGAACCATGCCTTCCAATTGTTGTTGCCTCTTTTCAGTTGCTATATTTTTCTTTCCTGTGCTTGCATCAAAGCTATATGGTCCTCTTCTTGCTTCTTTATTATTTCTTCAAATTTCTTATCATGGGCTTCAACCCTTTTCTCCATATCTTGTTTGTACCTTTCAGCTGCAAGGAGTGACTGTTCCTCATGTTCAGCAAGCCTGTGTTCTAGTTCTCTGATACGTGCAGTGGAAACAGAGCTCTTCCTTGAGATTGGTTTAACGCCCAAATATGAGAGGAAGGTGCCTGAGCTTGAGGTATTTGTGCTCTTCTCCTTCAAGACTTCTTCAATAATATTCACCTCAGTTTTTTCAGCTTCACATTCAAGGCGTGGTCTATTTTTATGGTAATCATGGCATCCTAGAAATTAATTGGATTGAAAGCATAAGAAATATATTTCAGCATAAAGACTATTCATTATAAAATAGTTGCAACTTTAAATAGCCTCACATAAGCTTCTTGTGCTTCTATACTCATTAAGCCATCCCTGTTAGTGTGGCTCAGTTTAAAGAATTCAATTGGAGTTTTCACCTCCTCCTCAGGCTTTGAGTTCTACAAAACATTTTGAATTAAGAACATTAGTTAGAACAACTTGTAGTGAGTTTAGAAGAACAAATTTTTTCATTCATATATTTGAAAACTTACAAGAAGTTCATAGTGTGCAACAAAGCTTCTTGATCCAGTTGTATGGTTCTTCTTCACAACCTCTCTGTTATTCTGATTCTTCAGACACATTTCCTAAAAAAAATATGAAGATTATAGTACTCCATGTAGCATACATGTATGTGGTGCTTACTAGGTAGTGTAAGTTTTAGTACCTGAAAGTGAGCATCAAACCATCTGTCCACAAGATCTTTCCAACTTTTCTCTAGTATATTTTCTGGCTTCAGCTTGTATGCTTCTTCGTGGCTGAGATTTTTAATCTTGTCCCAGTAATCCTTCTTAAGCCTGTATCGTAGTTGACGCATACTACTTTGTATAATATCAGTGCACACTGATTTGGTCACTTCATCAGATGTGTTAATGTCAAAATTACCCTGTAAAATGGATATGCATATTAGATAGTTACACTTGTAGCCAAGTAAAATAGGTTAGACGTAAAACAGAAATGTTAGGGCTCACCACTACTTTGCGAATAGCAGTTGGAATAACATCTTTCAGAGCCTTATCTTTTTTATATTGAGTCCAGTTGGTTACCAAAGACATTTTATTGCGGATTTGTATCCCGACCTCAGAGCTTAGTTTTGCTGCCTGAATATGATCTTTAGGCCTCCTAACACCTTCAGTGAATTCAATTTTCATTTTGTTCCCACCATGGCTTCTAGTGTAGTCATGGAGACCATGGCCCATGGATTTTCCGCGTTGCCCACGCTTTTGCTTTGAACCAGAAGTGGTTGCCAATGTCTCTGAAACATGGTAAGGAAGTAATAAAGTTTCAATTATGCATCTTTTTGTACTAACAAATGGTAGGCCAATTGAGATAGGAATGTAGAAACCTTTCTGATTTGTGATGATAATTTGATTCTCCTCAGGTGAGTTACTTCCTCTAGATGTTAGGTTCTGCGTTGGTGTGATTTGTAATTCACTGTTCTCACGCTCCGGGCGTGTGGTGGTGTCAGATGTGCCATCTACAGTGGCTTCAGTGACAGGAGGTGCTCTTGATCTTGTTGTTATATTATACGCTGGTATAGGTTTTGTTGCATGCTTCTTTGGTGCTTCAGTTGCTGAAGTTTCCTTTGCCTGCTTGTTGTTGTAAGAATAAAATATTAGTAATAGAAATGAAGGATATAACAGGTTAAAAAAGTACGAGGTAGAAAAGTATGACAACCTTTGTCTTTTCTTTATGTACATTGTGCTCCTCTTCATCAGTACCTATGTCGTAATTAGCATTGTTCATCTCTTCTTCATCTGGTTCATATGTAGGGTCAGGTTGGCTCTCATTTTGTTCTTTGTCCTTACTTTTTTGGTCGGGCTTTGTCACTGTGTGAGCGCCGCCGTACACGATTTTACGTGCTAATTCTTCAAAATCATCCATAGGCAAACTTCTTTTGACATGCATGTCTCTGAAAGCATCCAACAGACGGGTTTGATTGTCAGCCAATTGTTTCACCTCTTGACGTGCCTTTCTGCTACCAAGAAGCCCAATCATGGCGACGGGCTTTTCCATCGGCGATCAGACGCGCAGTCGATCAGATCTGGGGTTCGAGATGGCAGAGATGCAAGAAGGGTGGGGTGTTGGGAGTTTAGGAGGGAATGGCGCACGATAAATAGGATGCCGGGTTTAATATTTTGGCGGCATGGTGTGGGGGAAATAAGGAGGGGACAAATTTTTTGGTGCGGCATGGTGAGAGGGAAATAAGGAGGGAACGAAAGTTTATCAGAAATTTTGGGGTGGAACTCTGTTTTTTTGCAAAAAAATATGACAAAAGAAAAAATAAACTATGGTACAAATGTAGGTTCATTTCGTAAAAATTGTGTGTAGTACTAGTTTCAAACTGAAAACAAGAGAGTTCATTTTGAGTTCGTGTTGGCTACTATTTATGTTGTAATTGCATCGATTATGTACTTGTGTGAGTCATATTTTGTATGAACTAATATGCATTTAAAAAGAAATTCAAATTCATTTTTTAGATGTGTTTTGTTGACAAAATAAAGTTATGTTCATGTGTAATTGATCAGAAAGAACGAAAATCCATGTTTTGACCGAAAACCTTTAAAACATTCAAAACCTACATGTTTGAATGACCCAACACATTCAAAACCATGTGATTCAGTTGGTTTTAGATTGCCAATCAATATGATTTTTATTATAAACCTTTCAAAACCTTTTATTGCCACTTGATGATAGCCATTTTGAATTGCAACATCCTACATGTTTGAATGACCCAACACATGCAAAACCATGTTCAGTTGTTTTTTGGTTTCCAATCAATATGAGTTCATGAACCTTTGAAAACCCTTTAGTGCCAATTGATGGCAACCATTTATAATTTAAAAACTTTATGATTGACTAATCCAAATCATTGAAAACCATGTGATTCAATGGTTTTTTGAATGATAACCACTATGAGTTGAGATTACACATTTTGAGGATAATATGAACCTTCCAAAACCTTTCTGTGCCACTTGATGACCTCCCTTTTGGACTCAACACATTTATGGTTGACTAATCCAAATCATTCAAAACTATGTGATTAAGTTGGTTAATTTTTGGTTGGCACTATGAGTTCCTAGTACAGTTTTTGGGGAGAACATGAACCTTTCATAACCTTTCAGTGCCAGTTGATGATATCCCTTATCAATCCAACACATTTATGGTTGACTGATCCAAATCAAACCATAAGTAGGTTTTTGGTTGCCAATCACTATGAGTTGAGAGTACACTTTTTGGGGAGAACATGAACCTTTCAAAATCTTTCATTGCCACTTGATGACATCCGTTGTCAATTCAACACATTTATGGTTGACTGATCCAAATCATTCAAAACCATGTGATTAAGTTGGTTAATTTTTGGATATCAATCACTATGAGTTGAGAGTACACTTTTTGGGGAGAACATGAACCTTCCAAAATCTTTTAGTCTCTTGATGAGATCCCTTGTCAATTCAACACATTTATGGTTGACTAATCCAAATCATTCAAAACCATGTGATTAAGTAGGTTAACTTTTGGTTGCCAATCACTATGAGTTGAGAGCACACATTTTGGGGAGAACATGAACCTTTCAAAATCTTTTAGTGCCACTTGATGACCTCACTTTTCAATTGAACACATTTATGGTTGAATGATCCAAATCATTCAAAACTATGTGATTAAGTTGGTTAATTTTTGGATGCCAATCACTATGAGTTAAGAGTACACTTTTTGGAGAGAACATGAACCTTCCAAAATCTTTTAGTCTCTTGATGACATCCCTTGTCAATTCAACACATTTATGGTTGACTGATCCAAATTATTCAAAACCATGTGATTAAAATTTTGGTTGCCAATCACTATGAGTTGAGAGCACACATTTTGGGGGAGAACATGAACCTTTCAAAATCTTTTAGTGCCATTTGATGACCTCACTTTTCAATTGAACACATTTATGGTTGAATGATCCAAATCATTCAAAACCATGTGATTAAGTTGGTTAATTTTTGGATGCCAATCACTATGAGTTAAGAGTACACTTTTTGGGGAGAACATGAACCTTCTAAAATCTTTTAGTCTCTTGATGACATCTCTTGTCAATTCAACACATTTATGGTTGACTGATCCAAATCATTCAAAACCATGTGATTAAGTTGGTTAAATTTTGGTTGCCAATCACTATGAGTTGAGAGCACACATTTTGGGGAGAACATGCACCTTTCAAAATCTTTTAGTGCCACTTGATGACCTCACTTTTCAATTGAACACATTTATGGTTGACTGATCCAAATCATTTGAAACCATGTGATTAAGTTGGTTAATTTTTGGATGCCAATCACTATGAGTTGAGAGTACACTTTTTGGGCAGAACATGGACCTTCTAAAATCTTTTAGTCTCTTGATGACATCCCTTATCAATTCAACACATTTATGGTTGACTGATCCAAATCATTCAAAACCATGTGATCAAGTTGATTAACTTTTGGTTGCCAATCACTATGAGTTGAGAGCACACATTTTGGGGAGAACATGAACCTTTCAAAATCTTTTAGTGCCACTTGATGACCTCACTTTTCAATTGAACACATTTATGGTTGACTGATCCAAATTATTCGAAACCATGTGATTAAGTTGGTTAATTTTTGGATGCCAATCACTATGAGTTGAGAGTATACTTTTTGGGGATAACATGAACCTTCCAAAATCTTTTAGTCTCCTGATGAGATCCCTTGTCAATTCAACACATTTATGGTTGACTAATCCAAATCATTCAAAACCATGTGATTAAGTAGGTTAACTTTTGGTTGCCAATCACTATGAGTTGAGAGCACACATTTTGGGGAGAACATGAACCTTTCAAAATCTTTTAGTGCCACTTGATGACCTCACTTTTCAATTGAACACATTTATGGTTGAATGATCCAAATCATTCAAAACTATGTGATTAAGTTGGTTAATTTTTGGATGCCAATCACTATGAGTTAAGAGTACACTTTTTGGAGAGAACATGAACCTTCCAAAATCTTTTAGTCTCTTGATGACATCCCTTGTCAATTCAACACATTTATGGTTGACTGATCCAAATTATTCAAAACCATGTGATTAAAATTTTGGTTGCCAATCACTATGAGTTGAGAGCACACATTTTGGGGGAGAACATGAACCTTTCAAAATCTTTTAGTGCCACTTGATGACCTCACTTTTCAATTGAACACATTTATGGTTGAATGATCCAAATCATTCAAAACCATGTGATTAAGTTGGTTAATTTTTGGATGCCAATCACTATGAGTTAAGAGTACACTTTTTGGGGAGAACATGAACCTTCTAAAATCTTTTAGTCTCTTGATGACATCTCTTGTCAATTCAACACATTTATGGTTGACTTATCCAAATCATTCAAAACCATGTGATTAAGTTGGTTAAATTTTGGTTGCCAATCACTATGAGTTGAGAGCACACATTTTGGGGAGAACATGCACCTTTCAAAATCTTTTAGTGCCACTTGATGACCTCACTTTTCAATTGAACACATTTATGGTTGACTGATCCAAATCATTTGAAACCATGTGATTAAGTTGGTTAATTTTTGGATGCCAATCACTATGAGTTGAGAGTACACTTTTTGGGCAGAACATGAACCTTCTAAAATCTTTTAGTCTCTTGATGACATCCCTTATCAATTCAACACATTTATGGTTGACTGATCCAAATCATTCAAAACCATGTGATCAAGTTGGTTAACTTTTGGTTGCCAATCACTATGAGTTGAGAGCACACATTTTGGGGAGAACATGAACCTTTCAAAATCTTTTAGTGCCACTTGATGACCTCACTTTTCAATTGAACACATTTATGGTTGACTGATCCAAATTATTCGAAACCATGTGATTAAGTTGGTTAATTTTTGGATGCCAATCACTATGAGTTGAGAGTATACTTTTTGGGGATAACATGAACCTTCCAAAATCTTTTAGTCTCCTGATGACATCCCTTGTCAATTCAACACATTTATGGTTGACTGATCCAAATCATTCAAAACCAAGTGATTAAGTAGGTTAACTTTGGGTTGCCTATCACTATGAGTTGAGAGCACATATTTTGGTGAGAACATGAACCTTTCAAAAAATCTTTTAGTGCCACTTGATGATGACCTCACTTTTCAATTGAACACATTTATGGTTGAATGATCGAAATCATTCAAAACCATGTAAGTTGGTTAATTTTATGGTTGAATGATCGAACACATTTTTAGAAAAGATAACAAATAAAAAAACAACTTGGGTATGACACGTTCATATATTAGTCTCATTGAACAAGTGATTAATTTGTTAGAAATTTAAAACAAAAATTAGAAATGTCCCCTCCTCAACACGTGCATAGACTCCACCCCTTGACTGTCACACTCTACCCCAATCTCACTCCCCACTCTTCCTCCACCTTGCGAAAAAACCCTAGCACCTCCCTGTTCCAGCAATGAAGCCAACCATCGGAGCCGCCGTGCAGGAGAAGCTTCTAGCCCCCGGAGCTGTGCAGGTGAACGAGCCTGGAACTGGAGCTATGCCGGAGATGCAGCGGACAACCGTCGGCGGTGATGCGGGTGCGGTCCGTGCTGCCGGCTCACCTCCCACCTCCTATCGCCGCAGGGCTTTTTGGAGCATCGATGAAACAGCGGTGCCTACCATGGACGATCCATGGGAGAAGGCCGCAGCCGATCTGGGCTGCAAGGGCAAAGGGCCTGCCTCTGACGAGCCCCTCGAGCCACTGATGAACAAGGACATCAACGAGGGTGGGGCAGATCATCTCTCCCTATCGCGCATGCCGATCGGGCATGCTGACTTCGACGAGGATACAGAGGTAAGATCTGCCCTCCATCTCCTTGTATCAATCTGCATGCAGTATTTCACTAAGGGATTCCGATTAGATCTGTTAATTCAAATAGTACATGTGACTCCGCCCCTGTTCCTTGTCTCCGAGTACTAGTTTAGGTTATGATTTCATATTAGTGGATCTAGGGTTTGATCCATAGAGCTAGGATCTGAATTCATAGTACTGGATTGTAGTGTTTGATAGATCTAGTACATTTTACTGTCGCAGTATAATTGATTTGTGAGTATAGTTAATTTTCTGATGATGCCATGATGATCTGCTGTAGTAATCTAGATTATAATTACGGTACTGATGAAGATCATTTGAGTGATATGCTGTACCACTCAGCCTTGTGTATTAGTTACCTACTGTAGGATTGTTTGAGTGCTAATTGTGATTGATTTTGATTCACTGAGTGATGTAGATTAGTGTAGTCATGCTTGCAACGTATGTTTGTTTGTGTATTATTCTGTGAGTGTTGACAGATCATTGGAGCTAATATCAATATATATAAAATGTAATTGGAGCTAATATAGTAGCTTTGCGTAGTAATAGGTGTATTTTGTTATGATTTCAAAATTATGTTTGCGGGTTATTCTTTTAGTGTATCATTTTGTAGGAAGTTACGACAGTGGTGGAGAAGAGCGGCCGCGGCCGCCCTCGAGGAAGTAACAACAAGCTGAAACCTACGATGGTGGAGAAGCGTGGCCGAGGCCGCCCCCTAGGAATTACGAAGAAGCCCAAACCTACTGTTGTCGACACTTCATCTTCAACTCCTGCGAGGTGCTGCCGTGGTCGTCCGTTGGGCATCAAGAACAAACCCAAGGCGACAGCTATACCGGCCTATGTCGCTGAACATCTGGATGTGAGTTTGGGGCATCACGATCCGCCACAAGTAACCTATGAGAATTTGTTCTTTTTTTTTGCAATTCCTGGTGCTCATTGCCGTAAGCAGCAACGTCTTCCTCTAAAATTTATGGAGTTCATGGACGGCCAAGAGTTTCATGAAGCAATTCTGCGTGAGGTGTCCAGCGATGGAACACCTTATGAAGTAGAAGTGTGGTACGATGGCAATGGTGACATGTTTTTCAAGGACGGCTAGCCTCGCTTTGCCGAAGATCATGATATTCACCAAGGATGGTTCTTGATTTTTCATTACCACTGCGGGACTGCCAAGTTTGATGTCATGATTTTTGATGGAACTCAATGCCAGCGGAAGTATGCGTCGGCTTCTTTTTAAGAGGCAGCCCTAGATTTCCAATAATGCATGTTAATCTAATCTTCTTTCAAAAACAGAATTCTTATCATGTATGAACAATGCTTTGTTATGATCTTATTTTATTCAAATATGAAATGTTTGTAGAGAAATGAAGGGAATTTGATTAATTCCGTGGTTCCTCCTACAAAAATTTATGGTACAAACGTTGTTAATATGTTTCTATTTTAGTTGTAAAATTCAGAAAATAAAACAAATTAAAATATAACTTTCATATGACACGTTCATATGTTAGTCTAATAGAAGTAGTGAAAAATTTGTAACAATGTTAAAACGAAAAGTAAAATCATGCGCTCATCAACACGTACACAGACTCCACACTCGACGTCACAACGCTGTATTTGCTACTCAGTAGCTGCCAAGTGGGGCCAAGCAGGCCCAGGATCCATCTGTCGGCGTTGGAAGATGTGGCCGCATAAGCGAGAGCGTCGAACAGTTATTTTATCGAGAACCCGAAGCAGCGATTCCTTTAAAAAGAAAGCAACCGGCGGAACATGCGTCCCACTCTACCCCAATCCCACTCCCCACCCCTTCCTCCACTGAGCGAAAAAACCCCAACACCGCCCTCTTCCAGCAATGAAGCCAGCCACTGGAGCCGCCGTGCAGGAGAAGCTTCCAGCCCCCGGAGCCATGCAAGTGAACGAGCCTGCCACTGGAGCGCTGCAGGAGATGCAGCGGACAACCATGGGAGGCGATGTGGGTGCGGTCCATGCTGCCAGTTCACCTACCGGCTCGTCGCGGGGCTTTTTGAAGCATTGATGAAGCGGACATGCCTACCATGGACGATCCATGGGAGAAGGCCGCAGCCGATCTGGCCAACAAGGGCAAAGGGCCTGCCTCCATCGAGCCCCAGCAGCCACCGATGAACAAGGATGGCAACTAGCGTGCGGCAGATCATCTCGCACCGTCGCGCATGCCGTTCGGGGCAGCTGACTCCGAGGAGGAGCCAGAGATAAGGATCTGCACTCGATTATATAGTATCAATCTGCATGCAGTAGTTGGCTTAGGGATTCCGATTAGATCTATAAATTTTTGTATAGTACATGTGATTTCTGTCCCTGTGATGACCCACAAGTATAGGGGATCGCAACAGTGTTCGAGGGAAGTAAAGCCCAAATTTATTGATTCGACACAAGGGGAGCCAAAGAATATATGTAAGGGCGTGTTCGGCAACTAGCTAGCTTCCAGCTTCTCTAAAATCCGTCGCGGAGCAGCGCCGAACACCCTGATACGTCTCAAACGTATCTATAATTTTTGATGCTCCATGCTTGTTTTTACACCATTTGCCTATTGTTTCGTTACACTTAGTGGCACTTTTATGCATTTTCCGGAACTAACCTATTAACGAGTTGCCACAGTGCCAGTTCCCTGTTTTCTGCTATTTTTGTGTTTCAGAGTGATACACAGGAAATATTCTCGGAATTGGACAAAACAAGTTCCTGAAGTCTTATTTTACCCGGGAGCATCCAGACATCCGAAAGAGAGCCGGAGAAGGGCCAGGGCCTGCCCTCACACTAGGGTGGCGCGGCCCAGGCCCTGGCCGCGCCACCCATGTGTGAGGAGCCCCTGGCTGCCCTCTCGCGACGCCCCTTCACCTATATAAAGCCTCGGGACGGAAAACCCGAAGGGATTCGGCAATTTTCCAGAAGCAGTTCCGCAGCTCCGCCGCCACCATCGACGAATTTTGGGGGACAGAAGTCTCTGTTCCGGCACCCTGCCGGGACGGGGAAGTGCCCCCGGAGTCATCTCCATCGGTCTCCATCGCCGTCTCCGCCGTCTCCATCGACCTCACCGCCATCTCCATCAACCTTGCTGTCTCCTATGATGAGGAGGGAGTAGTTCATCCCCGGGGCTGAGGGCTCTACCGGTAGCTATGTGGTTCACCTCTCTCTCCCATGATGTGATCTTTATGTGATCGTGAGCTTTGTATCATATTGAACAAATAGATGTTATTATTCAGATGTTATGTGTACTCTAGTGGTGATTATTAAAGTAATCTATTCCTCCTGCTATGGTGTAACGGTGACAGTGCGTGCATCATGGTGGTACTTGGTTTAGGCTATGATTGTGATCTCTTGTGGATTATGAGAATAATTATTGCTATGATAGTATTGAGTGATCTATTCCTCCTTTCATGGTGTAATGTTGACAGTGTGTGCACCGTGTTAGTACTTGGTCTAAGTTGCAATGATTTTTATCTTGAATTGTGATCTGATTTGGATATCTCTATGAGTGGTGTTTGTCAAGTACTTGATGAACTTTAAGGGGTGCTTCTGTAGCCACTACACAATGATTAGTGTTATTCAATAGGAGAGTAATTCAGAGTACCATAGTGGAGAGAAGTTGTTTATTTGTTCAATCATGTTATATTGTTGGGAGTGTGACCACTAGTGAAAGTATGATCCCTAGGCCTTATTTCCAAGCATTGCACACCGTTTACTTGCTATTTTGTTACATGTTTGCTTGCAGCGATTTTTATTCCAGATTGTATTTACTACTCATAACCATCTATACCACTTGTATTTCACTATCTCTTCGCCGAACTAGTGCACCTATACATCTGACAAGTGTATTGGGTGTGTTGGGGACACAAGAGACTTTCTGTATCGTAATTGCAGGGTTGCTTGAGAGGGATAGCTTTGACCTCTAACCTCCCTGAGTTCGATAAACCTTGGGTGATCCACTTAAGGGAAACTTGCTGCTGTTCTACAAACCTCTGCACTTGGAGGCCCAACAAGTGTCTACAAGAATAGAAGTGCGTAGACATCACACCCTAACTCCACGGAGCTAGATCCAAGAAGCTGGGTC
Source organism: Dactylis glomerata (assembly GCA_007115705.1). Lineage (NCBI taxonomy): Eukaryota > Viridiplantae > Streptophyta > Magnoliopsida > Poales > Poaceae > Dactylis > Dactylis glomerata. Next base: position 1,105,193 of record QXEO01000721.1, read on the forward strand.
AATTTTGTGTACAAACCCCGGAGCACCTCTTTTGGCAATCCGCGGAACTGTAAATCCCGGAGCAGCTCGAAATTACGATGGAATGCCACCGCTTAGCCAGAAAACGATTCGCCTGTGTCTATTCCTCTCGATCGTTCTGAGTTGACCAAGCTTTCCCGATGTAATCAACCGCCGGGTACCTCGCAGGCGTCCCTGCCAGTCCAACGCGGCCTCCATCCAGGCCTCAGGTCGCCGTGCTGAGTCCATCCCGAGCAGATCCGACAGCCCCGCCAGCGAGCTCAGTCGCGCAGCAGGCACAGCCACGTCCATCGGCGCGCGAAAGGGGACGAATCAAGAGGCAAAGGTGGCAGCGGGGCTAGAGGAAGCCGGAGGGTACCTCTCCATCGGAGATTAGGCGCCAAACAACGGCAATCGCGCTCGGGATCTGCGTGTGTCGGGGGGATTTGGAAGAGAAGTGGGAAGAAGATCCCGACGAGTAGACCCCACTACTGCCTCTTGTTTTTTTAAAGGGAAACTACTGCCGTTTGTTGTGTTTTTCTTTTTTGAGGGTGCCTCCTGGTTGGGCTGGGCTAGCAGGTTTGCTTCCAAATGGACTGAATTGATTTTAGTGGACCGTAAGGCCATTTGAAACGAGGAGAAGCTGGAGTAGCGACGCCGAACGTTCATAGCTCTGTTCGGGATGCCGGAGTACCTGCGGGAAGCTAGATCCAAGGAGTTTTAGGAAGCTGGGCAGTTACCGAACATGCCCTAAGCCTTAACAGATGAGTTGTCAATTCAGCTGCACCTGGAAACAGTCTTGCTCGCAGTGGTTTATCAGTAGCAACAGTTTTATAGTGGTGATAGTAGTGAAACAGTAACAGCAGTAGTAAAATAATAGTGGTAATAGTAACAGTAGTAAAGAGTAGGAACAAATACTGTAGGCATAGGGATGGATTACGGGCATTGCATGGATAAGATAATTCATGAAATCAATGAGACATGGGCATTGCAGATAAATAATGATAAAGCATCCTAGTACAAACAATCATAGACATGTGTTCCGTATATAGTCGTACGTGCTCACAAGGAGAAACTTGCATGACATCTTTTGTCCTACCAGCCTGTTGCAGCAGGGCCTCAAGGGAAACTACTGGTAATTAAGGTACTCCTTTTAATAAAGTATCGGAGCAAAGCATTAACACTCGGTGAATACATGTGATCCTCACATCATAGCCATCCCCTCTGGTTATCCCAATTTCTGTCACTTTGGGGCCTCGGGTTCCGGACAACAATATGTGTATACAACTTGTAGGTAAGACCATAAACAATAAGTATCATCATAGAAATAATAACATATTCAGATCTAAAATCATGGCACTCGGGCCCAAAGTGACAAGCATTAAGCATAACAAGTTGCAACAATGCCATAGGTACTAAATAAAGATACTAGGCACTATGCCCTAACAATCTCATATCAAATTACATAAACGATCTCATCTAATCCCTACCATCCCCGCACCTACAGCGGGAGAATTACTCACACATGGATGGGGGAGTCATGGATGGTCGATGAAGGAGTGTCGGTGATGATGGTGATGAAGATCTCCTCCAAATCCCCGTCCCGGCAGGGTGCCAGAACGGAGTTTCTGGTTCCGAATCGCGGTTTCTGATGGCGGGGGCGCAGCAGAAGTCTATCTAGGAAAAACGCTGTCTCCCCGATATAATCGAGTCAGGGGGTATATGTAGGCGAAAGGAGAGGTCGAGGGGATGGTCGAGGCGTCCTCACACCAGGTGGGCGCGACCAGGGCTGGGCCGCGCCCCCTGTGCATGTGGGGCCCTTGAGCCTCCCCTCCGTCTCATCTTCTGGCTCCGTGGGTCTTCTGGTGAAATAGGATTTTTGATGATTTTTCCTGAATTTTTACTGAAAGTTGGATTTCTGCACAAAAACGAGACACCAGAGCAATTCTGCTGAAAACAGCGTTAGTCCGTGTTAGTTGTATTCAAAACACATAAATTAGAGGAGAAACAATAGCAAAAGTGTTCGGGAAAGTAGATACGTTTTGGACGTATCAACTCCCCCCAAGCTTAGCTATTTGCTTGTCCTCAAGCAATTCAGTTAACAACTGAGAGCGATAAAAGAAACTTTCACGAACACATTTAATTCATATGATGTATATATACTAACTATGTGATCAAATACTCAGGCAATTCATAATAAGAAATATGCAACTAATGTCACCTCATAGTCAAGCAAGCTATGAAAGAGTGCCAATGCACTAATAACAAGTAACATGTACATGAGAAGCTACAAGATTGTAATATGCATAAATGATATAAAAGAGTGGTATCCAGCTTGCCTTTATTTGTGGAGCAAAACATAAATGCTGAGGCACCTCTGAAGTCCAAGGGAAGACTAGAAGTAAAAATATCAAAGATACAAGCATCAAAGTTATACCACAATTAACAGTGTTCTAGGACAAGCACATTACACTAAGAATAACAGCTATGCTCTCAAGAAGTGCTTTAAAGTTAGAAGATGATGACTCAACATAAAAGTAAACGAATGGCCCGTTGCAGAGGGAAGCAGTGATTTAACATGTGCTAGAGCTTTTCATTTGTAAAACAGAGATAAAAATTTATTTTGAGAGGTGGTTGTTTCATGTCAACGACTAGCAATGGGGACTTGCTATCTTCCATAATAAACAAGTGAGAGCGGTTCTGAGTTCTTTAAAATTTTGGCACATTGGTGCTCTTTTATAAAACTTTGGCACTCCTCCCCACCTTTTTTCCTTTCTCAAACCATGGCTAACCGATTCCATCGGGTGCCCACCAACTTTCACATTCCATGGAGGAGTGCCCCTTTTTTTCTTTCTTTTTAGAATTAGATTATAGGGATTTCTATTTTCGTGCCCCTGGTTCGTTAGTTGTACTCAGTTTTCCCCAGCCGCTTAACTTTTCCTCAGTTTTCCCCTCGCTCTAGTTTGAAACCCGTTGCAGACGCTCGGACGGGAGGGTTGCGGTCTGGTCAGAGGCCTTAGACCGTTACCGGTGACGGCTAGGGAGCTGCGGTGGTTGTGAGTGGACCGTTGCTTTTGAATTGTGTTGACTGTTGACCCAATGAGACACGTCGGACTGGCGGTCTGTCACTCACCCAAAGCTTTCCCCTCCGCCCGAGACTGGAAGAGCTCACACACCGCCCCTCCGCCGCCACGCCGTCCTGCCCTCCTACCTTATGGCATCATCCGCCACCAAGCCGGCCCCGCCCCCACCACCTCCCCCGAGAGGTAGAGAGGGCTCCGCCTCCACTAGATCTAGATCTACCCCTATGGAGCTAGAGTTTGTACATCCGTCTAATGTGCCGATTATGCCCCTCAACAACGGAGAAGATTGGGAATCGGAGGGATCTAACGCATGGATTCCATCTGGGTAAGCATCGTCTGCCTATGTGAATTAAGAGTACGCAGTTTTTGAGCGCGAATCATTGTTGCTCAACTAACTGCGTTGCTTTTCGAATAGGATTGATCCAGCGCTGGCTTTTCGGCTGGTGGTTAGGCTGGATACTAGCTTTTTGCGTGATTCTGAACGCAATGTGACCGGATTTTACATCCCAGCGGTGGTTGCAACTACCATCTCGTTGAGGGATTTAAAAGATAACATCTGCGCTCTGTACCCCTGGGGCGCTGGCGATTCAGTTGATTTCCAATATTTCAACAGCACGGAGGGAAGATTTGTTCCACTAATTTCCGACGACGATCTGGGAATTCTTTTTGCTTTAAATGATTCTTGCCGTGTCGGTAAAATTCGAATCCATGTGGACAGGTTCCAGGCATCATCTGGTGTTGGGGCATCATCAGGTGCTCAGGCATCATGTCTCTCTAGTGTTGCTGCCTCTGCTAATCGTGTGCGCCGCCCTGCTCCTTGTAGGTCCACAGCAGCACCATCTGTCCCCAGTGCTAGTGGTAGCCAGATTGTTCCTGCGGTCGATGTGGAGGACGATGCAGAGATTGAGGATTCGTCTCCTCAAGATGATGAGGATGAGTTGATGTTTCCTGAATTGGTAGATCGATGCAGTAAGCAGGCAATGGAGGATCAATACATGGAAGATATTGCACAAGGTGCCAGATTTGATGACACTGATGATGAAGAGAAGGATGAGAACAATGACAGCCTTGTTTTAGCCGATTACGAAGACGATGACTTGCCAACAATTGAGTGGAACAGGGAGGATCCTCAGCTTGCAGAAGGCACCGTATTTCAAACGATGATGGACTGCCGTAATGCAATTACTACATATTGCATTCTCACCAAGAATGATTATGAGGTTATTAAAAGTGAGCCAGGTAGGTTCACAGTTAAGTGCCCATACAAGAGGTGTAGGTGGAGGCTGCATGCATCCACAATGCTCAGAAGCACCGTGGTTCAGGTACTACGCCAACCAGTTGTGTATTTTAGATCACGGTGTAAAATTTGTTAACTATTACTGACATCCCTTATAATTATGTTTCAGATAAAGAAGAACTCGATCGGCCATACTTGTCCACCTCGAGCGGGAGCGCCAGAGGAGAAATCAAAGCTAGCGAAGACTAGGTGGTTGGCAGATGCAATCATAGATTGGCTGAGAGAAACTCCAACACTTGGTCCAACAGCACTCATAAAATTGATATATGATAAGTTTACTATAAACATACCTTACATGAGGATGTTCTATGCAAAGGAAATGGCTCTTGACAGGATAAATGGTCCATGGAATGAAAGCTTTCAGTTGCTTTACACTTTCAAAGCTGAAGTGGAGATGGCTAGTCCAGGCAGTGTTGTAGCGATAGACAAGCATACAGTTCCCTACAAATTGAAAAGCGGGAGGATGATGCAGAAGGAATGTTTTAGAAGGGCTTTTGTTTGTTTCAAAGCTTGCTGGAAAGGCTTTCTGGACGGTTGCAGGCCTTATTTGGCCGTGGATGCAACAGCTCTTCATGGCAGGTTTAAAGGACAGCTAGTTGCTGCTACTGCAATTGATGGACACAGTTGGATGTTCCCTGTTGCTTATGGAGTTTTGGAGGTTGAGTCAGAGGAAAGTTGGACTTGGTTTCTGCAGAATTTGCGCGACCTTATAGGTCATCCACCAGGACTTACTATCCACACAGACGCTTGCAAAGGTTTGGAGAGTGCAGTAGAAGCAGTATTCCCTGGAGTGGAGCATAGGGAATGTATGCGACACTTGGTACAGAATTTTACAAAGAAATTCAAGGGTAAAGTTTATACTGACAACCTATGGCCAGCTGCATACACATGCAGCATTAGGAAGCATCTGTTTCATTTGGAAGTGTTGTATAAACAAAAAACTGGGGTGAAGGAGTACTTGGATGAACATCATGGTAGGTTGTGGTCAAGAAGCCAATTCAATGAAATTTGCAAGGTAGACTATGTAACAAGTAACCTTGCGGAGAGTTTCAATGCAAAGGTCAAGTCATTGAAAGGGCTTATGCTGTGGCAAATATTTGATAAGATTAGGCAGATGATCATGATAAAAATCGATCTGCGTCAAAGAATTGCAGCCACAAAATATGTTGGCCATCTCATGCTCCCATCTTTGATTAAGTCTTTGCATGCCAGGGCAAAACAATTGAAGATGAAATGCATCAGAAAAGGAATGGAGGCTGAGGTAACCTACACTGACAGTAAAAACAGGCAGTGGAGGTATCCAGTGAGTTTGGTTGATAGGACATGCCATTGTAGGCGATGGCAGATCCGTGGGATACCCTGGATACACGCATTGTTTTTCATGAGTGTTATAGCGGGTGCAGAAGGTGAAGTTGATCAGTATGTGTCAGAGTATTTCTCTGTTGCCAAATTTAGGGCTGCATATGCTATGAATGTTCCTACCTTGTTGGGAAAAGACCAATGGATGAAAGTCGATCCAGGCTTCAAACTGTACTCTCCAGTTTTGACTAGACCGGCAGGTAGGCCGAGGAAGAATAGGATCAGAGCTAGTGCAGAGGGTGGTCCACCGATTCGACGACGTAAGTGCAAACGTTGTGGAATCCCTGGACACATTGCTAGGCTTTGTAAAAATCCAGTTGACCCAGCTTTTGGAATGGAAGATCAGGCGGGAGCAGCAAATGCAGAGGAGAATGAAGAAGCAATTCAACATGAGGAGATTGAAGCAATGGATCATGAGGAGATTGAAGCAATGGATCATGAGCTGCTTGAACCGATGGATCTAGAGCAGATTGAACCGATGGATCGAGAGCTGCTTGAACCGATGGATCGAGAGCAGAGGGAACAGATGGATCGAGAGCTGCTTGAACCGATGGATCGAGAGCAGAGGGAACAGATGGATCGAGAGGCCTTTGAAGCAATGGATCGACAGCTGCTTGAAGCATTTGAAGAAAATGCATTAGAAGAAAGAGCACAAGCTTCGTATGATATGGTTGTCTCGGTCTTGGCACAACCCGAAGAGAAGAAGAAGAAGAAGAACAAGAAAGATGGCAAAAGGAAGGTAGACACCGGTAATATCCCTGGTAGGGTTACCCAGAGTAAGGTGGTGGACCCAGCGAGTCACACCAGGAGCAAGAGAAAGATTTTATTTTGAATAATTAATTTGAATTTGTATGAACAATTTGTATTGGGGATCCCTTTGTATTGAATTCGAACTAGTGTGACGATCCCAAGTTTGTATGTTGAATAATCACAATAATGTAGGGAATATATGTGTTATTTGCTTGAATAAGTTTCTAGTCCATGAGCTACTAGCTATAGTTCATCGCTTGAGGTTTCCTCACTTTTCCCCCTCTTAGTGACTAAACTCAAAAAATATAGTTTTGGGTTTATTTTAATTCATAATAATTCAAAACATGGTGGAACCTTCCCATGGAGTCTTGTTATGTTACCTACAACCTAGAGAAATAATAATGGAAAAGGATATATAGAGATATGAAGTTTCCCTTTCCCAAAACCACTTCCTAGTCCATGAGCTACTAGCTATGAAGATGCAGGGCTTTCTACTCAACACACCTCCCAAATGCCCACAATGCTTACAAACTTTGTCCAAATGAGTCCAAATTCGTCACACTTGTGTATCTTTGAATTGCAAACAATATCACGTCGGCCAAAATGTACTATATTGTTCAAATAACACAATCTAACAATTTTTATGCCAAAAGCTTCAATTTCCCTTACTCCCTTTATTATTTGGGTGCCCCTGTTTTACTTAGTTTTACTCAGTTTTCCCCCTCCGGGTCCACTTGTTTTATTCAGTCCTACTCAGTTTTGCCCTTCCGATAAACATTTCCTCACTTTTCCCCCTCTTAGTTCTACTCAGTTTTCCTCCCTTGTACTCACTGGCTGATCTCTGATTGGTCGAGATGTATTTCACACGAATCTTGGTTGGTTGATAGCTCAACGCACGCTTGCACCGTTGGATCATTTATGATCGGACGGCCTGTCAACCCTGGCGGTCGCGGCGGCGCGGATCTGCAGAGCACATACCTACCAACCCTGGCAATCGCATATTCCAGTCGCATCTTCCTCTCTTACTCTAGCGGTCGCGGCGGCGCGGATCTGCAGCGTGCATGCGTGCGTGCGGCGGCGCGGATCTAACCGTGCGTGCGGCGGCGTGGATCTAACCGTGCGGCGGCGTGGATCTAAGAGTGCCGGTGAGGATCTAACCCTCAGAAATAGTTGAAATGTCTCTCTCTGTCTCACTTTCATTTATCTTCTCAGATCTGTTGATGATGAAGAACACCAAGACGGTGGCCGTGTCGACAGTGCTCAGCGATCGTCTTGAAGCCATCGCCAACAACATCGCTGCGACCTACAACATCGCTGCGACGGCGCAGATCCAGCCTTCAATGTCGGAGCCTGCCGATGTCTCACTTCCGTTACCCTCGTCAGATCTGTTGCTGATGGACACCAAGACGGCGGCCGTGACCACAGTGCTCAGCGATCGTCTTGAAGCCATCGCCAACAACATCGCTGCGACCTACAACATCGTTGCGACGGCGCAGATCCAGCTTTCAATGTCGGAGCCTGCCGATGTCTCACTTCCGTTGCCCTCCTCAGATCTGTTGCTGATGGACACCAAGACGGCGGCCGTATCGACAGTGGTCATAGATGACAAGACGATTGAAGCCATCATCCACAACATCGTTGCGACGGCGCAGATCCAGACCTCCTCCATGTCCGAGTTTGCGGATGGCGCAGATCCAGCTCCTCAGCCGCCCATCGTCCTGGCCCTTCTAGCCCATCGGTGCGCGGCCGTGTTCGACGCCGCAAATTGGGATAAATTATGATAAATTTGTATTTTTCAATTTCAATTTGGGATAAAATTGTTCGAACTACTACCTCCGTGTCAAAAAAAGCTTCTCCACTTTCTCGATGTGTCCCTGTACATCCGAATGTATGATTTGAATTCTATCCCAACTTGATTGGGAAGATTGATATGTATTTGATCCGAGAGGCTGGTACATCCTTTCACTTTTGGGATCCCTTCACTTTTATAAGATGTTCATGCATGAAAATTATCGCGCGCATTACTTAGCACAACTAGGAAATTGTACGACAAAATACAGTGGTTAGAGCCACACCAAAATACAGTGGTTAGAGCCATCTACTGAATAACAATTCTATACTATCTAAATCATCTACCACAACCACATAACTGCTAGAACAGGGATGCCACCTAATAAAACTGCCTAGATGAATCTACTTTTCGCCTCTCCCATCACTTGAAGTTCATGTTCTAGATTTTCTACCACTTGATCAAATAAGGCAAGATCTGTCTCAAGTATCAACTTCTCCTTGCGAATAAGCTCTGAATTCTTCTTTTCTTCCTCCACAGTACGCTTCAGCTCGAATATCATCAGGTTTTTACGGGCCAATTCATCACCTAAATTGGCCACCTTCTCCTCCAAATCCATCCTCTGGCTACACCACTGGGTTGATTCATCTTGGTATGCAATGTACCATGGATCATCGGCTTGCCTGGCGAACTGTAACAATAATGGAAAAAAGAACAACTGAAATCACTCCAACAGGCCATGGCGGCACTTCAAATTCAACGGTAGTACAGAGAGCACAAGCTAGATACCTGCACTTCCGACGAGGTAGGAGAAGTAGAACGTGGCCACGACATGATCGAATCCCCACCCTCGCCGGTGTACCCGCTACGACCAGACATTGAGGACTATTTCGCACCTGCAAACTCCAAATAAATTATGGGAACCGAATCGATTAGGGGGCGGGGGAGGCGGAAGCGGAGGTTGTCGTGGGCGGCGGATCTGCTTGCGGCGGAGCAAATCCCGGTCGTCGTGGGCGGCGGATCTGCTTGCAGCAGCAGCGGACTTTCCTGCGGTGGGTACAATGCGTGCGGACAAAACAAGTGCTGGAGCCGTGGTTGACGTGCAGCGTCGCAGTCCGTCCGACGCCGCCGGGGAACAGAGCCGGCGGCGCGACAAGGCGCCGGCGATGGCTGCTCCGTCCGAGGGTGGGGAACGAGCTGCCAGCGGTTCTCCGATGACTAATGAGATGCACTTTAATTAGCGAACTTGTTTAGCACAAGATTCACTTTAGATTAAGCTGCAAAAATAGTCACCTGCTGGGTCTAGCTTAAGAAAAATTAATTAGCGAACTTGTTGCTTCTCTCTAACTAAAAGCACGGATATATGCCTTTTCACTAAGGGCGACCCCAGCGGTCATTGGCTGAGGCGGCCCCACAGAGCGGCTCTATATGATTTTCTCTAAATAAATAGACGACCCCAGCGGTCATTGGCTGCGGAGGCCCCACAGAGCGGCAATATATGATTTTCTCTAAATAAATAGATGACCCCACTGGTCATTGGCTGCGGCAGCCCCACAGAGCGGCAATATATATCTTTTCCTGAAAAATACACGGCCCCACTGGTCATTGGCTGAGGCGGCCCCATAGAGCGGCTCTATATAATTTTCTCTAAATAAATAGACGACCCAGCGGTCATTGGCTGCGAAGGCCCCACAGAGCGGCAATATATGATTTTCTCTAAATAAATAGACGACCCCACTGGTCATTGGCTGCGGCCACACCACAGAGCGGCAATATATGTCTTTTCCTGAAAAATACACGACCCCACTGGTCATTGGCTGCGGCAGCCCTATAGAGCGGCCCCATTTGTCATTGGCAGCACCGCGTATACAATCAGGAAATAAAACAGCCCACACATCAGCGATAGATGGATGGCTGCTCCGACGTGTCTCCTGACCCTACCCGTCAGCACCATTCAAAAGCATCGGTCAATCCACAACCACCGCGGCTCCCTAGCCGTCACCGGTAACGGTCAAGGCCTCTGACCAGACCGCAACCCTCCCGTCCGAGCGTCCGCGAGGGGTTTCAAACTAGAGCGAGGGGAAAACTGAGGAAAAACTAACGAGCTGGGGAAAACTGAGTACAACTAACGACCTGAGGGCACGAAAATAGAAATCCCTAGATTATAATGGTCTGACCAGCTCTCATGCAAAATTAATAATGAGCAGATGAAGCTGCCTAGTCGAGCGGTACTTAATTTAATATGGAAGATAGCAATTATGACCACTACGTCCCCATGAGCTAAAAATAGTGGCACAAAATGAGAATTAGTTAAAAGTTTTAAAAGGTAGCACATGAAAATTTACTTGGAATGGCTTGCAAATACCGTGCATAGTGTTGTGGATATACCAAATGGGTATACCAGTGACGTAGTCTCATACCAGCAAACCAGGGTGGCCCATGGAGGTGGTATGGTGGATAGCCAACCGGGCGGCCTAGTTGCTGGTGGTATGGCAGATTGAAGGCTGCCATGCCATGGCAGATTCCCAGACGCATCCATGCCATGACAGATTCCCGAATAGCAGGAGCTTATGGCAGATTCAATGCTGCCATACCATGGTGGATTACTGGACGCAGGAGCTTATGGCGGATCCGAAGACAGGCCCTTGGCAGGTTGCCTTGTAGTACATGCATAGGACTTAGTCTAGGACTCCATATTGTATCCGTCCCGGAACCAGCGTGATGCCCACGCCAGGCGCCTTTATAAGCCGGCGTGGAGGAGCCCTTGAGGCCATGAGATAGCTAGAATAGCTAAGACATAGCAGATCGCATAGCGACCAACACCATCATTGTAATCTGTACACATTGTGCCATTATAGTGAGTTGTAGCAGGATGTAGCGATCCTCCACCGTGGGGACGTGAACCTGGGTAATCCCTGTCTATCACCGTCCCGGGCACCAGATCGCCTATCCCCTCTTTTTATCGCCCTGAGGTACCCCTCATGGCATATGTGTCGTAAGAACCACGACAGTTGGCGCCCACCTTCGATGGCAGCTGAAATCTGCCATGGAGCGGACACCTTGGAGCAGCCCGCCATGGAGCAGACCACCTTGAGTCTGCCATGGAGAGGCCACCTCGGAGCAGTCCGCCAAGGAGAAGGATGCCTTGGGACCGCCATGGAGTAGGTTGCCTTGATGTCACCTTGGAGTTGGCCACCTTGGAGCTGGCTGCCCGGGGGCTGCGACCATAGTATGTTGATCTGATAACTAGTGAAGCTCTCTAAGAGCATCAAGCCGGATTTTCAAGTAAATTCCACCTTGACACTCGCGGGCTACACCGATGCTAAATTTTGTGAAGTTCTCTTAGAGCATTGCGCCGGATAAAAATCCGCCATAACGCTCAGGGGCTACTCATCGCATTTTAACTACGTAGTTCTCTTAGAGCCCTATGCCGGATAGAAATCCGCCAAAACGCTCGGGGGCTACAGCTAGCAAAAAATCCTAAGTCTTCTGAGAGCACCGCTAGGAAAATTGCATAGCGGTGTGCTACTCCAAGTTGATGTGGGAGCAAACTGTCCTTGTGCGTGGTCAATGACCAGCCCGTTGGGAACCCCAAGAGGAAGGTATGATGAGTGTAGCGGCTAGTTTTCCCTCAGTTAAGAAACGAAGGTTTAATGTCGATCTTGAAGAAGAGAGACGATGACGACTGAAGGTGATGCTTGCTAGTTTGCGACAGCTGCGGACAATTTATATATGGCGCCTCATCCAAGCTTTGCTTGCTAGCTGCAACGTGGAACCTGCACACACACAAACAAATACTTTGTTCCCAACTTGCGATGAGGTTGTCAATCTCACCGGTTTGCTTAAAACAAAGATTATGAGTGTATCGAGTGGAAAACAGTAGTAATGTGCGAGTAAAGTAAACAGTGCGGGAAAAGTAAACAGGTGATTGCAATATGATTAAAATAGGACCGGGGTCCACAGTTCACTAGTGGTGTCTCTCCATAGATAAAATAACATGGTGGGTAAACAAATTACAGTTGGGCAATTGATAGAATAAAGATAACGTGATATGTCAAGAAGATCACTATGAGATTTACTCTGGGCATTACAACAAAATACATAGACCGCCATCCAACTGCATCTATGACTAATAATCTACCCCCGGGGATATCATCCGAACACCCTAGAAGTATTAAGTTGCGAACAACAGATAATTGCATTAAGCAAAGTGTGTAATGTAAACAAAGCATATGCCCTTGAGCATATGAATGTTGTTTTCTCCCTAGTAGCAACAGCACATCTACCACCTTAGAGGTTTCTGTCACTCCCCCAGGTGAAATAGAGACATGAACCCACTATCGAGCATAAATACCCCCTCTTGGAGTCACTAGCAACTACTCGGCCAAGATAGCTACTAACAACGGAGAGCATGCAAGATCATAAACAACATAGAGATAATAAAATATATAATTCAGTACAGCAACTTAATCATAAACACCAATATTCATCGGATCCCAACAAACCAACATCATAGAATTACATAACGGTGATCTCAATCATGTAGGGCAGCTCATGAGATCTAAACATGAAGCACATGGTGGAGAAGACAACCATCTAGCTACTGCTATGGACCCATAGTCCAAGGTAGACTACTCACTCATCGCTCCGGAGGCAAGCATGGCGATGAAGAAGACCTCCGGTGGCGATTCCCCTCTCCGGCAGGGCGCCGGGAAGAGCTTCTGGACCCTCCCGATCTTCGGGTCGACGGCGGCGGCGGATCGCGATGTATTCTGGAAAACTGATCGGGCCCTTAGGTTTTCTCGTCGGGGGGTCTTTATAGGCGAAGGGGCGATGTCAGAGGTGGAGCCAGGGGCTCTCACACAGGGGTGGCGCGGCCAGGGGCCAGGCCGCGCCGCCCCCTTGTGTGGGGCCCTGGTGGCCCCCCTCCGACACTTCTTCGGATCTCTGGAAGCTTCCGGGTAAAATATGACTTTAGGAACTTGTTTCGTCCAATTCCGAAAATATTTCCTGTGTATCACTTCTGAAACACAAAAACAACAGAAAACAGGAAACTGGCACTGTGGCACTTCGATAATAGGTTAGTTCCGGAAAATGTATAAAAATGCCACTAAGTGTAACGAAACAATAGGCAAATGGTGTAAAAACAAGCATGGAGCATCAAAAATTATAGATACGTTTGAGACGTATCAAGCATCCCCAAGCTTAACTCCTGCTCGTCCTCAAGTAGGTAAGTGATAACAAAAGAATAATTTTTGAGGTGACATGCACCTACACAATCTTGATCATATATGTAAGCATTGGTGAGCTGGGATCAATAGAACTTAAAACATGGGCATGAAAGATATAATCATGACAATAAGAACTTAGCAACCATGTTGTAAACATGTAAATGAACACAAAAAAAAGATCATGATAATGAAACAATGAAAGTCAAACGTGTGTTCAAATCATAAGGAAAAACATACAAATGGTTTTCAGCTTGTCCTTCAAAGAGAGCAAAACATAAATGCATAGGACACCTTCAAGTTTAAGAGGGCGACTAGATACAAATAATTTAAGAACAAGTGAAACCATGATCATGAATCAATCAATGAACTTTGGGACAATGCATATTACACTAAGAATGACAACTATGCTCTCTTAGTGGTGCATAAAGATAGAAGGTGGTGACTCAACATAAAAGTAAAGGAAAGGCCCTTCGCAGAGGGAAGCAGTGATTGCAAGTTTTATAACCTTCAAAAATTATGGTACTTACCGGCTTTGAGCTCTCATTGCCCCCATCATAAGCATCTTGAATGGTTAAAGTTAATGCGAGAGCAATTATGATGCATATGCTTGACAAATCATAAGTTGAAAACCTCGTGCCCCGTGAATACGAGTACCCAAACCTCATGCTACTTTACTTAGAGTCCCAAGAAAGGCTCTTGTCATTGTAAGTATATGCATATCATTGAAAACCGCCAATGGGGTACCTCCATGCCCGATGACATGGAACAAGCCTACACCAAAATGACAGGACAAGCAGACAATGAACACCTCGACATCTCTTTTATTTGCTATATTGTTTAGCTTTTTATTGTGAGATGCGTCGTCGAATGTTCACCATGGGTATGCTGCAAATTTCCACCATGAATTATGCATGGCTTAGATTGGCGGCCCGGCGTTTCCCTAACACATATACAAACTCCATGATCCCCACAAGATTCCCAATTCATTTCACACCGCGGGCATCCATAAACAAAAGATCACGATATCAACTCAAAAAGAAGTGCAATGTTGAAAGCTTGCCCCATGACAGCATGGCTGGGCTAGAATCCAACTTACAACTTGCAAGCATAACAACTCAACATAAAAGACCACAATGTCAAATTTTTAAGAACAGGAAAAAGTAAAGTGTGCCTTCCGGTTCGTGAGAGCTTTACTAACCGAATTTCGCATAACACTGGTAAGAGTTTAATTTGAAGAGAAAATAAAAGCAAGTCAAATTTACTTGGAATAGCAAATTGCTAGTAGGTATGTATGGTGGACACTTTGGAAAACTTTGGCTTTTAGGAGTTGGATGCACGAGTAGAGCTCATACTCAGTACAAGGTGAGGGCTAGCAAAAGACTGGGAGCGACCAACTAAGAGAGCAATAATGGCCATAATCATGCAAAGCGACAAAGCGACATTAAAAGAAGCATAAGATGGCATCAAAAGTCAAAAACTAAATGATCATGAAGGCTATTGGCGACTTTGTAAGAGTCTAACATGTGTGAGCATGCGCCAAGTCAACCCAAATAAAGCATCAAGGAGAAAACCAAAATAATGCTTCCATACAATAAAAACAACGCATGATTTTTTCAAAGGCTCATTAAGCAATCTCAGTTATTTGAGACAAGTCATGCTACAGCAAAACCACTAAGCATACTATCAAAAAGACATCAAGCATGACATGAAAAAGCCTAAGCCGCAGTCTACACAAGCTCCTTCTTTTACCACTATTTTGCACAAAGCTTTTTCTCTTTTCCAACACCATTTGAAATTTTTAAAGACACCTCTTTTGATGAAAACCAATAAAGATCAGAGGCAAAAATACACCTTGATGAAAAGATATGACAAGATCTGAACGCAAATCAAGGCGAAAACGAAAACCAAAAGCAGTAGCAGAAAAAGAAGAACACTCGGTGAACGATAAGAGTGAAAAACTGAGTGTTCTTAGCAAATGAAAACGAGTTCATCTCCTCCAAAAGAAACATGATGTGATCTAACCATTTATTGCAGAAAACAAACAAACCTAACCAACTAAGAAAACTAAAACAACTGACGCTCCAAGAAAAACACATAGTGCATGAAGCAATAAAAATATAGTGTTTTGAAAGGTGACATGATTTTTGCCGATGAAGAAGGGGTGCCTCGGGGGCATCTCCAAGCTTTGACGCTTGTACTTCTTGAATATTTCTTGGGGTGATGCATGGGCATCCCCAAGCTTGAGCTTTTGTCCATTCTTCAACTCATCTCATCATTCTCCAATCCCTACACTTGAAAACTTCCTTCATACAAAACTAAACACAATTATATTAGCAACATTAGTGTAAGCATAAAATATATTCAACCTCTTTTAGCTTCAGGTTTCAACTCAAAACCACCACATATATAGCAAATACTACTGTAGCAACTCCCCAAAAAGTTCCATGATCAAAAGAACTCAAAAGAAAGCAATAAAGTGGCAAACACAAATATTGGCAGAAATCTGTCAAAACTGAACAGCTGACAAAGGTCGAATTTTTGAGGGATTTTCTGTTGCTCAAATAAAAAAGTGTTCAACTAAGAAAAGTTTGGATATAACCTGGGGCATATGCACAAGAAATCGCAGGTCCAAAAGATAAACAGAGAATTTTCACGAATTTTTACGGTGTAGCACCGAAAACAGTTTCAGGACAGCAACATCCCCAAATCTTTACCTCACTCAAATTAGAGGCTTCTCTTGGCACAAAAACGAAATAAACAAGATAAGGAGCGGTCATTACAGTAGTTATGACTTCCAAGACTCAAATAAAAGAAAAAGTACTGAAAAGAAAACATTGGGTTATCTCCCAAGAGTGCTTTTCTTTAACGCCTTTGAGCTAGGCGCAGTAATTTGCAAAGATGCTCATGTGGGCGCCATATAAGAGCTTGAGGCAAATGCGACATATAGAAACTTAAAGCAATAGAGAGCATCAAAAAGCAAGTATGGAACACATTTAAATCTAAACCACTTCCTATGAAAAATAGTCTTGTAAAGAGACAAGTCATAAAAGCGCAAAGCAAAAAGCATAGGAAGGCAAAACAAGTACAACTTCAAGAATTGCAACATAAAGAGGGGAAACTCAATATTGTTGAGATCCATCAAACCATGTTTCCCTCTCTCAAAGTAACTTTCAGTAGCATCATGAATAGAATTAACAATGTAACTATCACATAAAGCATCCCTATCATGAGCCACATGCATAAAATGATTAATACTCCCCACATGAACAATAGTAGTAGGAGCAGAATCAATAGAATAATTATTCTCATCACCATAATCATCAAAAACAGGAGGCATATTGCAATCATAACTAATTTTCTCCTCAAAAGTAGGTGAACTGAAAATATTATACCCATCATCACAAGCTAGAGAACTACTATGTCGCAAAGCATACTCATCAAACATATCATCATAAGAAGGAACATGGATAGCACTAATGGTACAACAATTATTAACCTTAGAATTGGTACCAAAAAGATTTTCAATATCAAAAGTAGAGTGCTTTTCCCAATCATGATCACTAACATAGGTAATAGGCATAGGACCATCATCCCAATCAGAATTATCATAATCTATAGCAGGATCATAACGCTTAGGGGAAGATACCGTGTCCGCTCGCCTTTTACTCCTCTTCTTCTTCTTCTTACTCTTTTTACTCTCTCCTTTAGGAGGGAGAGACTTGAAGGGCATCTTCTCCACATATTCTTTAGGAGGAAAAGGCATCTTCTCTACATAATCTGGCTTGCTGACAGAAACAACAGAAGAAACTTTGGAGGATTCCTCCTCTCTATTAATAAGATCGAAACATCTATTAGTCCTATCATAGCTTGGCAAATCATCATGTTTAATAAGATCTTGTAAGTAAGTATTTGCGAGGCAATCTTTAGCACAATAGAGATGACAACCAAGAAGGGTGCTATTAATATCAACATCATTCATGTCAACCAAAGAAAGCTTTCTAGATATCTCTTCACAATTCAAAAACAAGGTAAGCTCATCATGCTGATTGAGAGTAATCTTATCATCACAATACAAATCTGCGGTACTCATTCGATTAATTGGGCATTGAAAATTAAAGTGACCTTTTTCACCACAAAATTCACAAAGAAAAGGATAAAGCTCACAAACCCATTCACCAAGCACATCTAGATCCTTGAGCCACATGCTGGTTTCTTCATTTGCGTGGGTGATGCAATAATCTTCCTTGTTGTAACTCTGTTCACAAGGTCTATGTATTCCGCAAAAATTAACATGCTTATAAGAAATAGTACTTTTAAAAGTTTGAGCATGTTTATTGCAATCATCAATAACAATATCACTTTCTATGCAAGTGTCCTTAAAAGGTTCATGATACACGTCCCCATTTCCTTTAGGAACATTCATATGGGAAGCAAAGGCTTTAAAGCAATCAACCATAATTTGAGGATCAAGACCATATTTAGCACTAAGCTCTTGAAAATTAGCAGTTTCAGCGAAAGACTTAATGCAATCAAACTCATAATTCATACCTGATCCTTTACCTTTGTCGCTATCCCAACCTTCAATATTGTTTTGAATTGTCTCAAGCAGACCCCACTTGGTGTCTACATCCTTGCTTGTGAAAGACCCATCAAAGCATGCATCTAGATAGTCCTTGTAATATCCTGAAAGCCTTGCATAAAAATTATTAATAACAATATTACGGGGAAGATCATGAATAGGACATTTATGCATTAGTAACTTCAATCTTCCCCACGCTTGGGCAATGCTTTCTCCCTCATGAGGCCAAAAATTATATATCTGATTACGATCTTTATGAATCTCACTTGGAGGATAGAATTTAGAATAAAAGAGAGGTACAATTTCCTCCCAGCCAATAGATAGACCATCTTCAAGCAGCCGATACCATTCCTCAGCTCTGCCTTTCAGTGACAAAGAGAATAGCTTCTTCTTAACTTGGTTCATTGAAATACCTGCACACTGGAACAACTCGCATAATTCATGTATAAAGAGCAAATGATCACCAGGATGGACAGTTCCATCTCCTGAATAGCGGTTATTCATAACACGTTCAACAATCTTCATAGGTATTTCAAAAGGATGAGGAGCACAAGCATCATTAGAAACATCACATATGGGAGATAAAATATCATCAGAGCAAACTTTCTCCACTAAAGCTGGGGGACTAAAAATATCATACTCAACAAAACCAGCTTCCCCAAGCTTAGACTTTTCTATAGCATTAGCAATAACGGTATTCAAAGCATTTGTACTAATGACATTGCTATGCGAAATAATCTCCAAAGGATTTTCAATTTTCTCTTCAAATCTAAAATCAGGAAAAAGACTAAAGAACTCTTTATTTTCCATTAAGCCTAACTAGTGAAAATAAAAACAAGAAACAAAAAGATGTAATTGCAGAATCTAAAGGAAATAACTTCGAGCACTCACTAGCAACTAAAAGACTTAGTAACCAAAGGATGTGAGTACCTTTTACCTTACCTCCCCGGCAACGGCGCCAGAAAAGTAGCTGCTACTCCAAGTTGATGTGGGAGCAAACTGTCCTTGTGCGTGGTGAATGACCAGCCCGTTGGGAACCCCAAGAGGAAGGTATGATGAGTGTAGCGGCTAGTTTTCCCTCAGTTAAGAAACCAAGGTTTAATGTCGATCTTGAAGAAGAGAGACGGTGACGACTGAAGGTGATGCTTGCTAGTTTGCGACAGCAGCGGACAATTTATATATGGCGCCTCGTCCAAGCTTTGCTTGCTAGCTGCAACGTGGAACCTGCACACACACAAACAAATACTTTGTTCCCAACTTGCGATGAGGTTGTCAATCTCACCGGTTTGCTTGAAACAAAGATTATGAGTGTGTCACGACCCAGATTTTTCAAGATTAAAATTTCATCATGCATTCATGGCATATTGCATTTCAAAGTGTTTTCCAAAATTTTGAACCTTATCCTTCAAAGAATTTTGTCAATGCCCTCTTTCCCAAAGTTTAGATACAAAAGGTTTTCAGAAAGAAAGTATTTTACAAATGAACTCCATTGTTATGGAGCTATCTTATATTTTTCCTCCAGTAAATTTCTTTTGAAAACCAAATAGTGGGAAGATAATAATCTTAACTTCCTATCTATTTGGATCCTATATTTAATTTCTCACAGATTATTTTCTTTTCTCATCTTACCACAAAACCCCTGGTTAAGTTTCTAAACACACTTTTAAAAGACCAGAAGTGGTCAGCCTTGTTTTTGCTTAAATCTGAATGAAAGAACCTTTTAAAAACTCAAATCAGAATTCCAGAAAAAAAGAAAAAGGAGAAAGAAGAAATAAAAATCAATTCGGACCCCCGGGGGACCCTTTCGGCCCAACCGAGAAAAGAGCCCCGGCCCAGTAAACCTCCCAGCCGAACCGGTACCCTCTCCCTACCCTTCACCTCACCGACAGGAGGGCCCCACCTGCCAGTCGTCTTCAAGCTTGGACCGAAAACGCCGCCGGTGACCGTTCCCAGTAACCCCTCTCTCCCCTCTTCAATCCCATTACTCCCTACCTTAATCGACGCACCCCCGCGGCTATAAGTAGCCCGTAGCCCCCTCTGCCTTTCCCCTTCCTTCCCTCGCTCAACTCGCCGCCAGGCTGCGGAGATTTCACGCCGGAGTCTGCAGACCGCACCGCCGGATTTCTTCGATTTTGTCAGAACTAGTGAGCCCGAGCCTCACTATCCCCTCCTATTCTCTTCTCCTCTATCTGGCGCACCTTCTCATGGTTTTCTTCTGTCCAAAACCGCAGAGAATCGGCGTCGCCGACCTTAGCCGAAGCTCACCGTCGCCCGAAGCCGCTCCAGCCGCGCCTACACCTCGCAGCAGGAAGCAATCGACGCCTCCGTTCTCATCCTCGAGTTCGCCGTCCTCTTCTGCATCCCGTCAGTCACTTCCTCGCCGTCGCCGTTCAACGGAAGCTCGCCGTCGACCTCTCCCTGGCCGTATCTCGCCGGAAACCTAGCCACCCCGGTGAGCTTCTCCCCTCCTTTCACCCCGTCCGTCCGATCGAGATCCAGTAGATCTGATAGAATCACTTACCGAACCGGTACTGGTTGATCTCGTGCGTCCACAACCACTTAGATCCAACGCACCGCAGAGCTGATCCGCACGAACCGGTACCGACAAACCACAGATCGCCACGTGGCCAGCCTCAGTTCAAAACAGATTTCGTTTAGGTTTTCAAATCAGATTTGATCCAAATCTTTGAAAAATCATAACTTTTGATCCGTAACTCAAAAAATAGCAAATAATATACCGTTAGAATCCTTGGGATGTGTAGAATCCAATGATTCAATAAAACCTATTATTTTATGAGTTTATTTTGAATCCATTGGCAGATCTGAATCAAGCCCTAGGATTCGTATTAAATTCGTAACTTTTGTTCTGTAAGTCCAAACACTACAAATTTGTAGTCTATGGAATCCTTGGAACATGTAGAACACTCCAGAAGCAAAAGTTTTCAAAATTAAAACGTGCACAAACTTGCTATGGTTAAATTTGCTCAAATCACCTTTTTCTTCACCAATTGTTTTCTAAAAACTATTTTTGAGTAAAACCACTTGCAGTAGCTTCATGTTACTGTCACCCAACCAGTGGTAGCTCCAACTCATTTTTGCAGGACAGTACCAACCAGAACTAAATTTTCTAAAATGCTATCCTGATGCATCAAATGCACTTTTGTGAGTACCTTGTTATTTATTTAATAAAAACCTTTCCAACACCACACTTGTTTTCAAAAGCCACTTGTTCCGCCCAATCAACCTCTTCACACACTCACATAGTGTGTGAAATTAAAATGCCATTTGCATACATGCACACATGCATACATGTCTATGATTGTCATTAGAAATAGAATATTGATTGCTTGATTGTTTGATTGAATAGATTGTGAAGAGGAGCAAGGCTACTATTATAACTGTTGTGAGTGTGCAAGCTGCTACCAAGGCAAGTGACACACATATTCCCTACCCATTTTACTTATGCATTAGTATATTCACCTCTTGTAGTATGCATGATAGGTGTTTTACTCAACTGTTTTATCAACTGCTTAGATCCTAGTAGTGTGTAGCAATCCCTCCAACCCCACCTGTTAGGATGCCAAGTACTTTGTTAATACTGATGCCATGCTAAGGTCACTTGAAAAGTGTTTTGTGAAAAGTTAAGAACTTCAACTAAAATGAAACACCTGGGTGGAATGGTTTGATAAGATGAGGTGAGGTAGGTGGATTCTGGGACGCAAGCCTCGTAAGGA
This sequence comes from Dactylis glomerata, assembly GCA_007115705.1. Classification (NCBI taxonomy): domain Eukaryota; kingdom Viridiplantae; phylum Streptophyta; class Magnoliopsida; order Poales; family Poaceae; genus Dactylis; species Dactylis glomerata. The sequence continues at coordinate 1,127,012 of QXEO01000721.1, forward strand.
GGATGTGGGAACAGAGTACCGCTCGGGATGGCCACCCAGGAATAAAGAGATGGCTATGTCTTCCATGCTTAGTGTACTTCCAGTGCAGCCTTATGACATTATGGGCTCTGTCTTGACTGATTTGATGTGGGGGTGCAACTAGGTGCAAGAAGACGGTGGTAGAAAAATTATAGGATGGGAACGGATCTTGCCAGTTAGTTGCCCTCTCCTTCTAAAAGGTCTCGTTTCATTTTATGTATGGGCATAAAATGAATCGTAAGGTGAAAGTGCACAACCCTTGCAAGGTGTTTAAATCTAATCGATTAGCCGTGTCCTCGGTTATGGACAATTGAGTCTCTAGACATGGAATGTACAGAATAATCTCATCACCGTTTCTGATTTATCTAAAACTTGTCTAGAAACCCTAGGTAGGAACTAAGGACCATACACTCCAAAGGGGTGGTGGTGCCTGAGGTTCCAACTTTGTTGAATTGCGCCCAGTGCTACATAACTTGCAACTATGTAGTATTTGGGGGTTATTTCAACCCTTCAAAATAAAACCTTTGAATTAAAATCTTGACTTGTAATAGGATAAAATTGGCTTTACGCAAATCTAGCCCAGAGATCTACCAGCCAAATAGCATGTAGTTAGATCTTTCACAACTGCCACCAAATAAGTGTCAATTGCCAGTACATCATTGTACTGACCCCCATACTTGGGGCTGCATAATCAAATGTGTATGTTCTTCCGATGAGGAGTGAAGTGATAGGATCTCGAGTCTACATACCAACATGACTGCCTGTGGCGCATGCTGAAGATGGGGGACTCGCTACTATTATATTTCCGTTGTGCTTAAGTTGAACTCTGTTTACCTTTGTTGGTCTGTGTGACCAAAGACGTGTAATAATCGTAAGACTTATGTATCTGGATCTGCGTGTAATCTCGATACTATGTGATGGATACTATATTTTGTTCTGTGGTGCTATCATTGATCCAGGGAATAGCACATAACACAGGTGTTCCGCCTTAAGCCAAAGGTGGGGCGTCACAAAATGGTATCAGAGCATAGTGTTGCCTGTAGGATCGAGACCCTAGGATTGGAAGGCCTTAGAACCCAAGTTTTATTTCAAATTGCTAAACAAATAATACTAGTCTTATTGTCTTAACCATTTCATTCTTACTTGTATCTCTCTTCTTGTTCTGATCGTTCCCTCTTCTTTTCAAAATGTTGTAGATGGACACCTACGATGAGAGAGTGGTAGCTGGTGAGGGAGACTACCTTTTCTCTGAAGTACTACTAGACCTCGCCACCCAGCTTCAGATACCACCCCCGGTTTTTTGTGGGAAGATGCAGTACAAGGAGTATGGTCTGGAGAAGTGGTTAATCCAAACTACTATCCAAGGAAGACTTGATGAAGAAGGAGAGTCCACGATGGAGTACACCGAAGCATATGTGGACTGGAGGTATTCGGTGGAGATAGCCATGCAGGGCGCCATCGCCCGCATCCGCCACAAGTACAGAGCTCACATCCCACGTCCCTCAGCTTATGGGATGATTGGAGAGCGATCTGTTGGAGGGCATGTAGTGGATCGTCGAGGCCAGGAGTTCCACTCCCTTCTGAGAGGCTACCTCACTGAGAGGGAGCGCTGCACAGTTAATCTAGAAGACATGCTGAAGAAGCTGATTATCAACCAGGACCAGTTTAGAGATCTCATGGATCTCACCACCAAGAAGATCATGGAGACTGAATCAGCTCTCATAATGTTGGATGATAAGAAGACTCAACTGGAGAACAAGCTCAGGATTGTTGAAGGACCCTTGCAGTTAGGCGGAAAAATTCTCCAAGATGACATCTGGTCTCATCTTCTGGAGAAGACCTTACTGCTGCAGTATGACAACATGCAGAAATTGGGAGATGAGAAGAAACAGATTGAGGAAGCCAACAATGAGCTGAAGTCTGAAAATGAGAAGCTAAAGATGAAGCTTGCAGAATTAGAAGCAAGTAAGAAGGAAGAGGAATCCGAGGAAGAAGAGGATCCCGAGGAAAGAATCGTGTATTCCCCCAGTGATGGTCTATCCTATGAGGAATGGGAAGCCAAGGCACTGAGAGAACTCAAGAAGACAGAACGTCGAGACCCTCTACCCCTCTCATGCCTCAAGAGGGTTAAGAGAGGCTAGTTGACCACCATCATCTTTTGTATCGTTTGTAATAGCACGTTTGTATTGTCTTACCGTGTTGGTATGACAGTACCATCGATCGCTTACCTTGTCGAACTCTTAGTACTTACTTCTAAAACTTGTCAAATCGTACGCTTCAAAGTATAAAGCTTTTAAAAATCAATGGTTGTATGTTGTTTATTGTTTGTGGTTGACTTGTTGTATGTGCATGGGTAGGATCTTTACTTCTTTAGCTTTATCTGTCTAATACTCATCTATGCTGTACCTTACCTCAGATGCCGCCACGACGTGCACCAAACAACAACGACAACGATGGGAACAACAACAATGACACCAATACGGCCATTCAGCAACTAGTGGCAGCTCAGGCCCAGCTGATGCAAATGATGACTCAGTTCTTCCAGACGAATGCAAACAACAATAACAACAATAATAACCCTCCGCCGCCACCACCACCGCCACCCCCACCCCAGGTGGATAGGTTGGCAAGGTTTCTGAGGCTGAGACCCAACAAATTCTCATCTGCTACAGAGCCAATAGTAGCTGATGACTGGCTACGTTCGGTCAACAAGGATCTGACCACCTGCGAGTGCACTGATGCTGAAAAGGTGCGCTTCACAGCTCACTTACTGGAAGGACCCGCAGCAATGTGGTGGGAGACATACCAGATTTCCCACCCCATAGATGATCTGGACTGGAACACATTCAGAGAAGGCTTTCGCACTGCTCACATATCCTCGGGCACTATGAGTGTGAAGAAGGAAGAATTCCGTGGTCTGCGTCAGGGGGGAAGAACTCTGAAAGAATACATGGATGACTTCTGTGCTCTATCCAAGTATGCGCCTGAAGACATTGATACTGATGCAAAGAGGAAGGAAAAGTTCCTCAGTGGGCTTAAGGGAGAACTCAAAATACCCCTGTCTGTGGCCTATGCTCCCAACTATCAGTCTCTACTTGATCAGGCCATCACTCTGGACAACAATATCAAGAAAGAGGAGAACCGTAAAAGGAAGTTCAGTAACAACAAGAACCATGTGGAACCATTCCACAAGAAGCACCACTCATCTGAGAGCAGTGGTCATAACAACTTCCACAAGCATGGGAATCGTTTCAACAAAGGAAATGGTAACCACTTCAGCGGTCATAAGCACAACGGAGGATTCAAGGGAAATAGCTCCAGTGGACATCACAGCGGACACAATGGTCAGCATCGCCACAACACTGAACCCAAGAAGGATCTCTCGGGCGTCACCTGCTTCAAGTGCAAGAAGCCTGGTCACTATTCCTCCAGCTGCCCGGAGAACAAGACCGTCGAACCTGCCAAGCCCAATCCATTCCAGAAGGGGCAAGTGAACCACCTCAATGTGGAAGAGGTGATGAATGAACCTGATGCAGTGATGGGTATGTTTCCTCTCAACTCATTTACAGCATTGGTTTTATTTGATACCGGAGCATCGCATTCATTCATATCAAGAACTTTTGCAAACAAAAATGAGTTCCCCACTGAAACCATAGGAAAAACCATTAAAGTAAGCTCCCCTGGTGGAGAATTGTTAGTCAACGCTGGTTGCAGAGATCTGATTATGGAAATCGGTAAATATAAGTTTCCAACCCATTTGGTAATTCTAGACTCGCAGGGTTTAGATGTAATCTTGGGCATGGATTGGATGACTACCTATGGAGGAGTCATAGACTGCGTGAACAGAGCAATTACACTTACAACCCCGGAAGGGAGAAGAATTAGATACAAATCCCAACTGGATTTTAATGATATTAGGCTAAACCATCTTAAGGGGGTTAGCCTAGATAAAGTGCACATAGTGAATGAGTACCCCGATGTGTTCCCGGAAGAGTTACCAGGAATGCCACCTGACAGAGATGTAGAGTTTCTCATTGATCTGCTACCTGGCACAGGGCCAATAGCAAAGAAACCTTACCCTATGTCCACGGATGAGTTGAAAGAACTCAAGAAACAACTAGCAGAACAGTTAGGAAAAGGATTCATTAGAGAGAGTTCCTCGTCATGGGGAGCCCCAGTTCTGTTTGTTGAGAAGAAAGATAAAAGTCAACGTTTAGTAATGGACTATCGTTCGTTGAACGAAGTAACCATCAAGAACAAATATCCGCTACCAAGAATCAATGATTTGTTTGATCAGTTGGAAGGAGCCAGTGTGTTTTCTAAGATCGACCTTAGATCTGGATATTTTCAGCTCAAGATTAGAGAACATGACATTCCCAAGACAGCCTTCGTCACTAGATATGGCTCGTATGAATATACGGTGATGCCCTTTGGTTTAACCAATGCGCCGTCATACTTCATGAGCATGATGAACAAAGTGTTCATGGAATTTCTAGATAAGTTTGTCGTTGTCTTCATTGACGACATACTGGTCTATTCAAAAAGTAAAGAAGATCATGAAAAGCACCTACGTGCAATATTGGAGAAACTCAGGGAGCACAAGTTATATGCTAAATTCAACAAATGTGAGTTTTGGCTCAACGAAGTAGGATTTCTTGGACACATCATATCCAAGGAGGGAATTGCAGTAGACCCAGCCAAAGTGACAGCAGTAACTGAATGGGAACCACCCAAGAATGTTGGAGAAATTCGTAGTTTCTTAGGACTGGCCGGATACTACCGGAGATTCATTGAGAACTTTTCAAAAATAGCTAAACCAATGACAGAATTGTTGAAGAAAGAAAAGAAGTTCGAATGGACTGAAGCTTGTGAAAGCAGTTTTCAAGAGTTGAAAAGAAGATTAGTGTCTGCACCCGTTCTGCGCTTACCAGATATAGAAAAGGAATTCCAGGTGTATTGCGACGCTTCTCGTCAAGGTTTAGGAAGTGTGCTGATGCAAGATGGCAGAGTAGCAGCCTATGCTTCTAGACAACTCAAGAAGCATGAACTCAACTATCCGACTCATGACCTTGAGTTAGCTTCAGTTGTTCACGCCTTGAAGATTTGGAGACATTATTTGCTGGGAAAGAGATGTGAAGTATTCACCGACCACAAAAGTTTGAAGTACATCTTTACTCAGAAGGACCTCAATATGAGACAAAGAAGATGGTTAGAACTCATCAAAGATTACGACTTAAGTTTGCAATATCATCCCGGTAAAGCAAACGTAGTAGCTGATGCTCTAAGCCGTAAAGCCTATGTGAACTGCCTATCAACAGAAGTGTTACCAGAAGATCTGTGTAGGGATTTGAGAGACCTCAGCCTGGAGATAGTGCCGCAAGGTCACGTAGCATCGCTAGTGATGCAACCAACCCTGATGGACAGAATACGCCAAGCACAGAAAGGAGATAAAGAAATTGAGAAGATCAAAGAAAACATGGGGAAAGACAAAGCTAAAGGCTTTAGCGAAGATGAGCAAGGAGTTATCTGGTTTGAGAAACGCATCTGTGTACCTGATGACCCTAATATTAGAAGATTGATATTCCAAGAAGCCCATGAAACCCCATACTCGATTCATCCTGGAAATACCAAGATGTACCTAGACTTGAAAGAAAGATTTTGGTGGAGCAATATGAAGGGAGACATAGCCGAATATACAGCCAAATGTGATGTGTGTAGTAGAGTAAAAGCTGAACATCAAAAACCGGCCGGACTACTTCAACCACTAAAGGTGCCGGATTGGAAATGGGATCAAATTGGTATGGACTTCATCACTGGGTTACCCCGCACGAAGTCGGGATATGACTCGATTTGGGTTATAGTCGATCGTTTGACCAAAGTAGCTCATTTCTTACCAGTAAAGACCACCTATACAAGTGCAAAGTTAGCTGATATCTACATGAAGAGGATAGTAAGCCTTCATGGTGTTCCCAAAAGCATCGTGTCTGATAGAGGAACCCAATTTACCTCTCACTTTTGGAAACAACTTCATGAATCACTTGGAACTAGGTTAGAATTCAGCACAGCGTTCCATCCGCAAACAGATGGACAAACGGAAAGGGTAAACCAAATTTTAGAAGATATGCTGAGAGCATGTGCCCTGGACTACGGGTCTAGTTGGGACGACAACCTGCCTTACGCAGAGTTTTCCTACAACAACAGCTATCAAGCCAGTATTGAGATGGCACCATTTGAAGCCTTGTACGGCAAGAAATGTACTACGCCCCTACTATGGAGTGGTGTAGGAGAGCGAAGTTTCTTCGGACCCGATATCATTCAAGAAGCTGAAGAAAAGGTTAAGTTGATCAAGGATAGGCTAAAAATCGCCCAATCACGTCAGAAGAGCTACGCGGATAGCAAGCGTAGAGAAATCGTCTATGAAGTTGGAGAAAGAGCTTATCTCAGAGTGTCACCCCTTCGTGGTGTTAAGAGATTTGGCATTAAGGGTAAATTAGCACCTAGATTTATAGGACCATACAAAGTCCTATCTCGCAAAGGAGAAGTAGCATATGAATTGGAACTACCCGAAATCCTTTCGGCCGTACATAACGTGTTCCACGTTAGCCAGCTAAAGAAATGCCATCCAGAGATGTCGGAAACATCGTTGTATGATACAGTACCCCTCGAGGAAGTTCAACTAGAAAGTGACTTGACCTATGAGGAGGAGCCCATCAAGATACTCGAGACAGCAGAAAGAACTACACGCACCAGAACCATCAAGTTCTGCAAAGTACAGTGGAGTCACCACACGGAAGAGGAAGCCACTTGGGAGCGTGAAGATACCCTTCGAGAAGAACACCCACACCTATTTGCTAGCCTTTCCGAAGCTCGAGGGCGAGCTTCATCTTAAGGGGGTTAGTCTGTCACGACCCAGATTTTTCAAGATTAAAATTTCATCATGCATTCATGGCATATTGCATTTCAAAGTCTTTTCCAAAATTTTGAACCTTATCCTTCAAAGAATTTTGTCAATGCCCTCTTTCCCAAAGTTTAGATACAAAAGGTTTTCAGAAAGGAAGTATTTTACAAATGAACTCCATTGTTATGGAGCTATCTTATATTTTTCCTCCAGTAAATTTCTTTTGAAAACCAAATAGTGGGAAGATAATAATCTTAACTTCCTATCTATTTGGATCCTATATTTAATTTCTCACAGATTATTTTCTTTTCTCATCTTACCACAAAACCCCTGGTTAAGTTTCTAAACACACTTTTAAAAGACCAGAAGTGGTCAGCCTTGTTTTTGCTTAAATCTGAATGAAAGAACCTTTTAAAAACTCAAATCAGAATTCCAGAAAAAAAGAAAAAGGAGAAAGAAGAAATAAAAATCAATTCGGACCCCCGGGGGACCCTTTCGGCCCAACCGAGAAAAGAGCCCCGGCCCAGGAAACCTCCCAGCCGAACCGGTACCCTCTCCCTACCCTTCACCTCGCCGACAGGAGGGCCCCACCTGCCAGTCGTCTTCAAGCTTGGACCGAAAACGCCGCCGGTGACCGTTCCCAGTAACCCCTCTCTCCCCTCTTCAATCCCATTACTCCCTACCTTAATCGACGCACCCCCGCGGCTATAAGTAGCCCGTAGCCCCCTCTGCCTTTCCCCCTTCCTTCCCTCGCTCAACTCGCCGCCAGGCTGCGGAGATTTCACGCCGGAGTCTGCAGACCGCACCGCCGGATTTCTTCGATTTTGTCAGAACTAGTGAGCCCGAGCCTCACTATCCCCTCCTATTCTCTTCTCCTCTATCTGGCGCACCTTCTCATGGTTTTCTTCTGTCCAAAACCGCAGAGAATCGGCGTCGCCGACCTTAGCCGAAGCTCACCGTCGCCCGAAGCCGCTCCAGCCGCGCCTACACCTCGCAGTAGGAAGCAATCGACGCCTCCGTTCTCATCCTCGAGTTCGCCGTCCTCTTCTGCATCCCGTCAGTCACTTCCTCGCCGTCGCCGTTCAACGGAAGCTCGCCGTCGACCTCTCCCTGGCCGTATCTCGCCGGAAACCTAGCCACCCCAGTGAGCTTCTCCCCTCCTTTCACCCCGTCCGTCCGATCGAGATCCAGTAGATCTGATAGAATCACTTACCGAACCGGTACTGGTTGATCTCGTGCGTCCACAACCACTTAGATCCAACGCACCGCAGAGCTGATCCGCACGAACCGGTACCGACAAACCACAGATCGCCATGTGGCCAGCCTCAGTTCAAAACAGATTTCGTTTAGGTTTTCAAATCAGATTTGATCCAAATCTTTGAAAAATCATAACTTTTGATCCGTAACTCGAAAAATAGCAAATAATATACTGTTAGAATCCTTGGGATGTGTAGAATCCAATGATTCAATAAAACCTATTATTTTATGAGTTTATTTTGAATCCATTGGCAGATCTGAATCAAGCCCTAGGATTCGTATTAAATTCGTAACTTTTGTTCTGTAAGTCCAAACACTACAAATTTGTAGTCTATGGAATCCTTGGAACATGTAGAACACTCCAGAAGCAAAAGGTTTCAAAATTAAAACGTGCACAAACTTGCTATGGTTAAATTTGCTCAAATCACCTTTTTCTTCACCAATTGTTTTCTAAAAACTATTTTTGAGTAAAACCACTTGCAGTAGCTTCATGTTACTGTCACCCAACCAGTGGTAGCTCCAACTCATTTTTGCAGGACAGTACCAACCAGAACTAAATTTTCTAAAATGCTATCCTGATGCATCAAATGCACTTTTGTGAGTACCTTGTTATTTTTAATAAAAACCTTTCCAACACCACACTTGTTTTCAAAAGCCACTTGTTCCGCCCAATCAACCTCTTCACACACTCACATAGTGTGTGAAATTAAAATGCCATTTACATACATGCACACATGCATACATGTCTATGATTGTCATTAGAAATAGAATATTGATTGCTTGATTGTTTGATTGAATAGATTGTGAAGAGGAGCAAGGCTACTATTATAACTGTTGTGAGTGTGCAAGCTGCTACCAAGGCAAGTGACACACATATTCCCTACCCATTTTACTTATGCATTAGTATATTCACCTCTTGTAGTATGCATGATAGGTGTTTTACTCAACTGTTTTATCAACTGCTTAGATCCTAGTAGTGTGTAGCAATCCCTCCAACCCCACCTGTTAGGATGCCAAGTACTTTGTTAATACTGATGCCATGCTAAGGTCACTTGAAAAGTGTTTTGTGAAAAGTTAAGAACTTCAACTAAAATGAAACACCTGGGTGGAATGGTTTGATAAGATGAGGTGAGGTAGGTGGATTCTGGGACGCAAGCCTCGTAAGGAGGATGTGGGAACAGAGTACCGCTCAGGATGGCCACCCAGGAATAAAGAGATGGCTATGTCTTCCATGCTTAGTGTACTTCCAGTGCAGCCTTATGACATTATGGGCTCTGTCTTGACTGATTTGATGTGGGGGTGCAACTAGGTGCAAGAAGACGGTGGTAGAAAAATTATAGGATGGGAACGGATCTTGCCAGTTAGTTGCCCTCTCCTTCTAAAAGGTCTCGTTTCATTTTATGTATGGGCATAAAATGAATCGTAAGGTGAAAGTGCACAACCCTTGCAAGGTGTTTAAATCTAATCGATTAGCCGTGTCCTCGGTTATGGACAATTGAGTCTCTAGACATAGAATGTACGGAATAATCTCATCACCGTTTCTGATTTATCTAAAACTTGTCTAGAAACCCTAGGTAGGAACTAAGGACCATACACTCCAAAGGGGTGGTGGTGCCTGAGGTTCCAACTTTGTTGAATTGCGCCCAGTGCTACATAACTTGCAACTATGTAGTATTTGGGGGTTATTTCAACCCTTCAAAATAAAACCTTTGAATTAAAATCTTGACTTGTAATAGGATAAAATTGGCTTTACGCAAATCTAGCCCAGAGATCTACCAGCCAAATAGCATGTAGTTAGATCTTTCACAACTGCCACCAAATAAGTGTCAATTGCCAGTACATCATTGTACTGACCCCCATACTTGGGGCTGCATAATCAAATGTGCAGGTTCTTCCGATGAGGAGTGAAGTGATAGGATCTCGAGTCTACATACCAACATGACTGCCTGTGGCGCATGCTGAAGATGGGGGACTCGCTACTATTATATTTCCGTTGTGCTTAAGTTGAACTCTGTTTACCTTTGTTGGTCTGTGTGACCAAAGACGTGTAATAATCGTAAGACTTATGTATCTGGATCTGCGTGTAATCTCGATACTATGTGATGGATACTATATTTTGTTCTGTGGTGCTATCATTGATCCAGGGAATAGCACATAACACAGGTGTTCCGCCTTAAGCCAAAGGTGGGGCGTCACAGAGTGTATCGAGTGCAAAATAGTAGTAATGTGTGAGTAAAGTAAACAGTGCGGGAAAAGTAAACAGGTGATTGCAATATGATTAAAATAGGACCGGGGTCCACAGTTCACTAGTGGTGTCTCTCCATAGATAAAATAACATGCTGGGTAAACAAATTACAGTTGGGCAATTGATAGAATAAAGATAACGTGATATGTCAAGAAGATCACTATGAGATTTACTCTGGGCATTACAACAAAATACATAGACCGCCATCCAACTGCATCCATGACTAATAATCCACCCCCGGGGATATCATCCGAACACCCTAGAAGTATTAAGTTGCGAACAACAGATAATTGCATTAAGCAAAGTGTGTAATGTAAACAAAGCATATGCCCTTGAGCATATGAATGTTGTTTTCTCCCTAGTAGCAACAGCACATCTACCACCTTAGAGGTTTCTGTCACTCCCCCAGGTGAAATAGAGACATGAACCCACTATCGAGCATAAATACCCCCTCTTGGAGTCACTAGCAACTACTCGGCCAAGATAGCTACTAACAACGGAGAGCATGCAAGATCATAAACAACATAGAGATAATAAAAGATATAATTCAGTACAACAACTTAATCATAAACACCAATATTCATCGGATCCCAACAAACCAACATCATAGAATTACATAACGGTGATCTCAATCATGTAGGGCAGCTCATGAGATCTAAACATGAAGCACATGGTGGAGAAGACAACCATCTAGCTACTGCTATGGACCCATAGTCCAAGGTAGACTACTCACTCATTGCTCCGGAGGCAAGCATGGCGATGAAGAAGACCTCCGGTGGTGATTCCCTCTCCGGCAGGGTGCCGGGAAGAGCTTCTGGACCCTCCCGATCTTCGGGTCGATGGCGGCGGCGGATCGCGATGTATTCTGGAAAACTGATCGGGCCCTTAGGTTTTTCTCGTCGGGGGGTCTTTATAGGCGAAGGGGCGATGTCAGAGGTGGAGCCAGGGGCTCTCACACAGGGGTGGCGCGGCCAGGGGCCAGGCCGCGCCGCCCCCTTGTGTGGGGCCCTGGTGGCCCCCCTCTGACACTTCTTCGGATCTCTGGAAGCTTCCGGGTAAAATATGACTTCAGGAACTTGTTTCGTCCAATTCCGAGAATATTTCCTGTGTATCACTTCTGAAACACAAAAACAACAGAAAACAGGAAACTGGCACTGTGGCACTTCGTTAATAGGTTAGTTCCGGAAAATGTATAAAAATGCCACTAAGTGTAACGAAACAATAGGCAAATGGTGTAAAAACAAGCATGGAGCATCAAAAATTATAGATACGTTTGAGACGTATCACGGTGCTCGGGGGCTACAGGCTAAATATTCTAAGTAGTTTCCCTAAGATCACCCTGATGGATTCTCTATGAGAACCCGCCATGGCGCTCGGGGGCTACACATGGTGTAAAAGCATCGAAGTTCAAAAACAGAAGCAGTGCGATAATTTTGCGCTCACTGTTTGGTAAGCCTCGAGGCAACATCTTATACTGGAAAGAATGTTCCTTGAGCTCGGAAAAAATACTAGTTATCCGCCTTGGATTCGTTCGCAGTAGCATACCAGCATGTATCTGGAGAATTGCCCTGCAAGTATGAGACGTCACTGGTCCGCCTAAAGTTCTAGGAAGATAAAATTTATTCTTTGGGAGCTCTACGAGATCTTTCACGCGACTATCTTGAAGACGAAGATGAAGACAAAGATAAAAAGCCCATCAAGCATTGAAGACAGAAGAGAAGATCTCAAAGAACTCCGAGGGCTACTGTTGTGGATATACCAAACGGGTATACCAGTGACGTAGTCTCATACCGGCAAACCAGGGTGGCCCATGGAGGTGGTATGGCGGATAGCCAACCGGGCGGCCTAGTTGCTGGTGGTATGGCGGATTGAAGGCTGCCATGCCATGGCAGATTCCCAGATGGCAGGAGCTTATGGCAGATTCAATGCTACCATATCATGGTGGATTACTGGACGCAGGAGCTTATGGCGGATCCGAAGACAGGCCCATGGCAGGTTGCCTTGTAGTACACACATAGGACTTAGTCTAGGACTCCATATTGTATCCGTCCCAGAATCACCGTGATGCCCACGCCAGGCGCCTTTATAAGCCGGCGTGGAGGAGCCCTTGAGGCCATGAGATAGCTAGAATAGCTAAGACATAGCAGATCGCATAGCGACCAACACCATCATTGTAATCTGTACACATTGTGCCATTATAGTGAGTTGTAGCAGGATGTAGCGATCCTCTACTGTGGGGACGTGAACCTGGGTAATCCCTGTCTATCACCGTCCCGGGCACCAGATCGCCTATCCCCTCTTTCTATCGCCTTTAGGTACCCCTCATGGCATACGTGTCGTAAGAACCACGACAGTTGTGGATATACCAAACGGGTATACCAGTGACGTAGTCTCATACCGACAAACCAGGGTGGCCCATGGAGGTGGTATGGCGGATAGCCAACCGGGCGGCCTAGTTGTTGGTGGTATGGCGGATTGAAGGCTGCCATGCGATGGCAGATTCCACGCTGCCATGCCATGGCAGATTCCCATACGGCAGGAGCTTATGGCAGATTCAATGCTGCCATACCATGGTGGATTACTGGACGCATGAGCTTATGGCGGATCCGAAGACAGGCCCATGGCAGGTTGCCTTGTAGTACACACATAGGACTTAGTCTAGGAATCCATATTGTATCTGCCCCGAAATCACCGTGATGCCCACGCCAGGCGCCTTTATAAGCCGGCGTAGAGGAGCCCTTGAGGCCATGAGATAGCTAGAATAGCTAAGACAGAGCAGATCGCATAGCGACCAACACCATCATTGTAATCTATACACATTGTGCCATTATAGTGAGTTGTAGCAGGATGTAGCGATCCTCCACCGTGGGGACGTGAACCTGGGTAATCCCTGTCTATCACCGTCCCGGGCACCAGATCGCCTATCCCCTCTTTCTATCGCCTTGAGGTACCCCTCATGGCGTACGTGTCGTAAGAACCACGACAGTTGGCGCCCACCGTGGGGCGAGGGCGTCTGGAATCGATCCGGGCGGATTTCTCACGGTCTTCGACGGCGGTTGGATCGTTTTCATCTGCAACACCGGCGGAAAATTCATTACTGCCCCCGGCTAGGCAATCGGGGACTCGACGTAACAGCCCTCACACTGGCGGATCGACCTGATCCCTTGTGTTCAAGGCGGCACCGATCTTACCTGATTGTCAATCTGCCGCGTTTCTGCATCCGCTCGGCGTCGCTGGCTTCGCCGCCGCCGCGGATTACTCCTACTTCGCCACAGATGGTTTCACCTCGTGTGCGGATGATTTTGTCTCCGCCATCGTCGGCTTCGCCGCTATGGCAAAATACTTCATCGTCAGTGTGACTACATTATCTTCATGGCGGACTACTTCATCGCCGCATCCAGCTCTGCAATTTGGCGCGGAGATTGTCGCAGCGTCTTTCGTTTTCTGTCATCCAAATCCGCATCAACCTAGGCGGATAAATTCTGGCTATGTCGCATGCTCGATGTTACAGGTGTCGGATCTCGCATCGCGTGCATTTCAGCGGCGTTGATCGGTCCCTCTCTGTCATGTGCGTTGCCGCTCTCCAAAACCATACCGATCGGATCTCTCGATCTAATGGGCTGATGACGGGAACGTTACTCGCTCACAGAGCCGGATTAATTTGTTCTGCAATGTGATCTCCACGCACAACCGACAAGATTCAGCACAAGCCGCAGACTCCACAAAAGGGGCATACAACAACAGATTGGTTCAGGTCAATCCAGATGGCGGTGACTACATGAAATTGCTGCCATCACGGGAGCTGGTTTAAACTTTGCTGGGTTGATGCTGCGGCTAAACTTCATGGCGGCAGATGTTGCTGGGACAGCCTTTGTTGTATCCGCGTCTTCCTGCCTTGCCAAACACCGACGAAACACCGGCTCCGCCACGGTCGGCTTTGCCGCCATGCATGGCGGACTACTTCATCTCTATCGTAGCGGATATAGATTACGCAGGAAACGTGCATAGGCCAAGCTAGCACAAGCTGAAGGCGGAGAAGCACTTCACGTGCATGGATTCTGCGGCCAGACGCTAATTGAATGTATACTCATATGAGCTTGATTGTAGGCTATATAGCGGATGTAGCTTGGTGCGGATTGCTAACCGTGCATGGCGGAAGTAGTTTGGCCGCTGCGCGTCTATTACTTCATCAGATAGATAGCAGGTTTTGTCCCACGGTTGACTTAATCTATGTCGCGGTCGATGGAGTGGCTATCCCGCCGGCTTTTAAGCTGTTAGCTGGGAAGCCAATTTATGTGGACGTGTATTCCGCTAAACACAAAGCATCCGACGTGCTGACGTATTCGATCACTTCCGCTATGGCTGGCTTTGCAGCCGCGGTGGACTATCGCGCAATGGCTTTGCAGTCTACTTCGACCCTGACCTTCGTGGTGAACAACTCCGACTACGCTCATACAGCTAAGTCCCTATTTATATTTAATATTTTATACTCTTTTATGGTCATAAAATAAAGATTGGTTCACTCATATTCTGAGTCTTTTACCGCTTTCGTTTTGATCATAACTTTTTCACGATTTGCCTTGCGCTCGTGAGTAAATTTTTGACTGGCTTGCCTCTAAAGGCGCCGGTATCATGCAAAAATCCGCCATCCGGCGTTAGCTTAAGTTTTCTGGCCTACACGCTTTCTGATGTTTTATATGTGGATTTCTGAGTAGTGACATTTTGGCACTTTAAAGCCGCCATCCGTTTCCAAGGTTTTGGACGGCTGCTATTAAGCGCAATCGCCTTGGCGGATTTTTCGTGCAAAAGTTTGCCATCTCACGAAAAGTCAAGCATATAAACCGGAAGAACGGATAAACCAGCACTTGCTTAAAAGATATTAAATGCACATGAACTGTTCAAGATAGTCGAGTTTTTCCGCCTTGACAGTTTTATGTTGTTCAACTGCTGCATAGTTTCAGCTTTAAAACATCTGTTCAATGGCCGTGTTTTACCCGCCTTGCATTTGTTCGTTGGACACAAGAACGATTTAATATAATTGTGTTTTATTTTGATGTCACAGGTACATATGGCGCTTGGACGCTTTGATGGCAGCCCAAATCTGCCATGGAGCGGACACCGTCGACAGCAGCCTAAATCTGCCATGGAGCAGTCACCTTTGATGGCAGCCCAAATCTGCCATGGAGCAGTCACCTTTGATGGCAGCCCAAATCTGCCATGGAGCAGTCACCTTTGATGGCAGCCCAAATCTGCCATGGAGCGGTCACTTTTGATGGCAGCCCAAATCTACCATGGAGCAGTCACCTTTGATGGCAGCCCAAATCTGCCATGGAGCGGCACCCTGGAGAAGTCCGCCATGAAGCAGACCGCCTTGAGTCCGCCATGGAGCGGCCACCTTGGAGCAGTCCGCCATGGAACAAGATGCCTTGAGACCGCCATGGAGCAGGCTGCCTTGAGGTCACCTTGGAGCAGGCCGCCTTGGAGCTGGCCGCTCGGGGGCTGCGACCACAGTATGTTGATCTAATAACTGGTGAAGTTCTCTAAGAGCATCAAGCCGGATTTTCAAGTAAGTTCCACCTTGAAACTCGGGGGCTACACCGATGCTAAGTTTTGTGAAGTTCTCTTAGAGCATTGCGCCGGATAGAAATCCGCCATAATGCTCGGGGACTACAGCTAGCAAAAAATCCTAAGTCTTCTGAGAGCACCGCTAGGAAAAATTGCGTAGCGGTGCTCGGGGGCTACAGGCTAAAAATTCTAAGTAGTTTCTCTAAGAGCACCCTGATGGATTCTCTATGAGAACCCGCCATGGCGCTCGGGGGCTACACATGGTGTAAAAGCATCGAAGTTCAAAAACAGAAGCAGTGCGATAGTTTTGCGCTCACTGTTTGGTAAGCTTCGAGGCAACATCTTATACTGGAAAGAATGTTCCTTGACCTCGGAAAAAATACTAGTTATCCGCCTTGGATTCGTTCGCAGTAGCATACCATCATGTATCTGGAGAATTGCCCTGCAAGTATGAGACGTCACTGGTCCGCCTAAAGTTCTAGGCGGATAAAATTTATTCTTTGGAAGCTCTACGAGATCTTTTCACGTGACTATCTTGAAGATGAAGATGAAGACGAAGATAAAAATCCCATCAAGCAATGAAGACAGAAGAGAAGATCTTAAAGAACTCTGGGGGCTACTGTTGTGGATATACCAAACGGGTATACCAGTGACGTAGTCTCATACCAGCAAACCAGGGTGGCCCATGGAGGTGGTATGGCGGATAGCCAACCGGGCGGCCTAGTTGCTGGTGGTATGGCGGATTGAAGGCTGCCATGCCATGGCAGATTCCACGCTGCCATGCCATGGCAGATTCCCAGACGCATCCATGCCATGGCAGATTCCCGGATAGCAGGAGCTTATGGCAGATTCAATGCTGCCATACCATGGTGGATTACTGGACGCAGGAGCTTATGGCGGATCCGAAGACAGGCCCATGGCAGGTTGCCTTGTAGTACACGCATAGGACTTAGTCTAGGACTCCATATTGTATCCGCCCCAGAACCACCGTGATGCCCACGCCAGGCGCCTTTATAAGCCGGCGTGGAGGAGCCCTTGAGGCCATGAGATAGCTAGAATAGCTAAGACATAGCAGATCGCATAGCGACCAACACCATCATTGTAATCTGTACACATTGTGCCATTATAGTGAGTTGTAGCAGGATGTAGCGATCCTCCACCGCGGGGATGTGAACCTAGGTAATCCCTGTCTATCACCGTCCCGGGTACCAGATCGCCTATCCCCTCTTTCTATCGCCTTGAGGTACCCCTCATGGCATACGTGTCGTAAGAACCACGACACATAGGAATTTATAGTGGACTCTTTGGTAGACTTAGTTTTTGGTAATTGGATGCACGAGTAGAGCTCATACTCAGTACAAGTGAAGGCTAGCAAAAGACGGGGAAGCGACAATCGAGAGAGCAATAACTGTCATAATCATGCTTGCGACAAAACAAAATTAATATAGGCATAAAAATGATACAAGAACTCTGAGGCAAAGTAAATCATCGAGGCTTAATTGACTTTTTGTTCAGTCATATGCATGCTTGAGCATGTGCCAAGTCGATTCAGATGAAGCTTTTAGAGGAGGATACCACAATAACATACCATATTATGAATAAAACAATGCATGCAAGCGCCCACATGATATGCTACAAACTATTAGTAAATTGAAACTAATCATATGAGAGCAAGAACTACAAAGCATCCATTAGATAACATATACCTTACATGAACCGACTAAGCAAGTCCACATAGATGAGTATATGTACAAAAATGAAAACAAATAGAGTTCATACCAGCCTCTTACCACATCTCGGATTGCCATATGTCATCATTATTGCTCTTCACTTGTGTGGCTTGAATAATATAAAGTGAATACCAAGCTCCCATGGAGTAACGGGGGACTAAACTCTGCAACAAACTTTACAAAACCGAAGAAGAACAACAAATATTTTTGGGTTTTCAATTTTTGAAACAAGAACAGAAGGAAATAGCAAACAAAGCAAAATATTTTTGGATTTTTCAAATAGCAAACCGAAAATAGCAAATAAAGCAAACCAAAGATAGCAAACTAAAAAGGCAAATAAAGAGAAACAACGGAAATATTTTTGGTCTTTCTATGTTTTGGAAAGTAGAAAATAAGAACGAGAACACTAGAGAAAGCAAAACATGGATATACATAGGACCGACAAAATATGATATGTAGATGAGTGAATCATCAGTGTACCTCCCCCCAAGCTTAGGATTTTGGCCTAAGTGGAGATCAATCCCAACTCGGCCAAGAGGTGGCGCCTCCGTAGTGCGACGAAGAAGCACCATCGTCCTGATATGAGCTCGAGGACGCCCCGGAGTGGTATGTGGTGAAGTGATAGGTCGGCTCCTCCTCTTCCTCCTGGTCCATGATACCATGCTGTGCGTTGAAGCCGAGTACCCTAAGCCGCTTGTCCAACTCCTCCTTCGTGCGTGACCATGGCCTGTTATCAATGCTAAACAAACTAAGTTGTGGTAAAGGCACTTCCCTTTCCTCTCCATCAGTGAATAACATCATGTAAACTAATTTCCCTGCACGTGAGTTAGCAGTAACAAAATGATGGAGCTTCATGGCAGCAAGATCGAGCCTCTGTGGAGTCAACAATATATCATGAGGAGCAATAGGAAGTTCAAGAGCAGCAACAATGTGCGCAGCAATAATACCTCCATAAATAGGTCCCTTAGCAGCTAGGCGACGAGCAATAATAGCACCGAGGTTATACTTCCTACTAACATCAAGAGCGGTAGCTAGAAAAGCTAAATGATAGTTAGAGATATTGCTAGTGTTTCCTCTACCAAGTACACTAGTGGCAAGATAGTAAGTGAAATATCTAATAGCTGGGAGTTGAATGTTTCTTATCTTGCCACGCTGTGCGGTGCAGTCATCATCGTTGGTTACTCCTCGGTAGAGCTCCACTAAATCAGCGGGCTGCTGCAGCATCTTCCTCGCCATCCCAAACATGGGTATACGTAAAATGTTACAAAATCTCTCCAAAGACATGGTGATAGGTCTATCATAAATCTTGAATGCAATAGAAGGATTATAATGAGCATTAGTGAATTTAAAGCTTTCAACGAAAATCTTTGTGAGAATGGCATATTGATTACTCTCATCCATCATGTATGTAGTCAATCCAACCCTGTTAACGAGGAGCAAGAAATCATTAAGAATCCCTGCATCACTCAAGAAATTAGTACAAGGGAAGGTCGATGGATGTGCATCTGCATCGTCCCCCTCAAGGTTCGGTGACATAAGATCTTCATTGTAGGATATCCTATATTGAGCAGTGGATCTTGAAGGCCTTGAGGACCTTGGTGCTTCTCTTTCAAACACTTCTCCATAGGTGTAGTTATCCATGTCCCTTTTCTGAAAATTTTAACAAAACTCATAAAATATGATTTTGAGATAAGCAAATGTAGGGAACTACTATAGTGAGTTACTAGAGAGCTAATATGCATCAAAATAACATTTCTAAGCAATAGAATAAGCATGCATACTCATTTATCCTGCCACCTACAATGCTAAAATACTCAAGAAATACTCCACCAAAAGAAATTCTACTTGGACAAGCGGAGGAGTCACATACCGGAGAACAATTGCTCCAAATCTCAGCAGAAATGATGGGCTGAGCAAGGAGATCAAAAAATCGAAGTGAAGAACAACAAGAACTCGGGTATGAGCTAGGTGTGTCATTGTTTTCGTGAGAGAGAAAGAGCAGGGGAGGAAGAGATAAGTGAGAGGCCAGGTGGGGCCCCCTCACACCAGGTGGGCGCGCCCTAGGCTGGGCCACGCACCCTGTGTGGGAGATGGCATGGAAGCCCGTCCTGGTGTCTCCCAGGTGCCTCTCTGCCCCATTTTTGACATAAAAATTTATAAAGAATTTTTTGGAATTTTTTTAGAAACTTTATTTTCGAGAATTTTTCAGAAATTGGCATATCGATAAAAACTCAGAAAAGCGAAGATAAAATGATTTCAGGCAAATCAAAACCAAGCATATAGCAGCTCCGAGATACTCTTAATCATGTAACTAAACTAAAGGAATAAAATTGAACAAGTAAATATAAGTAAGGTGGTGTGAATGCGGTGAAAACAAAGTTTCGTTCATATAAAATCACTTTGTTAACAAGGTTGATCAAGTCTTGTTCCCAAACTAACTTTATATGAGGCAAAACTTTGCACTTCACTTAATGCTTATGTTACCTCAACTTTGATGGGCATAGTCCCAATCATAACAATTTTATATTCTTCCTTGGGCTTTCGCTCTGAACAAATAATTTGACCAACTTTGATGGTCTCGACATTCTTGACGGAATTTAGAGCGTTCTTTCTATCAATCTTCTTGGGAAAATAGGCCGTGTACTCTTTATCATTGACATTAAAAGTTACTTTTCCTTGATTGCAATTAATAACAGCACCTGCAGTGTTTAGAAAAGGTCTCCCAAGAATAATAGACATATTATCATCTTCAGGCATTTCCAACACAACAAAACCAGTTAAAATCGAACAGCTGTTAGCAACTTGAACATGAACATTTTCACATATACCAATAGGAATAGTAGTAGACTTATCAGCCATTTGCAAAGATATTTCAGTTGATACCAATTTTTCTAGATCAAGTCTCTTATAAAGAGAAAAAGGCATGACACTAACTCCAGCTCCAAATCACATAGAGCAGTTCTAACATAGTTATTTTTAATGGAGCAAGGAATAGTTGGTATATCTGGATCTCCAAGCTTCTCCGGTACTTTACCATCAAAAGAATAATTAGCAAGTAAAGTGGAAATTTCCTCATTAGGAATCTTCCTTTTGTTAGTAACAATATCTTTCATATATTTTGCATGAGGCATTCTAATAGCATCAGTCAAAGGAATTTGCAAAAATAAAGGTCTCATCCATTCACAAAACCTGTTGTAGTGTTCTTCTTCCTTGGACTTATGTTTCTTACCAGGAAAAGGCATTGGTTTCTGTACCCAAGGTTCTCTCTCATTACCATGCTTGTTGGCAATGAAGTCTTCTTTGGTGTACTTTGCATTCTTATCAATCTTTTCTGGTTCCTCTTCAACTTCTTCTTTATCGGAAGCATCTCCTGGTTCAGTTTCAGCATCAGAAATAGAAACACTGTTAGGATCTTTACCTGCATCAGATGATTCTGTAGTTGTTTTATGCTTCTTCTTCTTCTTAGAAGGAATATCATCACTTGAAGTGCGTTGAGAATCTTGCTCGACCCTCTTAGGATGTCCTTCTGGATATAATAGATCTTGAGTAGCAGCGCCACTTCTTGTGCGTATTTCACATGCTTGCTTCTCTCTTGCGGCATTAACTAGCAAGTCTTTTTGCACCTTGGTAAGCTGATCAATTTGTGTTTGAACCATTTGAAAATGTTTAACAAGTATCTTTACATCATTGACGGTTCTCTCCACAATATCCTGCAACTTGTTAATAGCTCTAGAATTTTCCAATAAATGATTATGAACCATTCTTAACAATAAAATTATCAAATTCATCTAAGCATTGATCAGGAGGTTTAGAATAAGGAATATCTCTATCATCGAAGCGTTGGAGAGAGTGTACCTCAATAGTTGATGAATGAGGGATTGGCTTACATAATTCTTCTATAGGAGGTAAATTCTTCACATCTTCGGCCATAATACCTTTCTCCTTAAGAGATTTCTTAGCTTCCTTCATAACTTCATCATTTAATTCAATCATCCCTCTCTTCTTTGGTGTAGACTCTGTAGATGGCGCAGGTGATGGCACTGGTGTTGGCTCAACTAGAGTCCAATCATCATGATTCTGGCTTATTTTAGCCATTAATTCTTCAGCTTCAGCCGGACTCCTTTCCCTGAAAACACAACCAGCACAACTATCCAAATATGACTTAGATTCATCAGTTAGTCCATTATAAAATATATCAAGGAGTTCATTTTTAGGCAATGGCTCTTTAGGAAAATCTCTAATTAAAGAACAAAACCTTGTCCAGGATTCAGGCAATATCCCTCCTTTTCCCTGTTCAAAATCAAAGATTTTCTGCACAGCAGCATGTTGAGCACTAGCAGGAAAATATTTCTGAAAGAAAGCATTAACCAAAGCAATAGAACTATTAAGAGATCCAGGAGACAAGCTTTTAAACCAAGTTTTAGCTGCATCTTTCAATGAGAACGGAAAAATCTTAGCAACAAAGTAAGTGCGGAGCTTAATATCATCAGAAAACAAATTACTCAAAGTAGAAAGCTCATTCATGTGCTCCATAGCACTATCATCTTTAGTACCACAAAAAGGAGTTTTCTCAACAATAGATATGTAAGATAAATCCAAAAAGAAATCATAATCTTTATCTCTAATATTCATGGGAGAAACAGCAAACTTAGGATCAGGAGACAAATTATATCTAACAGAACGTCTTGCAAGAAGTTCTTTAACCTCAGCAGCATTACGAGTAGCACGTGCTTCAGCAATAAAATTATCATTAAGCTCAATATAAGCATCATCATCAAAATCACCACTAGGACATTCCCTAGACTCAGGTGAACTAACAGGTGTAACTGTGGTGTTTCCCAACTTAGCTCTAGCAATAGTAGCATCTAAAAAGGAACCTAGTGAACCACTCTCATCAAGCATAGTAGAAGCATCATCTAAATTATCAGTGGCATTTTCAAACTCAGCAGAAGTAGTAGCAGTAGCATGTGGGTGTGGTGGTGTAAGCAACTTACTCATAACAGATGGTGAATCAAGAGCAACAGAAGTGTTGAGAGTCGTGCCTCTTCTTGTAGTGGATGGCAATATAGGAACTTTTCCATCACGAGGTTTACCCATAATGAAAGGATTGCAGCGAACAATATAAATACCAAGTAAACTTACAAATAAAGCTATGCTCCCTGGCAACGGCGCCAGAAAATAGTCTTGATGACCCACAAGTATAGGGGATCGCAACAGTCTTCGAGGGAAGTAAAGCCCAAATTTATTGATTCGACACAGGGGCAGCCAAAGAATATATGTAAGCCTTAACAGATGAGTTGTCAATTCAGCTGCACCTAGAAACAGTGTTGCTTGCAATGGTTTATCAGTAGCAACAGTTTTATAGTGGTGATAGTAGTGAAACAGTAACATCAGTAGTAAAATAACAGTGGTAATAGTAACAGTAGTAAACAGTAGGAACAAATACTGTAGGCATAGGGATGGATTACGGGCGTTGCATGGATAAGATAATTCATGAAATCAATGAGACATGGGCATTGCAGATAAATAATGATAAAGCATCCTAGTACAAACAATCATAGGCATGTGTTCCATATATAGTCGTACGTGCTCACAAGGAGAAACTTGCTCGACATCTTCTGTCCTACCAGCCTGTTGCAGCAGGGCCTCAAGGGAAACTACTGGTAATTAAGGTACTCCTTTTAATAAAGTATCGGAGCAAAGCATTAACATTTGATGAACACATGTGATCCTCACATCATAGCCATCCCCTCCGGTTATCCCAATTTCTGTCACTTTGGGGCCTCGGGTTCCAGACAACAATATGTGTATACAACTTGTAGGTAAGACCATAAACAACAAGTATCATCATAGAAATAATAACATGTTCAGATCTAAAATCATGGCACTCGGGCCCAAAGTGACAAGCATTAAGCATAACAAGTTGCAACAATGTCATAGGTACTAAATGAAGATACTAGGCACTATGCCCTAACAATCTTATATCAAATTACATGAACGATCTCATCCAATCCCTACCATCCCCTCACCTACAGCGGGGGAATTACTCACACATGGATGGGGGAGTCATGGATGGTCGATGGAGGAGCGTCGGTGATGATGGTGATGAAGATCTCCTCTAAATCCCCATCCCGACTGGGTGCTAGAACCGAGTTTCTGGTTCCGAATCGCGGTTTTTGATGGCGGCGGCGCAGCGGAAGTCTATCTGAGAAAAACGCCGTCTCCCTGATATAATCGAGTTAGGGGGTATATGTAGGCGAAAGGAGAGGTCGAGGGGACGGCCGAGGCATCCTCACACTAGGTGGGCGTGACCAGGGATGGGCCGCGCCCCCTGTGCATGTGAAGCCGTCGAGCCTCCCCTCCGTCTCATCTTCTGGCTCTGTGGGTCTTCTGGTGAAATAGGATTTTTGATGATTTTTCCCGAATTTTTACTGAAAGTTGGATTTCTGCACAAAAAGAGACACCAGAGCAATTCTGCTGAAAACAGCGTTAGTCTGTGTTAGTTGTATTCAAAACACATAAATTGGAGGAGAAACAATAGCAAAAGTGTTCGGGAAAGTAGATACGTTTTGGATGTATCACCCTGTTCCTTGTCTCGGAGTACTAGTTTAGATTCTGATTTCGTATGAACTGGATTCTAGGGTTTGATCCTCTGAGCTAGGATCTGAAATCAAAGTATTAGATTGTACATTTCGATCCATCTAGTACTAGTTACTGTCGCAGTCTAATTGATTTGAGAGTATAATTAATTTTCAGAATATGCCTTCATGATCTGCTTTAGTACTCTAGATTTAATTACATTACTGATAGAGATTATTTCTGTGATATGTTGTACTACTCAGACCTGTGTAGCCCCTCCTGTGAGTGTTAGATCATTAATGTAGTACTCTTGATTATGAATGTGTGATTTTCTTTGAAAGTCTACTGCTATATGCTAGCTTAAAAAAAGAAAGTATATGTGCTAGAGTAGAAAAACCTACTATATGCATGGACAATTAAAGTAGGTACTATGCTACATTTATCAATCTCAGCTTTCTGTTTTCTTATACAAGTAGACATACATGTACAATTGATTGAGCAGAAGTTAGTAATATTTTAGTTATTCATGTTCTTTTTTTAAACATCAACATAGTACAGAATGCATCTTGTTTGTTTAAGTGGTAATATGAAGCAAGTTATATATGCAAATGATATTATCATTTCTAAAATTTGTTTCCATGGGTGATCATCTTGTATGCCATGTAGTAGTTATCATTATTGCATTTGCTAGGATTAAATTTGTAAGTTTAAATGATTTTGTAGACAATTCATGACCACATTTGGAAGCACATTACTATAATAATTACTTATGCTTGACTTGTTCTATACTTGTGATTTTAGGAAGACGATATCAAAGTCGGCAGCGATGAAGAGTTCAGAAATGCTAAGAGCCGCTACGTCTACAGGAGGCTAAGGAGTGGCAAGTACAAGTACATCAAGAATGGGGGTACAAGTGCCCATTATGTGTTAGAATCATTGGTACTGACTACAATAGCATGGTGATGCATGCTGAAGGCGTTAGCCATGGCTCTGAGCACAAGTGGAAGCCACATTACAGGGCCAAGCATGCTGCCTTCGGCGTCTTCCTTCAGAGGGAGGGCAACCGGCTGCCGCTGAAGAAGCCCAAGATCTGAAGAAGATCACCTTGCCTCCTGCTGCATGCTATGCTATATTGTTTTATGTTATGTTATGTTAAGTGTCATGTCCTGGACTATTTAGCCTGCATTTGTGATGAACTCGTAAAACTATATGTATGTTTATATGTGCTACTGTGGCTGCTTCATATAGTCACTATGTGCTTCCGACATATGAGTTTGATGTATGATTTTGTTGTGCTTATGCTGATCACATATTATTATTCTACTTCTAAGTGACAAGATCTGAAAATTCTGAAAAAGATCACCTTGCCTCTGTCGGCGTCCTCTCCAAGTGGAAGCCAGATTACATGGAATTTGATTAATTCTGAGGTTCCTCCTACAACATTTTATGATAGCTAAATTTTTCATATGTTTTTATTTTAGTTGTGAAATTCAGAAAAGAAAACAATCTCCGCAGTCAATATAATAGAGTCATTAATCAGAAGGATATGGGTTGACTCGGCCTACACGACGACGTACTTTGCCTATATTTATACAATTCCGAATTAACTACGATCACAATCTCTGCAGTCAATATAAAAGAGTCCCTTGATAGTCGCCATCGCCATCTCCTCTTCCCATCTCGATGCCGTCATTTCTCGCGCATCTACCCTCCCTAAAATCGCGGATGATGAAAAGTCGATATCAAAGGTAGCCATGGTGATGACAACCGAGGTACGGTCAACTATGGTATATTAGATCTAATCACTGTAGAACATAAGTTCGTTATCTTGATAGCTGTTCACCATGGTCAGATTAATTTGTAGATCTGTTCGGTTGAACCTAAGATCTAATTTTTCGTATAGTGTAGTGTTTGTTTTGACAGGAAGGGTTTGTGCACTGCTACGATCCAGATGAATAGGTATTTTGTATTCACCCTACGCAACGTATTCCAGGAGAGGACGGTACGATTTTGATTTTCATATATAATAGTTTTGATGAGCTGGAGGATCTACATGTACATTCAAATCTCTTAAGGAGTTATTATATATCTTTTTTTAATTATGGGACGCAGGTTTTGCCATGCTACTCGAGATCAGTTCTTCTCAAGAAATATGTAGTTCAAAGAAGTAGTAGGACAATTTTCTACATATCATTGAAGATAGCTAAGGGATTTGAATTTCCCATGCAGGTTACAAATGCACCCAATTTAACTTTCATTAGTGGTGAAGGTTGGAAAGAATATTGTAGGGTGTACCAACTTGATGTTCAGCAGGAGATTCGTTACACCATTTTAAAAAATGATCTGTCTGACCGTCTAGAGTGTGGACATCTCCCCATAATTCATCGTAGTAATATTTCTATCTCATTTTCTATTCAAGGAATTCATTACTATTATTGACACATATTATTCAATTTGACTATTGTACCATGTACCATATTTTTTGTTTCTAGCATACTACCTTTTGGATGGTGGTAAGAGAGACATAGTTGATCGTCTCACTGCAACCGAGGGAACCGAGGTCAATTGGAGAATGATGGAGACGGTGATAGCAGAGGTGCGCAAGCTTTACATGTTAGTGGAGCAACATGATGCAGGAGACTATGATGTGGGCAGAGCTTTCAGATTTCTTCATATAGTGAAATGGACCAACTGTAACAAGAATTATGTGGTAAGCAATGTTGAACAACATATCTTTTTTATATTTTATTTATTTCAAATACATGTCCACGATGTTTACGTTTACTAATATATATGTTTTCACTCTACCAAAATTCAATATAAATTGCCTAAACGACTAGTTCCAGAAGACATGGATGAATTTGGTGCAATTACTATTGTTTTCCATCCAAGCACGAGGGTGTCGTCGACGTACACCATTTCAGATGATGATGGTCGTGTGTGCGTGAACAAGTGGGACATAGTCATGGCGAACGAACAACAATTGGAATTAGGACACAAGTTGCTCATGGTACTCTACTTGGGCGATCATGGCACTTATCTGTTTGTTTCTCATGTGCCAGATATTGCACTTGAGTAGTCCACCTGGCTTAATTACGTTTGGTTCAATTAATAATGGCACATTGGCCTTGAAGAATATTATTTATGGGTGTAAGAAACTTTTAGCAGTTGATTGTACGACTGCTACAAATTTTAATGTTTGTGTTTGCAACATTTCATGTGTGAACTTAATGAATTCAAATAACTGTTTTACTTTGTCTTTGGACTATGGTGTTTAAAAATTAATTCAAATAATTGGTTCATCTAGACAAATAAGTGCCCATTTTTTTCCTTCACGTCTGAGTAGTTGGTAGTTACAAATTTACTCTCCTGGTAATTACTAGCGGAGGCAGTTGATCCACATGATTTTCATCTTTTTTCTTAAACTGCAAATGTGAACCGACGCATTGTTACTCGTGCGCCAGATGTCATCAGGCGCGTGCAGTTGAAAACTAATCTCACGGCAACCTCCCCCCCCACATTTACGCCCAACAGTGCCACTAGTACTCTCTTCTCGTTTCCCTTTCATCTGTTTCATCTCCTCTGCTTCCTCTGCCGCCATGGCTGCCGAGAACTCCAACTTGGCATTCATCGATGACTTCCAAGGCAATGACGACGGCAAGCGGACGACCTTGTATCGGCGCTGCCTCGTGCATGACACCAAGTGGATTGAAGCCGTCTACACCAATGAAGGCATAACGGTGGCTCGCGTCCTCAACATGTACACCGATTGGCTCAAGAAGAAGCAGAACAAGTTCATCGGGCTCGATATGGAGTACGATGTCATGAGAAGGAAGATTGCGGTGATGCAGTTCGGATTGATGGACCACGTCCTCATCTTCCACAAGATTAAGTTATTTGCATTCACTTATTTGGTGTCTATTTCCCTTCCATTTAGAGTCGACTCGGTAGTCATTTCATATGTCAATTAGGTAATCACATCTTTTGATTTCTATTTGATCCCAAAAAGTATCATATGGAAAAAAACCCTAATCGGAACTTTTTTTTGAAATTACCCCAATCTGTATTACTATGTCATTTCTATTTCTGTTTTAGCAATAGGATTTCTTTATGATTTTTGTGTTTGAGTAGTTACTAGCAAGTAAGAATTAACTGCACATACGAACTTCTTGTTTGCATTACCGAGATGGGATCAAAACTACAAGAAAGGAAATTCTGAAAAGAAATAAAATTGACAGGAATGTTTCAGTATTGGTTGCCTGTCATTACTTACCATACATGCCTGGCAATTTGAATGTGTCAGAACCATATGTATGTAGGTTTGATTTCATATGTTGCAGGTATGTTCATATTGTTGCATAGCATGCAGTTATGTTGTTGCAGCTCAATACCATGAAGTGCTACTAGCCAAGTTTAGTAATAGTACATATTTTGTTTGTTCATAATGAAGCATTCGTATGCTTAACCTACAGAAGAACAAAAATACAGTTATTGAGACAAACTTAAAAAGGATTGCAAGTGTAAGGACTATATTCCTGAATTGATGACATTCCTCAAGGATCAGGGCATCACATTTGTTGGTGTCGACAAAAGGGGTGACTCCAGGCTCCTAAAGAAGGAGTGGATCTACATTCCACCAAATAAGCACATAGACATCTAGGACATCTACAAGATATATGGGAGAGAAAGGTCAGGAATGGCTGCTATTGCTGCAAAGCTCATCGACCCCAAGTTCAAGACAAAGAAGGCAGACTTCAAGAACGATTATTGGAAACACGAAGGACACGACTACTGGGAATGGAAGCCAATTTCTGAGAAGAACCTCCACTACTCCTCTCTTGATGGATACATGATGTATGAAATCTTCCTCAGGATTTCTCTTGTGAATGAAGGGCAGGCTCACCTGCAGGCTGCACTCTGCCCATCTTGCATCACTGCTGAGACTGCAGCTGCAAGCAAGAAGCACTAGAGGGTTCCTGCAGGCTGGAACTGATGTGCTAACTGCCTTATCATCAATACTGACATGTATATAACGTTTGTGTGCAAAACTATGTCTGCAATTGTGATTAGGCTTTTGGTAGAAGTGGTAACTATAATTTCAAGTAGTGCGAAGAACAATATGTATGGCTTATGTTTCAGTACTACTGTAATGTATGATCTAACGCTCTACATCAGTATCGTAGTCTGAATTTCGTGCTTCAGCATCACTAGCAACGTCTTCCATTGTGTAGACATGTTCATCCTCACTCAACTCTATGTGACGAGGGTTAACTCGACAAATGTCCTAGATAAAGGACTTAGGATCGGGGAGATAGGGCGTCGGATGAACTCGAAGGTAAAATCAGTCAAACAAGGTGTGTATGGAAAGTAAACGTGGGTGTAGAACCTGACTTGCTTTCAATCTATCCTCACCGTCCTCTCCTGGCCCCTATATATAGATGGCCAGGTCTCGAGGATCGGGTGGGATCCAGTATAGATTACAATATCGACATATGATATGAACTCGTATTTTTACTAGTATTACAATTGGGCCTAGCTTATCGGGCCTCAGGGGTACTCAACTGATGGGCTCTATTATCTATACCCTTGTCAGTAGCCCCCCGAGATTCTACCAGAATTGCATATTTGGGTTGAATCTCAGATCTTCAAATCTTTGACTTGATCAATACTTGACTTCTTCAGATCTTCAAATCTTCGAGTTGGTCTTTCGACTTATCTTTTATTATAATGTCTCGCAAGGGGTTTTGATGAACAAGCCTGACAACTCTGATGGATCAAGAGGCCAGTTAACTGCCTGAATAGATACTTGTCACCTACTTCAAATTCAATCCCCTTGGACTTGAATTCGGGAAACCGGTCAAACCCATTCTTTTTTGCCGCATTTAGGACTTACAAAGGATGAATCCCAGTGGTTCTCAGGGTACCCAGTGCATCCACTAGGATTTTTCTTCACGTCATAGACACAGATAAGTACCAGCAGAGCGCATCCATGTGCATATACCAGGCCACACAGGACGGATCCCGGGGTCTTACCTTCGCGATATATTTCAACCACGGCATTCAAGTTTTGTCGCGATGACGCAACTCGAGAATCATATGTCACAGCCTTATTTGACTGTTTCAGTGTATTAAATATTCGGGTTATTCAACCTTGATTAATAAAAACTCGCTCCCGATGGGAGTAATAATGCTTCCTAAAGCTTCTTTCGCCTTCCTCGCTCCATTATTCATTATAAAACATCGTCGGGTGCACGCCCAATGCTCCCGATGGGAGTAGCCCTCGAGGCTATAGTCGAAAAAAGTCTTATTTTGAGTATAGGCTCAAATATATTGTGCCTACCCTTAGTCATTAGATCGAAGCTTTGTATGATAATATCGTCGGGTGCGCGCTCAGCGCTCCCGATGGTAGTAGCCCCCGAGGCTATAGTCGAATATTTTCGGGTATAGACTCAAAGAGTGATATATTCTTCCTTAACTCCTCTGTAGCTTCCATATCAGTTTTTTGTCGACTTCCCTGGTTATCATCAATACGCAGATATGTCACTCCAGACTTTTCATTGTCATAGTCTTATTTCCCTTTACTTGAATTCTCGTGACGTCATTAATATAATTACACTGTGTGTAATTTTGATTTTGGCGCTGACCGTTACTCATGGGCAGCGCAGTAATTTTGCAATTTCCCTGCCCGTTAGTGGGCTGCCGTTTCCGCTCCTTGCACCACGTCTCAGCCCACATTCCTTCATCAGGAAGCTTTATAAGGGGGAGAGTGGGGAAATTTACTGTTTACCAGTTCCTTGCTTCCGCCGCCGCCGCCATTGTTGCAATCCTTGCGCACCTCTGAACTCCTACACAGCCCCCGTGCGCAAGCCATCGATGCGCGTCAAGACTTGTGCGCAGAAGAACAAGATGGGCAAGAGCCAAACTGCGAACTCCGCGACTAGCTGGGTGCCTTCTGATTTCCAGCAGAAGGATCTGGACAAGGCCCGAGCTGACGGCCTCATCTTCGACGAGGATCAGGTCACCTTCCCTAACACTGAGCGGATCCCCAAGCCCCGAACGGCTTTCGGGTGATGTTTTTTGCTTTTCTTTTGCGCGGTCTTTCTCTCCCTGCCCACGAGTTCCTTCGTGGGCTTCTTTTCGTGTACGGTGTGCAGCTTCACCAGCTCACACCAACCTCGATTCTTCACATTACTTGTTTTATTACCCTTTGCAAGTCGTTTCTGGGGATCGAGCCCCATTTTCTTCTCTGGAAATACCTCTTTTGGCTCTGCCCCAGTGTCGCTTTAACAAAAAAGCCTGAACTGGGCGGTGTTGTAGTCTCTATCCATGCTAAATCTCAGTACCTGGAGTTTTCCATGGCTGCCTCAGTACAAGGTTGGAGTAAGAAATGGTTTTATATCAAAGACCAGAAGGTCTCTTCCTCTGACCAGTACGGCATTGCCCCGTTTGATGCCTCCAAAGAAGTGAAGAAATTGGCCTCGTGGGATTCGCCTCCCATGAAAGCTGAGATGGAGGAGATCAAACCACTTCTAGCCTGCATCCAAGAGCTGAAGAGCGGTAGAGGAGGTGCACTTTCGGGTACTCAACTCATGGTGTTTTTCCTGCAACATCGATTTCAACCCCTACAGCATCGTCTTTCCAAACTATGGACATTTTATGACTTGGGAGATTCTTCTCGAGTATCTGAAGATCTTATGGAGAAGGATCTTGACAAGCGAGTGAGAGCTCTTACTACTCTCACTAAAGATCACAAAATTGCCGATTTGGCCGCTAGGTACTTTGACTCCGAGCATCCTTTGCCTGCGGTATGTTTGCTATCTTTATTCGCCTTCTTCTTATCTTATCATTATTTGTCTTGTAACTCTCGGCTTGTTTTCCTTTCAGGATCACCAATCCCTTGTTTCTCGCCCTCCTCTCCCAGAGGGAGGGGCCATTCAAAATGTGCCTATTTCCGCTGCCTCCGTAGCCCCCGAGGCTGAGGACAGCCAAGATGGAGACGAAGGCGAAGATTCGCTGGAAAGGACCAGCTCGACGATGTTGCCTCCTTTTGCGCTTTCTGAAGATCTTGGCGTTGACAAGAAGAGGAAACGTGTTGAGGAGTTCACTTCTTTGAGTGCCTCTGCTCACAAGACTGTGGCCGGGGAGACCCTTGTTCTAGAGGACAAGCCAGAACTTTTCGACGCCTTGGACTCATGAGTATTTTGCTAACTCGACTGTTATTTTGTATTTGCTTTCTTCCTTTCGACTTATGTGAAATCTCTTGCCTTTTGTTTGCTTTGCAGCGACAATGAGGACCCAAAGAGGGATGCTGCTGAAGGAAATGTGCCCTAGAGGCAATAATAATATTGTTATTATCATATTTCTTATTCATGATAATGTTTATATTCCATGCTAGAATTGTATTAAGCGGAAACATTAATACTTATGTGGTTTATGAACAACACTGTATCCCTAGTAAGCCTCTACTAGACTAGCTCATTGATTAATGATGGTTAAGGTTTTCTAACCATAGACATGAGTTGTCGATTAATAATGAGGTCATGTCATTAGAAGAATGATATGATGGATAGACCCAAATTAAGCACAACAATTAGATCGTGTCATTGTGTTCACAATTGCGTAGCTTTACCTATGTTAGTATCCTATTCCTTAGATCATGAGATAATGCCACTCCCTGGTACTGGAAGAGAGCTTTGAGGTCATCAAACGTCATCCTATGAGAGGGTGATTATAAAGATGTCTCTCGCGTAATCAGAAAGTCCTTGTTGGGTTGCATGTATCGAGATGGAATTTGTCCCTCCCATGTTGGAGAGATATACTCCGAGCCCACTCGGTAATCAATATCATACACCATTTGCAAACACGTGATTAATGAGTTTAATCATAGGGTGATATTGGATTGCGGAACGAGTAAAGAGTACTTGCTACGAACGAGATTGAACTAGGTATGGTGATACCGATGATCGAATCTCGGGCAAGTAAAATATCACGCGACAAAGGAATTTGTATATGGGATTAATTGAATCCTGACATCGTCGTTCACCAATAATGTTCTTCGATGAATATGTGGGAGTCAATATGGATTTCCAGATCCCGCTATTGATTATTGATGGTGATCATGTCCGCACATTCTCGAACCAGTAGGGTCACACACTTAACGCTCATCGATGCTAGGGTAGTTTCGAGATTTATGGAAATTGTTTCAGAGAGTTACGGAATTGTTCCGGGAAGATGATTAATGATTTATTAATTAATTGAATTAATAAATATTAATACATATATTTATTTATTGGAAATAAATAAGGGCTAAAAATTAGTCCACAAGAAGTTTTCTAATGGGCCAATTTGGTAGTCCATCTAGACAAACTTCTAAAAAGGTAAAAAAAGGCAAAGAAAAAGAAAAAAGGGGGCGAGGCGCATGGGCTAGCCGGCTGGGCCGCCAGCCCACCCGCCCCGGCGGGGCACTTACCTGCATCGCGGCTGGGAGCCGCTCAATGGGCCGGATTGGTTGGGCCACGCCAGAGGCCACCCGGCTGGGCCGACCGAGCCGCGCCAGGAAGGCCGCCCGGATTCCGCTAGGACTCGCTCTCGCTGGGAGGGCAAGGTTGATCGATACGATCGATACCGGCCAGATCTCTCGCTCGCCAGCGTCAACTGGGCTGCTGCCAGGGGAGGCTGACCCGCCAGATGCTAGGCCGCGTGTTCGGCCGGCTACTGGACTCCAGATCGATCTCAGATCAATTGGCGGTGATGAGCCAGCTCTTTGCGTGATGTGCACGCGAGGATGGCTATAAAAAGATGAGCACGGGATCAGATCTCGTGAACAAAAAATTGTTTTTGGCCTGAGCCGTTGCTGGTAGCTATTTGTCCTAGTTTGACTAGTTCTTTTTGTCTTTCTTCTTCCACCTCGTGTGCGTAGGCGGAGCCCTGCCCGTAGATACTCTCCACCATAAGCTTCACACCATCGTGCTGCTGATCCCATCTACCACTCCACCGCACCTTGCTGGACCGAGGAGGAGGAGTCATCGCTGTGCTGTACGTGTGCATCGCTCGGAGGCGCCGCCCGTTGTGGCGCTTGGATCGGATCGGATCGCAGGAGGAGACGCTAGTACGACTATGCCGACCATGTTCATCTGAATGTTTCCGCTGTGCGATCTACGAGGGTATGTAGATCTAATCTCTCTCGCTCGTTGTTTTGCATCTCGTAGATCAGATCTTGGCTTGTTCTTGTTCGTCTTCATAGAAAATTTTTGTTTTCTATGCTGTGAAACCCTTCAGTAGTATCAGAGCGAGATCTATGTGTAGATGTATTATATGAGTAAAATGCAACATGCTTGTTGTGGGCGTTGGTATTTTCTGTTGCAAGCCTCTATTTTGTGTACTTCTTATGGCGCAGTATAGTGAGATCGAAGTGGCCCAGGCCAATCTTACGCGACCTCGTTCGCGAGACCGGCTCCGCACTTGACGTGTGGCTTGTTCCACACATACGGCTGGTGGATGCCAGTTTCTCTCACTATAGCTGTCATGGGATTTACAATGGATGTTGGCAACCATAATATCACCGTTGTGGCTTTACGTAGGTAAGAATCGTTCTTAAGCGTAGCTCCCATAAGCCACGTAAAACATGCAACAACAAATTAGAGGTGTCTAACTTGTTTTTGCAGGGAGTGTTTGTGATATGGTATTGCCACAAGATATGATGTGTATGATATATGTGATATATGCGATGATCATGTTTTGTAATATTTCATGACTTGCATGTCGATGAGTTCACAACCGGCAGGATCCATATGGTTGTCTTTATAATTTTGTATGACCTGCGTGTCAACTTGTTATACGCCAAACGCTAGGGTAGCTTTGGGGATATATGTGAAAGTGTTTCAGAAAGTTTCAGAATTGTTCTGGGTGGGAAATATTAGTGTTTATTAATTATATTAATTAATAAATATTGAGCATTATTTATTTAACATAAATAAATAAGAAAAAAAAGGAAAGAAAAAAAAGAGAAAGGTAGCGCAGCGCCGGCGCTGGCTCGCTTAGCGATCGAGCAAAGGGGCGAGTGCCTCGCGTGGCTTCCCTGGCGCTCTCGCTCGCGTGCGGGGCTGGGCCCGGTGGCTAGATGGGCCGGTGCCAGGCAGGGGCCTCGCTGCAGGTGTAGGCCAAGCCCAGTTGGGCCTTGTGCTTGTGGGCTGGCCGGCAGGGACCCCAGGTCGCGCTGCCGCTCCGCACACATGTGCTTTTGGCTGGCTCGACGAGGTAAGCACACAATCAATTAGATCGATCTGTTTGGACGGTGGCACTACCAGGAAAACTTGTATGTCAAGTTAGGATTTTGGAAACCCTGCGATCCATCTATAAAAGGACTAGTGCGCCGGCGGTTTTAGGTTTGACCTAATTCCCGCGGAGCCGCTGCCCGGTTTCTGAAGCCTCCTTTCTCCGTTCTTTCTCCACCACGCAAACAGTCAAAGCCCTGTCAGCGAAAACTCTCCACCATAGACACCACGCCATCGTGCTATCAATCCCATCTACTACTCCACCATATCTCGCTGGACCGGGAAGGCGTAGTCGTTGGTGCGCCGTACGTGTGCATCTCTCGGAGGCATCGCCACTTGCGGCGTTGGATCGGATCGGATCGCGAGGAGGAGAAGGCTAGTACGACTACATCATCCATGTTCTGTTAAACGTTTCCGCTGTGCGATTTCTTCAAGGGTATGAAGATCTCATCTATCTCTCTCGTTGATTACATCTCCTAGATTAGGTCTTGGCTTTCTTGTTCGCATCCGTAGGAATTTTTTTTATTTACTATGCTGCGAAACCCTTTAGTGATATCAGAGCTAGATCTATGTGTAGATGTGTTTAACGAGTAGAACGCAACAAGCTTGTTGCGGGCATTGATGTTTTCTGTTGCAAACCTCTTTGTTGTGTATTTCTTATGGCGCGACATAGTGAGATCGAAGCGGTCCAGGCCAACTTTACGCGACCTCATTCGCGAGACCGGCTCCGCACTTGACGTGTGGCTTGTTCCACACATGTGGCTGGTGGATGCCAGTTTCTCTCACTATAGTAGTCATGGGATTTACAACAGATGTTAGCAACCATAATATCACTGTTGTGGCTTTTCGTAGGTAAGAATCGTTCTTAACTTGTTACTCCCATAAGCCACGTAAAACATGCAACAACAAAGTAGAGGCGTCTAACTTGTTTTTGCAGGGAGTGTTTTGTGATATGGTATGGCCCAAGACATGATGTGTATGAATTGAGATGTATGCAATGATCATGTTTTGTAATATTTCATGACTTGCATGTCGATGAGTTCACAACCGTCAGGAGCCATATGGTTGTCTTTATAATTGTGTATGACCTGCGTATCAACTTCTTATATGCCATGTAATAGCTTTACTTTATCGCTAAGTAGTTAGCAATAGTTGTAGTTGCTATTCGTGGTGGAGGCTGATATGTCTCCAATGTATCTATAATTTTTGATGCTCCATGCTTGTTTTTACACTATTTGCCTACTGTTTTGTTACACTTAGTGGCACTTTTATGCATTTTCCGGAACTAACCTATTAACAAGTCGCCACAGTGCCAGTTCCCTGTTTTCTGCTGTTTTTGTGTTTCAGAAGTGATACACAGGAAATATTCTCAGAATTGGACGAAACAAGTTCCTGAAGTCTTATTTTTTCTGGAAGCTTCCAGAGATCCGAAGAGGAGTTGGAGGGGGGCCACGAGGGCCCCACACACTAGGGCGGCGCGGCCAGGGGCCTGGCCGCGCCCCCTATGTGTGAGAGCCCCTCGGGCCACCTCTGACGATGCCCCTTCGCCTATAAAGTCCCCCCAACGGAAAAAACCTAAGTACCCGATCAATTTTCCAGAACACATCGCGATCCGCCGCCGCCATCGACCTGAAGATCGGGAGGGTCCAGAAGCTCTTCCCGGCACCCTGTCGGAGAGGGGAATAGCCACCGGAGGTCTTCTTCATCGCCATGCTTGCCTCCGGAGCGACGAGTGAGTAGTCTACCTTGGACTATGGGTCCATAGCAGTAGCTAGATGGTTGTCTCCTCCACCATGTGCTTCATGTTTAGATCTCATGAGCTGCCCTACATGATTGAGATCACCGTTATGTAACTCTACATGTTTGGTTTGTTGGGATTTGATAAATATTGGTGTTATGATTGAGTTGCTATACTGAAATATATCTTATGTTATCTCTATGTTGTTTATGATCTTGCATGCTCTCCATTGTTAGTAGCTATCTTGGCCGAGTAGTTGCTAGTGACTCCAAGAGAGGGTATTTATGCTCGATAGTGGGTTCATGCCTCTATTTAATCTGGGGGAGTGACAAAAACCTCTAAGGTTGTAGATGTGCTGTTGCTACTAGGGACAAAACACATTCATATGCTCAAGGGCATATGCTTTATTTACATTACACACTTTGCTTAATGCAATTATCTGTTGTTTGCAACTTAATACTTGTGGAGTTCTCGGATTGATTCGCCACAAGTGGATTATTAGTCATAGATGCAGTTGGATGGCGGTCTATGTATTTTGTTGTAATGCCCAGAGTAAATATCATAGTGATCTTCTTGACATATCACGTTTATCTTTATTCTATCAATTGCCCAACTGTAATTTGTTTACCCAGCATGTGTTATTTATCTTATGGAGAGACACCACTAGTGAACTATGGACCCTGGTCCTATTTCCATCATATTGCTATCACTTGTTTACTTTACTCGCATACTTCTACTGTTTTCTACTCGATACGCTCATAACCTTTGTTTCAAGCAAACCGGTGAGATTGACAACCTCATCACAAGTTGGGAGCAAAGTATTTGGTTGTGTTGTGTGCAGGTTCCACGTTGCTACTGGTCAAAGACGAGTCAACAAGTGTCGTAAATGGTGCCCTTGTTGTAGTGCTATTAAGCCAGTCCGCATCACCTTCAATTGTATTGTCCGCTCTTCTCCTGTTCGATAAAACCTTGGTTTCTTAACTGAGGGAAAATCTTGCTGCTATATTCATCACACCTTCCTCTCCCAACGGGCTGGTCATCAACCACGCATCAAGCATAATTTTCTGGCGCCGTTGCCGGGGAAGAGTGGAAGACCTCTGCAAGGGAAGTTTTTCGCACGCACATCCTTTACTTTGTTTTAAGTTTTGCTTTACTTTATTTTTACTTGCATCGTTTTATATAAAAAACCCAAAAAAATTAGAATCCTTGGTAGTTGTTTATTATGTCTAGTTCAGTTGCTATTACTATGTCGCCCGAGGACATGATTTTTACTTTTAAATAGAAGGATGAGGAAAGTTTTAAAGAATCTTGGTCTAGAATTTATGATTGGCATGGAAAAACTGAACCTAAAATGACCTTGAGTTTGCTTCTTAGTAGCTTTTACTTTGGACTTGCTCTTCATTATAGATATGCTTTGGATGCTACTGCAGAAGGAGATTTCCTTCATTGTGATGGAGATCAAGCCTTCAATATTATAAAAAAGTTGATTACAATTTATAGCATGCCAACCTATTTTGATTCCTCTCTTGTGTGCATTTTTAATAGACTTGATACTCTTGAGACTCGCATTGCTTGTTTGAATTCTTGCTACAATACTTTGCGCCAGCATTTTGATTATGTGCCAACAAATTTTGAACCTTCGAGTTGGTATCCTACGGTAAAAATCACCATTAGTGGTGAAACTTTTCATGCTCGTTGTGATATTATGTCTGAATTTTGTCTCATGCCAAAGGATGTTTATGAATCTTTGAGCCTTTGGAAGCTTTCTGAGGGGGGAGAAGGAATTTCTCTTACTAACAATGCCACTATATTTCCCATTGGAATAGCTGAAGGAGTTTTTACAAAAGTCCTAGAAAGAATGATATCTACTGATTATCTTGTTATTGAATGTGTAGGAAAAGGATAAATCACACTTGGAAGATCCCTCCTGAAGCTCCTGGGCGCCGTCATTGATGTGGGAAAAGGCAATATAAGATTTATCTCTCCACCTTGCAATAGCCATGTCTTTCCTAGAGTCAAGAGCAAAGGTAAGAAAGGAAGACGTAAGGCACCCGCTGATCCTAGCACTTCATCACTTGATGTTACTTGATTCACAATTTTCTGCGCCTAGCTCAAAGGCGTTAAAGAAAAGCACTCTTGGGAGATAACCCAATATTTTATTTCCAATACTTTTTATTTTATTTGAGTCTTGGAAGTCATTACTACTGTAATGACCGCTCCTTATCCTTTTTATTTTATTGTTGTGCCAAGAGAAGCCTCTAATTCGAGTGAGGTAAAGATTTGGGGATGTTGCTGTCCTGAAACTGTTTTCGGTGCTGCACCGTAAAAATTCGTATAAATTCTCTGTATATCTTTTCGACCTGCGATTTCTTGTGCATATGCCCCAGGTTATATCCAAACTTTCGTTAGTTGAACACTTTTTTATTTGAACAACAGAAAACCCCTCAAAAATTCGACCTTTGTCAGCTGTTTGTTTTGACAGATTTCTGCCACTATTCGTTTTTGCCGCTTTATCGCTTTCTTTTTGAGTTCTTTTGATCACGAAACTTTTGGGGAAGTTGCTACAGTAGTATATACTTTATATGTGGTGGTTTTGGGTTGAAACCTGAAGCAAAAAGAGGTTGATTATATGTTATGCTATACTAATGTTGCTAATAGAATTGTGTTTAGTTTTGTATGAAGGAAGTTTTCAAGTGTAGGGATTGGAGAATGATGAGATGAGTTGAAGAATGGACAAAAGCTCAAGCTTGGGGATGTTCATGCATCACCACAAGAAATATCCAAGAAGTACAAGCGTCAAAGCTTGGGGATGCCCCCGAGGCACCCCTTCTTCATCGGCAAAAATCAGGTCACCTTTCAAAACACTATATTTTTATTGCTTCATGCACTATGTGTTTTTCTTGGAGCGACAGTTGTTTTGGATTTCTTAGTAGTTTAGTTTTGTTTGCTGTAATAAATGGTTGGACCCCAACAAATTTCTTTTGGAGAAGTTGCCTTGCTTTTCATTTGCCAAGAACACTCAGTTTTTCACTCTTATCGTTCAAAGAGTGTTCTTCTTTTTCCGCTACTGCTTTGGGTTTTCATTTTCGCCTTGATTTGCGTTCAGACCTTGTCATATCTTTTCATCAAGTTTTATTTTTGCCTCTGATATTTATTGGTTTTCATCAAAAGAGGTGTCTTAAAAAATTTCAAATGGTGTTGGAAAAGAGAAAAAGCTTTGTGCAAAATAGTGGTACAAGAAGGAGCTTGTGTAGACTGCAGCTTAGGCTTTTTCATGTCATGCTTGATGTCTTTTTGATAGTATGCTTAGTGGTTTTGCTGTAGCATGACTTGTCTCAAATAACTGAGATTGCTTAATGAGCCTTTGAAAAAAATCATGCGTTGTTTTTATTGTATGGAAGCATTATTTTGGTTTTCTCCTTGATGCTTTATTTGGGTTGACTTGGCGCATGCTCACATATGTTAGACTCTTACAAAGTCGCCAATAGCCTTCATGATCATTTAGTTTTTGACTTTTGATGCCATCTTATGCTTCTTTTAATGTCGCTTTGTCGCTTTGCATGATTATGGCCATTATTGCTCTCTTAGTTGGTCGCTCCCAGTCTTTTGCTAGCCCCCGCCTTGTACTGAGTATGAGCTCTACTCGTGCATCCAACTCCTAAAAGCCAAAGTTTACCAAAGTGTCCACCATACATACCTACTAGCAATTTGCTATTCCAAGTAAGTTTGACTTGCCTTTATCTTCTCTTCAAATTAAACTCTTACCAGTGTTATGCGAAAATTGGTCAGTAAAGCTCTCACGAACCGGAAGGCACACTTTACTTTTTCCTGTTCTTAAATTTTTTGACATTGTGGTCTCTTATGTTGAGTTGTTATGCTTGCAAGTTGTAAGTTGGATACTAGCCCATCCATGCTGTCATGGGGCAAGCTTTCAACATTGCACTTTCTTATTTGAGTTGATATCGTGATCTTTTGCTTATGGATGCCCGCGGTGTGAAATGAATTGGGAATCCTGTGAGGATCATGGAGTTTGTATATGTGTTAGGGAAACGCCTGGGCCGCCAATCTAAGCCATGCATAATTCATGGTGGAAATTTGCAGCATGCCCATAGTGGATATTCAATGACGCATCTCAAAATAAAAAGCTATACAAATGGTAAATAAAAGAGATGTTGAGGTGTTCATTGTCTGCTTGTCCTGTCATTTTGATGTGGGCTTGTTCTATGTCATCGGGCACGGAGGTACCCCGTTGGCGGTTTTTGATGATACACATATACTTACAATGACAAGAGCCTTGCTTGGGACTCTAAGTTGAGTAGCATGAGGTTTGGGTACTCGTATTCACGGGACACGAGGTTTTCGACTTATGATTTGTCAAGCATATGCATCATAATTGTTCTCACATAATTTTAACCATTCAAGATGCTTATGATGGGGCAATGAGAGCTCAAAGCCGGTAAGTACCATAATTTTTGAAGGTTATAAAACTTGCAATCACTGCTTCCCTCCGCAAAGGGCCTTTCTTTTACTTTTATGTTGAGTCACCACCTTCTTTCTTTATGCACCATTAAGAGAGCATAGTTGTCATTCTTAGTATAATGTGCATTGTCCCAAAGTTTTCATTGATTGATTCATATTGTTGGTTTCACTTGTTCTCAAATTATTTGTATCTAGTCGCCCTTTTAAACTTGAAGGTGTCCTATGATTTATGTTTTGCTCTCTTTGAAGGACAAGCTGAAAACCATTTGTATGTTTTTCCTTATGATTTGAACACACGTTTGACTTTCATTGTTTCATTTTCATGATCTTTTGTTTGTGTTCATATTCATGTTTACAACATGGTTGCTAAGTTCTTATTGTCAAGATTATATCTTTCATGCCCATGTTTTAAGTTCTTATAATCCAGCTCACAAATGCTTACATATATGATCAAGATTGTGTATGTGCATGTCACCTCAAAAATTATTCTTTTGTTATCACTTACCTACTCGAGGACGAGCAGGAGTTAAGCTTGGGGATGCTTGATACGTCTCCAACGTATCTATAATTTTTGATGCTCCATGCTTGTTTTTACACCATTTGCCTACTGTTTCGTTACACTTAGTGGCACTTTTATGCATTTTCCAGAACTAACCTATTAACAAGTCGCCATAGTGCCAGTTCCCTGTTTTCTGCTGTTTTTGTGTTTCAGAAGTGATACACAGGAAATATTCTCGGAATTAGACGAAACAAGTTCCTGAAGTCTTATTTTTCCCGGAAGCTTCCAGAGATCCAAAGAGGAGTTGGAGGGGGGCCACGAGGGCCCCACACACCAGGGCGGCGCGGCCAGGGGCCTGGCCGCGCCCCCTATGTGTGAGAGCCCCTCGGGCCACCTCTGACGATGCCCCTTCACCTATAAAGTCCCCCCGACGAAAAAAACCTAAGTATCCGATCAATTTTCTAGAACACATCGCGATCCACCGCCGCCGTCGACCCGAAGATCGGGAGGGTCCAGAAGCTCTTCTCGGCACCCTGCCAGAGAGGGGAATCGCCACTGGAGGTCTTCTTCATCGCCATGCTTGCCTCCAGAGCGATGAGTGAGTAGTCTACCTTGGACTATGGGTCCATAGCAGTAGCTAGATGGTTGTATCCTCCACCATGTGCTTCATGTTTAGATCTCATGAGCTGCCCTACATGATTGAGATCACTGTTATGTAATTCTACATGTTTGGTTTGTTGGGATCCGATGAATATTGGTGTTATGATTGAGTTGCTATACTGAAATATATCTTATGTTATCTCTATGTTGTTTATGATCTTGCATGCTCTCCGTTGTTAGTAGCTATCTTGGCCGAGTAGTTGCTAGTGACTCCAAGAGGGGGTATTTATGCTCGATAGTGGGTTCATGCCTCTATTTAATCTGGGGGAGTGACAGAAACCTCTAAGGTTGTAGATGTGATGTTGCTACTAGGGAGAAAACAACATTCATATGCTCAAGGGCATATGCTTTGTTTACATTACACACTTTGCGTAATGCAATTATCTGTTGTTCGCAACTTAATACTTATAGAGTTCTCGGATTGATTCGCCACAAGTGGATTATTAGTCATAGATGCAGTTGGATGGCGGTCTATGTATTTTGTTGTAATGCCCAGAGTAAATCTCATAGTGATCTTCTTGACATATCACGTTTATCTTTATTCTATCAATTGCCCAACTGTAATTTGTTTACCCAGCATGTGTTATTTATCTTATGGAGAGACACCACTAGTGAACTGTGGACCCCAGTCCTATTTCCATCATATTGCTATCTCCTGTTTACTTTACTCGCATACTTCTACTGTTTTCCACTCGATACGCTCATAACCTTTGTTTCAAGCAAACCGGTGAGATTGACAACCTCATCGCAAGTTGGGAGCAAAGTATTTGGTTGTGTTGTGTGCAGGTTCCACGTTGCTACTGGTCGAAGATGAACCAACAAGTGTCATAAACGGCACCCTTGTTGGAGTGCTATTAAGCCAGTCCGCATCACCTTCAGTTGTATTGTCCGCTCTTCTCCTGATCGATAAAACCTTGGTTTCTTAACTGAGGGAAAATCTTGCTGCTATATTCATCACACCTTCCTCTTGGGGTTCCCAACGGGCTGGTCATCAACCACGCATTAGAGGCAATCATGGTGGAGTGATGGAGATCATGCTGGCGCGCACAAGATGGAGATCATTGCGTGGAGATTGGCTATACCATGTCACATAAAATTATATGCATGTGATGTTTGTC
The DNA here is from genome assembly GCA_007115705.1 of Dactylis glomerata. NCBI lineage: Eukaryota > Viridiplantae > Streptophyta > Magnoliopsida > Poales > Poaceae > Dactylis > Dactylis glomerata. Next base: position 1,171,071 of record QXEO01000721.1, read on the forward strand.
CTTTTATGTATCTTACTATGCTTTGATCGCGACGGTAGCATTATAAGATGATTCCTCACTTAAAGATCAAGATAAAAATGTGTTCTCCCCTAGTATGCGCCGTTGCAAAAGTTCATCGTTTTGAAGCATCTCGTGATGATCGGGTGCTATAAACTCTACGTTCACATACAACGGGTGCAAGCCAGTTTTTGCACACGCGGAGATACTTGGGTTTGACTTGACAAGCCTAGCATGTATAGACATGGCCTCGGAACACATGAATCGGAAGGTTAAACATGAGTCATATGAATGATATGATCGACACTTTGTTGTCCACCATTGAAACCACATCTCTTCTCATGAAGATTGGATTAGGTGTGGTGAATTTGGATCGTGTTCACTAAACAACTTGAGGAATGTTGAATTTAGTGGGAGTTCATCTAGTAATTTGATTAAGTTGAACTAATTATCATGAACATAGTCTAAATTGTACTTGCAATGTTGTAGATCAAATGGCCAAGTCCAACTTCAACTTCAACGTGTTTGCTGAGAAAGAAAAGCTTAAGAACAATGGGTCTAACTTCACCAACTGGTTCCGCAATCTGAGAATCATTCTCGTTGGCGGTCAAAAAGCCTATGTACTTGAGGAAGTGCTAGGTGACACCCCTGCTACAACAGCGAAAACTGAAGAACTTGGTGACTTCAATGCTCGTAGAGATGATTATGATGCGATTATGAGTACCATACTGTTTTCTATGTAACCGGAACTTCAAAATCATTTTGAGAAGTACCGTGGGCCTTATGAGATTCTTGAGGAACTGAAAACCATGTTTCAGACTCAAGCCCGTTCTGAGAGATATGAGATCTCTGAGAAGTTCTTTAACTGCAAGATGGAGGAAGGGAGTTCCGCTAGTGAGCACGCCATTAAGATGTTGGGCTACACTCAACGCCTTGAGCAACTGGACTGCAAGATTCCAGAAGAGCTCAAGATTGACAGAGTTTTGCAATCACTCCCTCCTAGCTACAAAGGCTTTGTAGTTACTCACAATCAAATTGGTTCCACTAATACGATCACTGAGCTCTTCGCTAAGCTGAAAGCTGCGGAGGTGGATATCAAGAAAGATAATCATGTGTTGATGGTCAACAAGACCACTAGCTTCAAGAAAGCTAAGGGTGCAAAGGGATCCTTCAAGAAAGGCAGCAGCAAGCACGTTGCCCCTACTGAGAAGAAGCTCAAGTCTGGTCCTAAGCCGGACGTTGAGTGCTTCTATTGTAAGGACAAGGGTCACTGGAAACGCAACTGTCCGAAGTACTTGCGGACAAGAAGGCTGGCACCATTAAAGGTATATTTGATATACATGTTATTGATGTTTACCTTACTAGCGCTCGTTGTAGTGCCTGGGTATATGATACTGGTTCAGTTGCTAATATTTGTAACTCGAAACAGGAGCTATGGAATAGACGGCGGCTAGCAAGGGATGAGGTGATGATGCGCGTCGGCAATGGATCAAAAGTTGACATGATGGCCGTCGGCACGCTCTCCTTAGTTTTACCTTGGGATTAGTTTTAAACCTTAATAAGTGTTATTATGTGCCTGTGTTGAGCATGAACATTATATCTGGATCGTGTTTATTGTAAGACGGTTATTCATTTAAGTCATAGAATAATGGTTGTTCTATTTATATGAATAACACCTTTTATGGTCATGCACCTGTTGTGAATGGTTTATTTCTTCTGAATCTCAAAAGCAATGAAACACACATCCATAACATTGGGGCTAAAAGATGCAAAGTAGATAGTGATAATCCAACTTATTTGTGGCATTGCCGTCTAGGTCATATTGGCGTAAAACGCATAAAGAAACTCCATTCTGATGGACTTTTGGAGTCTCTTGATTTTGAATCATTTGACACATGCGAGCCATGCCTCATGGGCAAGATGATCAAAACCCCGTTCTCCGGAATAATGGAGCGAGCAATGGACTTATTGGAAATCATACATACCGACATGTGCAGACCAATGAGTATTTCGATGTGCGGTGGATATCGCTATTTTCTCACTTTTACTGATGACTTAAGTAGATATGGGTATGTCTATTTAATGAAACATAAATCTGAAATGTTTGAAAAGTTCAAAGAATTTCAGAACAAAGTGGAAAACCATCGTAACAGGAAAATTAAATTTCTGCGATCCGATCGTGGAGGTGAGTATTTGAGTTATGATTTTCTCACGCATCTTAAATCAAGTGGAATCGTTTCGCAACTCACACCATATGGAACACCACAGTGCAATGGTGTGTCTGAATGCCGGAATCGAACTTTATTAGATACAGTGCAATCGATGATGTCTCTCACAGATTTGCCATTATCATTTTGGGGTTATGCATTAGAAACCGCTGCATTCACTTTAAATAGGGCTCCGTCTAAATCCGTTGAGACGACACCGTATGAATTATGGTTTGGTGCTAAACCTAAGCTGTCATTTCTTAAAGTTTGGGGATGCGAAGCTTACGTCAAGAAGTTGATGCCGGACAAGCTCGAACCCAAAGCGGAGAAATGCGTCTTCATAAGATACCCTAAGGAAACGATTGGGTATACCTTCTACCACAGATCCGAAGGCAAAGTCTTTGTTGCTAAGAACGGATCCTTTCTTGAGAAGGAGTTTCTCTCGAAAGAAGTGAGTGGGAGGAAGGTAGAGCTAGACGAGGTTATTGAACCTTCTCTCGAGTTGGAGAGTAGCGCAGCACCCAAAGTCGTTCCAGCGCCGCCTGCACCAACAAGAGAGGAAGCTAATGACGAGGATCATGAAGCTTCAGACGATGCTACTACCGAACTTTGCAGGTCGACAAGGGCACGTGCCACTCCTGAATGATACGGCAACCCTGTCTTAACTATCATGTTGTTAGACAACAATGAACCTGCGAACTATGAGGAAGCGATGATGAGCCCAGACTCTGGGAAATGGCTAGAAGCCATGAAATCCGATTTGGGATACATGAGGGAAAACCAAGTATTGACTTTGGTGGACCCTCCTAGCGACCTTAAGGCCGTTGAGTGCAAATGGATCTTCAATAAGAAAACGGACGCGGATGGTAATGTTACCGTCTAGAAAGCTCGACTTGGTTTTTGGCAAGTTCAAGGTGTTGACTATGATGAGACTTTCTCTCCCGTAGCGATGTTTAAGTCCATTCGGATTTTATTAGCAATTGCTGTGTTTCATGATTATGAGATATGGCAGATGGATGTCAAGACTGCGTTCCTCAATGGCAACATTGATGAAGAGTTGTATATGATGCAGTCCGAAGGTTTTGTCAATCCTAAGGATGCTAATAAAGTGTGCAAACTTCAGCGTTCCATTTATGGGCTGAAGCAAGCATCCCGGAGTTGGAACCTTCGTTTTGATCAAGTGATCAAGAGTTTTGGATTTGTTCCAAATAGCTACGAAGCTTGTGTCTACAAGAAAGTGAGTGGGAGCTCGGTGACATTTTTAGTACTATATGTGGATGACATATTGATTATTGGAAATGACATCGGTATGCGTAACGATGTGAAGAGTTATTTGAATAAATGTTTTTCAATGAAAGACCTAGGAGAAGCTGCTTATATATTAGGCATCAAAATCTATAGAGATAGAGAAAGACGCCTAATAGGTTTAAGCCAAAGTACATACCTGGGCAAAGAGTTCTGAAAAGGTTCAGAATGGATAAAGCAAAGAAAGGTTCATTGCCCATGTTGTCAGGAAAGATATTGAGCAAGGCTCAGTATCCAGCTACGGTAAAAGATACAGAAACTATGAGCAAAGTGCCATATGCCTCGGCCATAGGTTCTATCATGTATGCCATGCTGTGTACTAGACCGGATGTGTCCAATGCTCTTAGTATGACGAGCAGATACCAAAGTGATCCAGGAGTGGAACACTAGACAGCCACAAAGAACATCCTAAAGTATTTAAATAGGACTAAAGAAATGTTCTTGGTCTATGGAGGTGATGAGGAGTTCGTCGTAAAAGGTTACGCCGACGCTAGCTTCAACACCGACTCGGATGATTCTAAATCTCAGTTAGGATACGATTGTATTGTAGATGGAGATCTAAAGATCTGCAAGGTACATACGGATGTGAATGTCACAGATCCGTTGACTAAATCTCTTCCATGAGCAAAACATGATCAACATCTTAATGCCATGGGTGTTAGATTGTTACCAGATGTAAACTAGATTATTGACTCCAGTGCAAGTGGGAGACTGTTGGAATTATGCCCTAGAGGCAATAATAAAGATGTTATTATTATAATTCTTGTTCATGATAATGTTTATATTCCATGCTAGAATTGTATTAAGCGGAAACTTTAATACTTATGTGGTTTATGAATAGCACCGTGTCCCTAGTACGCCTCTATGGGCTAGCTCATTGATTAATGATGGTTAAGGTTTCCTAACCATAGACATGAGTTGTCAATTAATAATAAGGTCATATCATTAGGAGAATGATATGATGGACAGACCCAAATAAAGCACAGCAATTAGATCGTGTTATTGTGTTCATCTTTGCGAAGCTTTTTCCTATGTCATGTATTGTGTTCCTTAGACCATGAGATAACGCAACTCCCTAGTATCGGAAGAGAGCTTTGAGGTCATCAAACGTCATCCTATGAAAGGGTGATCATAAAGGTATCTCTCAGGTGATCGGAAAGTACTTGTTGGGTTGTATGTATCGAGATGGAATTTGTCCCTCCCGAGTCAGAGAGATATACTTCGGGCCCACTCGGTAATCGATATCAACATCGCTTGCAAGCACGTGGTTAAGGAGTTAATCACAAAGTGATATCGGATTACGGAACGAGTAAAGTACTTGCTGTGAACGAGATTGAACTAGGTATGCCGATACCGACGATCGAATCTCGGGCGAGTAAAATATCGCGAGACGAAGGGAATACAAATACGGGATTGATTGAATCCTGACATCGTGGTTCATCCGATATGATCATCGTTGAATGCGTGGGAGTCAATATGGATTTCCAGATCCCGCTATTGATTATTGATGGAGATCATGTCCGTGCATTCTTGAACCCTTAGGGTCACACACTTAACGCAAATCAACGCTAGGGTAGCTTTGGGGATATATGTGAAAGTGTTTCAGAAAGTTTCGGAATTGTTCCGGGTGGAAAATATTAGTGTTTATTAATTATATGAATTAATAAATATTGAGCATTATTTATTTAATAGAAATAAATAAGAAAAAAAAGGAAAAAAAAGAGAAAGGCAGCGCAGCGCTGGCTCGCTTAGCGATCGAGCAAAGGGGCGAGCGCCTTGTGCGGCTTCCCTGGCGCTCTCGCTCGCGTGCAGGGCTGGGCCCGGTGGCTAGATGGGCTGGTGCCAGGCAGGGGCCTCGCTGCTGGTGTAGGCCAAGCCCAGTTGGGCCTTGTGCTTGTGGGCTGGCCGGCAGGGACCCCAGGCCGCGCTGCCGCTCCGCACACATGTGCTTTTGGCTGGCTCGACGAGGTAAGCACGCAATCAATTAGATCGATCTGTTTGGACGGCGGCGCTGCCAGGAAAACTTGTATGTCAAGTTAGGATTTTTGAAACCCTGCGATCCATCTATAAAAGGACTAGTGCGCCGACGGTTTTAGGTTTGACCTAATTCCCGCGGAGCCGCTGCCCGGTTTCTGAAGCCTCCTTTCTCCGTTCTTTCTCCACCACGCAAACAGGCAAAGCCCTGTCGGTAAAAACTCTCCACCATAGACACCACACCATCATGCTGTCGATCCCATCTACTACTCCACCATATCTCGCTGGACTGGGAAGGCGGAGTCGTTGATGCGCTGTACGTGTGCATCTCTCGGAGGCATCGCCACTTGCGGCGTTGGATCAAATCGGATCGTGAGGAGGAGAAGGCTAGTACGACTACATCATCCACATTCTGTTGAACGTTTCCGCTGTGCGATTTCTTCAAGGGTATGAAGATCTCATCTATCTCTCTCGTTGATTACATCTCCTAGATTAGATCTTAGCTTTCTTGTCCGCATCCGTAGAATTTTTTTTGATTTACTACGCTGCGAAACCCTTCATATGTACCTTGACAAATATTTTTGTCACCTATTACACACGATTGTTGACAATAATAGCATCGTCATCTAATATAATATGAACAATGATAAAAAAAAGTGCAAACCATGGTCGTTGATTTTTTATGACGGGGCTTTTGTGACAAAATTAGTGACAACCAAATTTTGTCAATAGCACATATTCAGTGACAAAAAAGCAATATTAAGTGACAAATGGGGTTCGTCAATAATTATCGTTTCTGTTGTAGTGAGCGTCGTGGTGGCGTCGATGGAAAGCCAATTGAGAGGCTTTGCTTCAATCTTTCACCATGGAGTTGGGTCGGCGGATAGAGGGGTAGAGGTGACCTCTGAAGCTTGCGCACAAGGCGATTTCTATGGATATCACCGGGGAGTCCACGACGGCGATAGCCGAGGCACAAGGTCTTGACTATTTTTATAGCGTTATACTAGTTTGATGGTGCTTTGACACCTGTGTTTGGAGAGGCTTTTAGCTTGTATGATCATTGTAAGACCTTTTGCCAGTATGTGTTGAATAAATAAAATAAAGATAGACCGTATGCATCTCTTCGATGCAAATGCTGGGGCTGCCCCATTTTGAAAAAAACTGGTATAGATGGGAACTAGTAGCGGATAGTCCAATTATCCAATATTCGTATTCAGAAAATAAAAAATGGTCATGGTAACATCTCAATCTGGATGATACAAAAATGAAATGGTAAATATCTAAAGTTATTTTCACAAATACAAATACAAATATGGTATTGAAATTTTAAGAAAAAATGGATACGAAAGTGGATATATCTGTGTCCAAATAAAATAATATTAGCCTATATTAATAGTTCTATCCCGATATATTATTTATCTAACCAACAACACTAACAAAGTGGTAAAACATAATTTTGTATGGTTGAACTTAAAATTATTGTGTATTACATCATTTTACACTTGACTCACTATAAGATACGAGTCTCTTATCTTGTTATTCATATCCGCTTCGAATGGAGAAAACATTCGATCTGCATCCGTATTCAAGTAGCGTCCGCTCCGCATTCAATAATATCCATATTGCAGTCGTATTCATTTTAAAAATATGGAAACGAATATAGAAAGGGCACTATTCGATCCGTTTCCACCCTCTAGGTAGTGGAGATACTCTTGGGCGCGTTTGGAAGATTCATGATTCATGTCGAATCTATTTTAAGAAAATTGGTATCAATGCATGGACATATTTGCTAGTGTGCTGTAATAATGGATAATGCAGGGCTCTGTTAAAAAAAATGTGGACCAGAAAAGGACACGCACACGCCTAACCTCTTTACTCCAACGCCTTTCTGGCTGAGCTCAATTCCGTCTTCTTCGTTAAAAAAACTCCGTCCTCTCCCCTGTTCGGCTGTTCCACCCTTGTAACCCGTAGCGTGTGTTACAGAAGGGCAAGTGCTCCGCGGCTTATCCGGGGCGGCGTGCTTCCATAGTTCCATCTGCCCACCCATCGCCGGCGGCCTCATCAGATTGTTCCCTACTTCCTCGTAAATCCATACCATATACTCTCTCATATTCCCTCCCGGATACACGGAGTGATTTGAAGAAGGAATTAATGCCAATATCAGGTACTCTTTCAGTAAGAGCAGCAGATTGATTCATTGATTTTTCCCTCAATCCGAGTCGAGCTCAGGGTCCGAGGCTCCGAGCAGTAGCCTGTATAAATAGATAGGGGTCGAGAACGAGAAGATCCAAACAAGCCCACGGTGTGATTTGAAGAAGCAATCCGCGAGCGATGGGGAAGAAACTGCCCGCTTTTGCTCCGGCCAGGGCGGCGGCAGGAAGGAAGCGAAAAGGCGCCCCCTTGGCGACGCTCTCCGCGTGCAAGCGCCCTCCGCCGGCGCAAGTAATCGGCGGCTGGGCGTCCCTGCCCACCGACATAGTTGGCCTCATCACCCGCCGGCTCCTGGCCGGCGACGGCGACGGCGACGGCGACGTGGTTGATTACATCGCCTTCCGCGCTGTCTGTTCTGGCTGGCGCACCTGCACGCCCACGCCGCGCGACCCCACTCTACGGGATCCCCGGCTCCGCCCGCGCGGCTGGGTTGCGCTCTGTGACGGCGACGCCATCCGCCCAGACGATGCCCGCGAGATCGTCTTCTTCCATACGCGCACGGCCAGGCGCCTCCGCGTCCTCCTCCCGGAGCTCCGGCGGCACAGGATCGTCGGCTTCACCGACGGCCTCATCATCCTCATGGACAATCGCACAACCGAGATCCGCGTGCTGCACCCGTTCACGCGCGTCGTGGTCGATCTCCCGCCCCTCGCCCCCTTGTACCACAAGGTGGTCAGGCAGAAGTCGTCTCTGCTTGACATGAACGCCGCGGTGTGCAGCAGCGCGTCCTCTGCGACCTCCATCGCCGTGGTGGTCTGGTTCCTCTACACAAACGTGGTGCTCGGCGCCGATCCAAATTCAGATTGGGAGGTCCTCCACCGAGGGCTCTATGTTTGGAGCACATTACCCTTCCAAGGAAGGCTCTATGCCACCACCCTGTCGAGTTCAAGCCACATCCTGCAGCTATACCCTCCTCCGAGACAACAAGACCTCGAGAATTCTGTGGTGCTTGGTCATGTTCCATATTTTGCTGACCGCGTGTATTGCGATTTTCTACTCGTCGAATCTGGCGGAAGGATGCTGCTCGTCATCCAGCACCCAGCTCCTCCTGGTACAAACTCGTCGGACTTGTCGCGACAAGAGGCCTTCAAGCTCTATGAAGTGGATGTGACCAGCCACCGCTGTAAGCTTATCCCGATGAACTGCCTAGGCGACCGCTCGCTGTTTCTCAGCGGCGACCGATGCCTGTCCGTGTCGGCCAGGGACCTCCCTTCCTTGAGCAGCAACGCCATCTACTTCAGTCTACCACATGATCCCATCGTGATGCATTCGCTTGGTACCGGTTTGTCTGAGCGGCTAGCGGAGTCCTGCCAAATACATGACAGGAAGGATAGGATCCGCCCATCTGTGCGCCCCTTCACCGTTGCTGATCATCTTATCACCTACTGCAATCCTCGCGAGTGGTATGTTTTCCTTCTCAGTTCCCTTTTCCTAGCCACTACAATGAATGAATTTATTTGTGATTCTAATTTCTAGTTTCCTTCTCTTTCCCCTACATATATGTAGGTCTAAAGGACTCATGTTCCACGAGTACCAATACATCCCTGAATCTTTTAAAGAACTGGGTGAGAACATCCGGGCACAAAACAGGCAATTGAAGATTCCACGCATCGTTCGACTTTCGAGTTGAAGAAGCAAACACAACATTACCCTGTTAATAATGAAGGTAAAAAAATTTAAGTTTTGACAATAAAGGCACAAACTTCTTACAACTGTCTCAGTAGCATCTTTTTTGTCATATACTCTGTTTGTGATCTGACCTTATCATGTTGTTGCATATTTTACTTGACTAGAGTAATTTGTTGTGATCTGCTTTTGCATTATACTTGGTGGAAAAAGCTTAATTAGCTCAACCCTAACCTCCCGGGTTGCCTCTCTAGTGACTCCGGAGGACCCCCTCGCCGCCGCCAAAAACACACCACTCTGCCGCCCGTTTCACCCCGCCGCCGCCGGAGGAAGCCCGTTGGCGGATGGCGGTGGTGGGGTGCCCTTTCCCTTCCCTTCTTTTCTAGTTTGGTTCATCTCGTTTTATCCCCAGTATTTCTGCCGCCGCCGCCGGGTTGAATCAGATCTTCCACGGGATCGTCAATCGTGGGAGCGCTGCTTGGCTGTCGCTGCCGGGCTTCGGCCACGGAGATTCGCGTCGCCTTGCCGTCCTATGCCGAGGACCTTGTGACGAGGAATCCGTGGGCGTGACTGGCCGGGTGCGCGCTGTCCAGTGCCATGCGATCTGTTGCTGAGCTGCCAATTGCCTCGTCGTGGATTTGGTGTCTCACCTCTACATGGCTGCTCTGACGCAGCTGGTGTGCGCCGGTTGCGTGCTGATGATGACGGCTAGTTGGGCAAGCGCGCTCCGCACGGCTTTACGGTAAAGGCTTTACCCTGGTTGAGTGCGTGTGTCCTTCTTCAGGCATTTGGTCAACACCAGTGTCTACAGAGTTGGGCTCGTTCGCCTACCTAGCTAGTAGCTACTCTGCTTTTGCCACGGGTGTGACCAGTGCACCGTCGTCGTCGAGGATCCCATTCACCTTGGGACTTATTTGCAGCAATTTCCAAGACGTTGATTGGGGAATCTTGGCTCTCGCATTTGAAGATCGGATTGACGTTGGAGGTTCCATCTCATATGCTCAAGTCGAGTCGAGAGCTGGTGAAGTTTTATGAGAGTACTCGTAGCGGATCGAAAGTTGAATGCGTACAGGATGATCGGTGTTTTGCAGCAGTGTTCTCGGCGAGGGGTGCAGTGACACTGTAAAACTTCGTTCTTAGAGGTACAGCCCTCCAAGGGGAAAACCTTAAAGCCAACCTTCGGTGGTTGTGTATGGCAATTGTGGCTTCCTAGTCGTTTCCTTGTTGAAGGCATTGCTTGGAGACCGGACCTTCTCCAGGGTGAAAACTCAGGATCTGACCATATTGGTCAAATCCGACGACGACGGTGTTTGTACACTGTTGCCTTGGTGGAGGCGTCGTTTTGGAGTACCTTATTCGAAGTATAGGTGTTCTCATCACTTGTTGTGCTCTTGCTGTTGCGAGTCTCCAATTCTTCCGTGGGGACTTTGTTTTCTTTTTGTTCTTCTGATATTTTTGGCTGTGTGCATCCTTAATGTCTAGACTTGCTCAAGACATTATGTAATTGCAGAGGCTGGGTGTAATTTGTATCATCTTGGTATTAATATATTCCCTTTATCGAAAAAGAAAGGATGTGATGCATCCAAGAACTCGAGGCGAGCTTAAACAGCTGTACGCCCAAGAACTCAAGGCAAGCTTCCTTGGTTTCCACCAAAGTCCTTCAACACATCCGGCAGATCAATACCTTCATATGCGATTGGATAAGGCACACATGCTACAATAAGTAGATTTCTACCAAACGGCAAGATCAGTAGTTATAGAACTAGCAGTGTCATCTTTATTTCAACATGTTACTGCTAAATATGACTATATGAGTATATGATTTAGGACTGAACCAATCTCATCATCCATTTTTTCTCTAGTCTCATTATCCATTTTTGGAACAGTTGTTATTACAAGCAATTAGACCTTAGTGACTGTATGAGTGAACCTATCTTATTATTCGTTTTGTGAACACCAATTGTTTATAGGTTCTGGAAACAGACGGAGAAGAAGCGAGGAGGCATGAACATGAAGAGACGTTTGTTAGGATTGCTGAGAACTTGGTTAACCTATATATATGATTATTTAGGAAAAGGAAAATTCCAACCTCAGTTATCACCTCGTGTTAATTCCTGAATGGGTGTATTTTCTCATGAAGGATGTTTATGTTGTAACATGTTTCAGGGTTAGTCTGCTAAACGAGAACCATAGTGAAACTTTCTATAATTTTTTTTCTGAACTTTGAGAACGTATGCCCCTGAGACAGGAACCTTTTTTAGAGTTAGGCTGGCATCCTTGCATCAAAGTTACCGCATGACATTTTTTTCGCGAGCATTTTCATATTGTGTGTTTAGCCACTATTTGCTTATGCATTTGGTCACAGCTCATCTTACAGATTATTTGGGGTCTGCACCTTGAACTTATGACAGACTCGTTTGTGAAAAACTTAAACCTGGTCACGGGCATAAGTCTTTATAAGGCCCAGAACATTCTGGTAACTCTTGTTAGTGAAAGCCCAAAATGGCTTGAGGTTTTCTTTATTTATTGCACGGTGATTTTACTGAAATAAAGATCATGCTCATCGTATATTTTCACTGATGACCATGTTAAACTGATTGATCTTGCAAATGTTCTCAAGTATCACGATATGAAGTGGTCAGTCTAGAACGCTGGATGGTAGTCTTGCTTCTCAAAGGGACACACTCAGTCAGAGACGGTGGTTGCAGCGACCAGGATAGTCATGGCGATAAATTAACTGCCACAAGTTTTAATTATTAGTAGTCAATAGTTATGTCAGTCATGGTTTCTTTATCTTTGGGACCACGACACATTGAATCTCAATTGTAGATATGCACTTTTCTATTCGTGATGAAAAGATCGGTTAAGAATTTTCGTGATAATTATAGTGAAAACATATGGAAAGAATGTAGAAAAGAAAGAATGCTTAATGCAAGCAATGTGGGGTCAATAACCCTTTTCATGTTTGATTTTCCGAAGGAATCAAAATCCAGCCTTTTGCAACTAGAAAACTCACTAGAAGCAAAATGTTGTGTTGGTTAAAATCGAAAAAGCAAAGCAAATACACAAAGCTAAAATTTCTAGTCCGTTCACAACCTTTGTTGTAACATACTCTACTATCATAAAGATCGTGGGATTCCTGCGCACTCCATGATATGCGTCTCGAAGGCCTATCATCCCTCAACATGTACCTTGTTTATTTGAAGCTTCCATCTGAGAGGACCGTCGTGTTCATGCGGCATTCTCAACTGAAGCTTGCTCTTCGGTTCCCTTTAGTCAGGAGCGTAGCCTCTGTGTAGTGGTTCGTTTTGTCCATTCTGCCAAGCTAGCCTATTACCCTGGTTGCTCCTCTTCTGTAGCTATTATTTGGGCATGGAATTTTGGTTCTCAGGTCTAGTTGAACCCGTTGTTTCGAACGCGGAGATTGAGTAGATAGTTAGTAATGAATGGAAGACAAGCGGGCAGTAATTGAAGAACAACTATTAAAATAGTCAATCACCGTCAGCAACCATAAAGTAGTCAATCACCATCAGCACCATCGTCAGTATGTTATAAAAAAACGATCGAACAACTTGATCGATGTTGCTAGGGACCCGAAACTATGAATCACCATTGTCGAAGACGTAGCAGCCGAGACAAATATTGCAACCGAACAACTTTAGAATCTAAACTAAACGCTGATTAACTAAAAGCGCACGACAATGGGCATGGATTGATCCACACAAGAGTATATACAACCAAGGGATTTTTAAGTGGCAATTGAGGGCAAAGCGAAAGCAACGCAAAGCAAAGCGCGATGGTGAAACCTAGCTCGTTTACTTTAATGGGACACGCGCTCGGATGCGGGGCGCAGGTGTCGCCGCGGCGACCACAAATCGTCGATGCGACGAGGCAGGGCGACGACGTGCGGCGGCCGGCCGGTGGGAGAAGATCTTCTTTACCGGAGGAAAGCTAGCGTCTATCTATGTCTTCATAAGTAGAACGTATATCTTGTACGGAGTACTACAAGTCCTAACTCGAGCACCGCAGTCACACAGCGAGGCGTGGTCTGAGAAATCACTGGAGGATTCGGCTTAAGATCCGATCGATAGGGAAGCTTCTTCCACAGTAGCTAGCTGACACGCGGGCCCCGACGTGTTAGGTCCGGCACATGCATAGCGCCGCGCACCGCATAGACAGGACAAGCAAGATCCACTCACCGGCGCCGAACGCATATGCACGGCACTACATGAATCCAGTTATATGCCGATAACGATGGGACTTGGTTCCCGTTTAACCAGTGGATCGGTTAACCTAACCTAAAAAAGAGCCCAATGAATCTTTGGTTCAGCCACTAAAACGCAAAGGTTATTTAGGTTCGATCCGCTTTGACCTAAGGTTACCCTGGACTCAGCTTTCTTCTCCACATTCCACAACCGTCCGCCCCCGCCGACAGGATCCTCTCATCCGCCAGCCCTGCCGCTCCGCCCCCGCATCCTTACCGCCGGACGGCCGCCTGTGCTCTCCGCCGCCGTCCGCATCCAGCCCGCTGGACAGCCGCCCCGTGCTCTCCGCCGCCGGCGGCATCCAGCCCGCTGGCCCCGAGCTCCGCGTCCCGCCCGCCTGCACCGACGAAAACGGCCAGGTCGTCTTGCATGTACACCAGCAGGCTGGACCTGTCTCTACTCGCTGGAGATGCTCCTCAGGATGTGTCCCTGAACAATTCCATTTCACGTGCATATACATAGGGCTAGATGCAGCTGCAGGTTTCAGCATCCAAGGGAGCGATGTCCTCTTTGCAGGCAGGGATTTTTTGCTTTAAGACGAGTATGCAGTGTCTAACTTATGCAGTGTCTAACTTCGCACATGATCTAGTCATGCTTGCAATTACACGAGAGTAACTCAGATTCTATCTCATCTTGTGCTTGTGTGCCAGTCATATAGACTTCGTGTCCCTTTTAGATTGCATATACTCGTGAATAGATTTTAGACACTTAACTATGTTTATGAGCGATTTTATTGCCATACGTTGTAACACATTCTCATTTCATGACGACCAGTGCTTGTCCACCGTTGCATAACAAAAAAGAGTGGTACGGACCTATATAACCAATGGTTAACCATTTCTGGCCCTAATAATCAAATGGTTAACCCATTTAGTACGTTTACACTAAATGGTTCAATAGGTTAAGAGTTTAGAAAGAAAACGGTTAACCAAATCCCATCACTATATGCCGAGGATATAAAGCCGTCGGCGTAGAGGCATATGCCCTCGGCGTACGATACGCCGAGCGTAGCTCGTCGGCGTAAACCTCTCTCGGTAGAGACGGTATGGCCGTCGACGTAGCTCTGATCCTCGGCGTATAGGGTCAATGCCGACGGCTGACCACGGCCCTCGGTGTAGAGGCCCTTGGCGTAGTTCTGTGGACGGACGGCGAAGGGCAAACGGCGTCGTCGCTACGCCGACGGCAATGCCCTCGGCGTATAGGGACACGTGGAAGCTTCCCAAGCCGTTGCTCGTCAGGCGTACGCCAACGGCAATATCCTCGGCGTAGAAGGAGCATACGCCGCCGGCCTAGCCCTCGGCGTAGAAGGAGCATATGGCCATTGCTACGCCGACGACAATGCCCTCGGCATAGGTTGACCCAGAATTTTTTTTATTCACAGATTTGCTGTTTTGATAGTTGCAAATGCACAGAAATATATATAAATTCATAGATGCCATACATAGAAATACATTGTAAGTGCCATACACAAATATATATAAATTCATAGATGCCATACATAGATGATCAAGTAGCGACACACAAGTGAAACACACAAGTAGCAACACACAAGTAGCGACATACATAGTATCTCGAGGCGAAAAGCCCTACTACTCTGGAGACGGGGTCGGGGTGAATCCGAGATCTCCCATTGAAATTCAACACATCTTCAACGATGGAAGATACTACAACTCGAGGGAAACAACAACAATCAGGAGATCTTAGTGACTGTATGAGTGAACCAATCTTATTATTGTTTTTGTGAACACCAATTGTTTATAGGTTCTGGAAACAGACGGAGAAGAAGCGAAGAGGCATGAACATGAAGAGACGTTTGTTAGGATTGCTGAGAACTTGGTTAACCTATATATATGATTATTTAGGAAAAGGAAAATTCCAACCTCAGTTTGTCACCTCGTGTTAATTCTTGAATGGGTGTATTTTCTCATGAAAGATGTTTATGTTGTAACATGTTTCAGAGTTAGTCTGCTAAACGAGAACCACAGTGAAACTTTCTATATTTTTTCTGAACTTTGAGAACGTATGTGTTGTGGCTGCTTAGAGCTTCAGAGGTTATAGGGGTGAGGCACAGGAGGACGAGTTCTTCCTTGCCGGCAAATAGATGGGATAGCAGAGGTTAGGAGAAGAGAGAACGCAGAGGGATTACAGAGAGCAAATAGAGGATATGAGATTGATTGTTTATTGCTTGCCCTAACACACGGGATACACCTCCTATTATAGGAGGACCAGCCGCCAGGAGACCTGGTAGACAAACCGACTCCAAGACCACTAGAAAACGACTAGGACTCTCACGTTACCCTATTTTTCTACAGTAATTGGACCCTAATTATGGTAATAACTGATGCTATAACACCTCTAACTATAACTGACGCCACAACACGACTCCCCTTCTTTTCTGCACATTGATACAATTCGGGGCAATGCTAGAGCTACAAAGGACTTTTGGTCGCCTTTTTAGCTAAGAAGCAATTTAACATTCCCAAGTGCCGTGCCATTTTTTCTCTGTTACTGTAACAAAAGCATAGGAAAAAAAATATGTGAAAGAGAATAAGAATTTCCAACTTTGTGCCCATACTCTGCACAGGACGGACAAAACTTCTCCACTTTGGGATCTAATAACAAGCTGATTAAGTAAAAGCGCACGATAATGCATGGTCATGGATCCACCCGAGAATAACCAAATATTTCTAAGTGGCAAAGGGAAAGCACCGCAAAGCACAATGCGATGGTGAAACCTGGTTTACTTTACTCGGACACGCGCTCGGAGGCGGGGCGCAGGTGTCGCCGCGGCGACCACAAATCCTTTATGCGACGAGGCAGGGCGACGACGTGCGGCGACCGGCCGGCCGGTAGGAGAAGATCTTCTTCCCTGGAGGAGAGCGTACCACACACGTTGTCACAAAACGAGGCGTTGTCTGAGAAGTCACTGGATATATCCATCTGGAAGGATTCGGCTTAAGATCGCCATCCATCGCTTAGATACGGCAGCTTCTTCCACAGTAGCTAGCTAGCTGACGTCGACGCCGCATATATAACAGAGTTTTCACTGCTGACATGCGACGAGTTAGGTCCGGCACTTAGCACCGCGCACCGCACACATGACAAACAAGAATGCAAGATCCACTCACCGGCGGCGAACGGATATGCACGAACTGGAGCTCGTACGTACGCGACGAACTGCGGCACCACCGGTCCACCACGCGCGCGCACGTAAAACAGTATCGCTTTCACCACCATCTCCACCGCACCATTCTGCCTGCGTCACCTACGTACGGGGAGCCGCGCGCGAGCAGTCCGGCCGAGAGCGACGGGGCGGCCGCGAGAAGCTCGACACCGCACCGCGCCGGGCGGACCGGCGGCGACAGGCCGAAAGCGGCGTGCGGGCGGGGGCGACGCGACGACGTTACGGGTGACAGGCGCCACTCGATCGTGTCTCCGGTGGCTGGCCCTGCAGATCCATCGGCTGGCTGGCATGCCGGGCCGGCGAGCTAGCGGTCGTGCGTCGAGCGCGAGCAGTACTGGCTGGCTCGACGTCGACGATGCGCGCGTGCTCCGTGCGCGGTTGTGTCGACGTCGCCTTTGGACGCACTAGCGCAGTTAGCAGCACGTAAGGCATGATTTGGCAATGATAACCCTCCTGGTACGTACGCTGCTTATCAGCTGAAGTAAAAAAATGCGCTGATTTGTTTATGTTAACAAGGATATTGCGTCCGATCGACCAAGCTATCTTGCTGGTATCTTCATTTCTCGGCGTGCCGGCCTTTGCATGTTAGCTAGTGACTGAGTTTGGCAGGTAATGTTCTTTTCTTTATTACGTTTGGACCTCTCCGGACTAGCTAGCCATGGTGCTGTTTCATAGCAATTCTGGACACTGGATGATGCAAAGGAGAAAGAATAAATGAAGGCAGGAGGCGAAATTAGAGAAACATGAAAAAAAAATTAAAAAATATCAGAGCCAGGTTTCGATCCTGGGACCTGTGGGTTATGGGCCCACCACGCTTCCGCTGCGCCACTCTGATTTTTGATGTCAGAGCTTCCTCTCCGCCATATAACTAGACAAGTGTACCGCCGTATACCCACGTACTACTTTTTTTTTGGTTTAAGTACGGTTCCCACGATATACATATACGTACATGGAATATCCGAGGCGCATCGTCGCAGTGGGGCGGGCACGACGTGAACCGGAAGGGCACCAGCAAGCGCCTGCAAGCGCGAGGTCAGACACGCGCGCGGGCCCCGCCATGGCCGCCGTGTCCCTCGGCGGCAGGCAGGCCCGACCGTGCCACCCGATGCCGGCCTCGTTTCCGCCGCGCACTCGTGCTGCCCGGTGGCCGTGCGTGCGCCAGGCCCCCCGGATTCGGCCGTTCTCCGGCGTCGTCGACGGCTCGATCGAGAGCTCTACGGGTGGGGGTGTTGACTCCTCGGCGCCTCCGGCCCGTGGTTGGTTCGCGATTGACCCCTCGCCGGCCTGCATGTAGTTGCAGAGGTAGTGTGTGGTAGCCATCATCCCGCCATGGACATGACCTTGTCACACGCTGGGGTTTGCTTTTGTCTATCTCTCCTCGTCTAACTTGGAGCTAGCTGTGCATGGTGGGTGGGACAAAGTAGATTAAAGCTGACGTCCCTCGATTGCAATCTGTGTGTCCACGTCGCTTTAGTTTCACCTGGGGTGATTTGCCGATCTGCTGTCTGTCTCTCTGACTTAAAGCCTTGTCTGATTGTCCCGTTGTGGGTCTGGATATGCACGGATTAGCGCCTATACCTAGCCTATGGCCACAAGAACGTGTCGCCGATCAGTTGGCCACACGGATGGTCGATCACCGTATATATGCAATACCACGCAAAGCCATTCTCAGTTATTAGTTAGGTTCTCCGTCAGTGAAAAAGGGGCTGATTATAGCTAGGCATGCAAAGCGTAGCATAAAGCCGAGTACGTTGAGAAAGATCCACATGATTACGACACTGTCGCAGTTGCGTACTCCCTCCATTCCATACTCATAGTAAGTGTCGGATGATTTAGTATGTGTAAAATTATACTATACATTCGATAATTTTATGGAGCGAAACGAAGTAGTGATTAATTAGAGCGATTTTATGACACATCAGATTACATATCTATCTACGTTGATCCGATCGGACTGTTCGAATTAACTGGGTTAGTTTAGAACAATAGTTAATTTGGTAATTTTTGTCAAAAAATTTAAGGATAAAATTATAGTCTTATTTATATGTGAAATTATGACCTACTTCATCCGGTGAACTGGATTAGGGAAGTAAACGGATTGACTCAGATCAGATTTTGTCTTTACCATATCCTCTACCATGTTTTTCC
Source organism: Dactylis glomerata (assembly GCA_007115705.1). Classification (NCBI taxonomy): domain Eukaryota; kingdom Viridiplantae; phylum Streptophyta; class Magnoliopsida; order Poales; family Poaceae; genus Dactylis; species Dactylis glomerata. The sequence goes on from QXEO01000721.1 coordinate 1,189,988, forward strand.
ATAGAATTCGGAGTGAAGCGGGGCGAATAATGACTGGATATGGATTAGAAAATGGATATATTGGATAGCGGACTCGAACGGAAACAAAACTAATCTGATAATGATAAGTACACACACAATTACTTTGAATAACCATTCAATCAAAACTACATAGAATAAACAATGATAACATGATAATAAATTAAATTAATATAACATGAACACATGAATAATAATGTACACACATGACCTAAGATCTCATCTACACATATTTCTGTAGCCAAATAAACATGTAATATGACTGGTACAATGACAATGTAAGTGAGTTGAATGATTACCGAATGGCTCGGCAAGTTACTAACTACTAGTTGTGCTATATTATCTTAGCTTATTCAGTAAAAAATTGGAATATTCGGTTCAAAATCATTGGATAATCCTAATAGATTTTTGGATAATCCATATTTGATGCTATTTTGCATACCAAATATTATACGGTATACTGGTGTTTAGTTCAGAAGCGGATATCCTTATCCGTCAGATTTTTATAAACCGGATATGGATTCTTAAAATGAATTCCCCGATGCATTTGGTACGGAATATCCTATCCATTTATATCCCTAAACTGGATTCATGGATACATGGTTTAAACAGTGTTATGTCGAAACCCCTAAGACAAACATACTACTACCAAAAATTTGAGGTAGTATATTAGATCTGGACCGTAGAATTGAGCCAATTGAACGATCCATGTTACATTGATATACCGTAAAATATCCCATTAACTAAGCACTCTCACGAAGTGGACTTCGTACTGTATCATTGTACTGCAGCATAGTTGTCGGTCCAGGTCTTTGCGTACATAGTGTTGTATCATTGCAGATACTACTACAAAACACCCACATCAACAGGGGAAATCACCTGCATCTTTCCCGAAAGCCAACCTAGAGCTAAAGCTAGACAGACCTGCAGCTGCTTTGCAATTCTTCAGTATTTCATGATCAGCATGTCGACTTGTACGTAACCGTGCGGCCCTGCCCAACCTAGGTGTGTGTGCGTTCGTGCGCGCAGACATCACCCAACCCACCCACCACGACCTTCTCTTTGCCCTCGTAGCTAGGACCGTACCCTCTACGCTACTTCCTGTCACCCCTGATCAGGTAACCATGGGTCCGTCCAGCCACCTCTACGAACGCGGCTAAAACGCGTACAGCGATTCATGTCCTCTTCCAGGACAGCGAGAGCTAGCTTCGACGGTGATCGGGCGATCCAACGGTCGGAGGCTTTGCGGGCAGGATAGGGCGCGGCTGATGGGAGCTGCCGGAGGCGAATCTATCCCTCTCCTGATGGCCATGGCCAGGTACATGGAGAGAAAGAGACCGATATCTTTGCAGGCCAGCCATTTGGTCCTCGTCTTTTCCATGTTTTTTCTCACTACCATCATTGATCAGGAGCTCAAGGTAGACCATTGACGGCGCTGTGATCGATCCTCAGTTAGGAGACCTGTCTAAGGAGAGCAAAGAACCATGGTTAGTTAGTCCCGTCTCAGCATAATGCATTCACCGTTGTTGGATCTAACGCGTCGTGGCAGAGTTTGTCTATCGGTGTTTTCCGTGAGGTGCGGCCGACTATGGCGGATGTTGGTGCATCTTCGTCAATGGGCGCAGGTTCGATGGTTGGTGGTGGTTGGTGGGCTTGTTGGCGCCGGTGCATATTGATGTTCAGTTAAGGGTGTGCTGGGAGATTGGGTGAAATACCCTATCTCGGTTATGTGTCGTGATTAGTGTGGCGATGATCGTGGCTATCGTTGACCTTACTGGAGGCATCGATGCATTGTTGTCGCACCCCACCCGCATAGATTTCGTCGACGGTGCAGCTCCGGGGGAAACCCTTGATCTTGTGTGATCGAACGATGGCGTGGTGCCTTGGTGTCATATTTTCCCTTGAGGGCTTTGTCTTTGAAGCTAGACATCGGCAAGCGGACCAGTGGGAGGCCAAGGTGTTTGTGTTAAGGCTTTTGTGGCAACGATGGTGGGGGCGAGTGATGTTGGAGATGTGGCTTATGTTGAGGTAGTCGTCTCTTCAATGGCATGTCCGTGGGTTTGCCTCGGCTTGTTTGTTGCTATGAAGTTGAAGCTGTTGTGCCCGGTGGCGTACGATGACTGGTGATCCGTGCGGTGATCTTCTGCGGTGTCAGTTCTTCGTTAGATCAGAACTATGTTGTCTCGTGTATCTTCATGTGACTCCGCACGGCCTCCACAGTGTGAGTTGGTTCGACAACCGTCTTTCGCAAAGTCAGAGTCGTTTGCTCTGAGTTTTTTGTTGGCGATGTTGCCTACTAGGAAGGAAGTGGTGATGATGACGACGCTCGCGTACTATCTCGACGAGGCCGTCTTTGGAGAGGTGTGTCATCTAAACGGTTTTGTAATGCCTTTTGTCCGATTTTTCATTAATTAACTGATAATTTTCTTCTACTTAATTAATGAATGAGACAAAAAAAATTGCATTCGTTTTATTGAAAACAAAAAAATTCACCATTACGGAGATTTGACATGTTCAACCGAGGCGTCATAGCTCGCTAAATATGGCTAGCTAACGTCCAAAGAAGAAGACGGCGACGGTATTGCTACCATGTACTCGGCAACGGCATGATGGTATATGTCGGATCGTCCAGACCTTTGCTAGCTATAGAGGAGGTGAATTATTCGCGAAAGCAGAGGAAACACCAAGCGAAACCAGACGTCTGCCTTCTTTTCGTCCGATCATGACCTGCTTTTCCTTGGCATCACTCTGTCTGTGTGTGTGTTCAGGATCCAAAGGCGAGCACGGGGATAAGATCGCACTGTCTTTCAAACACGACGGCCTCGTAGCTAAGAGCTGGTACTCATGGCGACATGAATCTCGGATCGAATCCAGTTGAACTCGACCTCTCCCGTAACTCCCGGAGCCTTGGTTCCTTTGTCTTCTGCGTAGCTGTTTTACCTGCCTCTGAAATCCGAAAGAATCCTGGGATATCCATCAGACTTTTCATCCTACACCCGCAGGGGAAATGAAGACGGAGGGATTTTTGGCCAATAGCTCCGTCCTTCAGGAATTTGTGGACGATGTAGTGAACTTCATATTCTGATGATGAATTGCTTGACTATGATCTACTGCATATCTTCTCCGAGTTTTTTTGTCTTGCATAACACATCTTCATATTCTGAGCTAAAGGAAGTTGTTTTGAGAGCTATGTACATGTTTAAGTATGTGCAGTTGCTAGATATACATTATACACCCATCAAGGAAAAATCAGGTGGATATATGAGCAGAATTGTTGTGAGCGATTTTCGTAACATGTCTTTTGTCCTAAAAGCAGAAGTTCTAACACCAACCCACTTCAGAAGCTACCCATTTCAAGATGGATTCAGATGCCCCTCAGTTCAGTTGGTATCCATTGGCTGTGTGTTCCGGACTTCCATGAGATCAACATCATGGATCACGCCAGTTAGGAACTGTTTCTTTGGAAGACTATGCTCCCGACACCTGGCAAAAATGCAAAACTAATGTGTGTTCCTTAAGGGCAAAAAGTCAGACTGCAGGCAATCAGAAATACTGTTCTTTTAGAGCGCTGCCGACAGTTAGATAAAAAGGACGAAACAACTAGAACAACGCCAATATATAAGAGGTGTACCCTAGCCAGTGGATATGGTTTTCTGAGTTGATGAGAAAATTAGTGCCAAGTTGCCAACTGCACAAGTTCCACGTTCAGTTTATCCAAGTGAAATTATTCTGGGGGCCACAATAGTGGCTTTAACAAACCAACCTCAGTTTTCCTTTCTGAAAGATACTCCCGTTGCCTGAGCTCTCCCTCAGAACCTAGAATGCCAGAACTAGATCATGCATGTTTAACCACAGCTCTGCTTGAAAACGGTAACCCAATCATGTATCAGTGCTCAGTAGAGTAGCTGGTCCATGTTACAGTGTTGCTCTTTCAAGCCACACACACTATACTTTACACCCCATTTCCCCTTTCTTTCACCAATTCACTGACCGCAAATGGCTGTCACTGTTATCCAACCACCATGCCTTCAAATGGCTTCAGCACCTGGTGCTAGTGATGTTGCAAAGCGGCCTTGCACCTCGTGGCCTTTTTCCTTTGATAGTAAAAAGAAAACAAAAATTGTCAGTCTCGATAGACGCCCTTTTGGAGGCAATGCTGGGACCCGCACATTTTTTGAAAAGCTGGCTCAATTATAAAACATTACATGATGTCCATCAAGACCTTTGGTGATCTCAATCTCATGTTATTTCCCTGGCTTCTGCATAATCCAAGAAGCACAAAAAGGTAATTTGAGTGTGGGTCCTGCACATTTCCAGGCATACTATAAATCCACCCCAGTGCCTCTTGCTTTCGTTCACAAGCCACTCTTGCCTCCATTTCATAGCTCAAGGAAGCATGTACCCAGCTGAGCTTGCAAGTATTCCATACTTATCATCTGCAACTAGTGCAGCTAATTCTTTCAAGCCTCATCATTACCAGGTAGCTCCAGATGACTTCCTCTTCCAGTACAACGACATCAGCAACCTCCTGGTTCCTCAGGCCACATCCTCCTACTACCAGCAGCAGGTTGCCAACCTGGTACATGAAGGTGAGCTTCTTCCATTCGGAAACAAATCCAACTCAGACGAGTCGGACGACTACCAGCAGCACAGCCTCGCGGAGGAGCGACGGAAGAGGAGGATGGTCTCCAACAGGGAGTCCGCGCGTCGGTCGCGCATGAGGAAGCAGAAGCAGCTCAGCGAGCTCTGGGCGCAGGTCGTGCACCTCCGCAGCGCCAACCGTCAGCTCCTTGATCAGCTGAATCATGTCATCAGGGATTGTGACCGTGTGCTCCGTGAGAACTCCGATCTGAGAGACGAGCAGGCCAAACTGCAGAAGCAGCTTGAGGAGCTCCCTGTAGCCGTAGAGAACACGGAAGAGGGTAACGTCATGGATCCTAGTCCTAGCACATGCTCCCTTTAGCTGTAGAGAACACGGAAGAGGTAGCCGCCGCCCCTTGCGCTGATTTGGAGGAACCTTCCCCGAATTGACCGCGCCGCTCCAAATCACCCTCGCCGGCTGTCGGTTCTGGGGTTCGCCAAGGCTTTTTTTTCTTTGTTTTAGATACTCCAATACATTTCGGTTATATTTGTCGTGGCAATTTGAATGTTACATAGGACACTGCTCGTATTCTAGACGAGTTTAAGCATGAGTCCAAGCGCCCAATTATTTTTCCAAGACTCTGTAATCCTGAGAACGATTCGAACTTGGAAGAGTTGCTCGATGATGATATAGAACAAACGATTGTGATCCTCACCGTGAAGAAGCTTGAGAATATAATAAATCACCGTTGCCGTCTTTGCTCAACTCCAACAACAAGGAAGCAAGCTGAAGTTGCCAAGACACAATAGGAATGCCAAAAATACATTGAGAGAGCTTTAGATATTTTGCAAGCTTGGTTTGCTAGCTATTGTTGAGGTCCTGCTTATTTCTGGAAAAAGAAAGCCCTCAACAACATCATCAGGACATGTGTGATTCTATACAACATGACCACCGATGACGACAGGGATTTGAACTTGATATTATTCTACGATAATGTCAGTAGCCGTGTCAAGCCAACAAGAAATATAAAGTTTATCCAACCATTTCTTAAGACATATCGGTAGATTGAAAACTCTGTCATGCATACCAAGCTTCAGAATAATCACAATGAGCACCACGTTGCATGGCCAATAGTGGCTGTCACTACTATTCATTTGATTTCTTATTCATTCATATGATTTGAATCATTCTTTGCATTCCTGACAATTCATTATTTGTTTAGTTATTTGGATTTGAACTATTAATGTAATTTGGATTAATAATGTATTTTGTGATATTTATAACATTTGACACTCAGTTTATATTGCCGTTACATTTATATTTTATGCCGGTACATTTGTATTTTACTATCCTAGGTTACACATATGGTTTTCCAGTTTGCATTTGCCGGATCTATTCGGATGGGGCATGGATGAGTCCTTATCACGGTTTTACCGCAGCCTCTACATACATTTTAAAGGTCTTCGATATTAGGGGTCTGCTAGAGATATCTTGTAATTGAGAAATATATGTCGATATTCAAGGAAAGACCCTTGGAGAAAAATAGAACCCCCAAAATTGATGATGGAGATTTAATCTTGGCATTCATCCACAAGGAGACTGTTCCGTAGCAGCACCAATATCAACATTAACAACATCATTAAGAGTAAGAGCATCTCTAGCCGATACCTCGAGACTACACAATAGCCAATGTTTTATGGTTTTGTGAAAAAAGAAGCTGAAAAGCTTCTCGACAGGACCCCGCAAACTGGACCAACCCGCAAATAGTTTCATAGTTTCCTGCAAATAGACCCCCCTTACCCCATATAAGCAGATTCTCGGACCAAATATACGCTAAAATGCAAACGAAGAAATGGTTGGCAGAAGGGAATTTTTAGGTTGCTTCATTACCCGTCACCGCTCGCCTGAGTCCGGCGAAATTCCGCCGCGCCTCCAATCCACCCAAATTTTAGCCTCATGAAGAGCCCCGTTTCCGACCAATTTCAGGCAAATATGTGGTCAAATTTTGACCAATTTTGAGCTCCTCTACGTGAGCAACTCCATGGTCGAGCTCGAGATCCTATGAAAGAAGCATGATGCCAGGTGCGGGGCGCAACGGCTGGTAGTGGGGGCGGGCGAGCTGGCGCGGAGGCCTTCGATCTCGGGCACCATGCATGGCCAAGCTCAAGAGCTCAAGAAGGGCCAGGAGCGAAGCTGGGCGGGCCGGTGGGCGGGTGCATGGACGGCCGGCGGCTGGTAAGGTCGAGATGTGTGCGGAAGTTTGAATAAAGGAGAAAAAAAATGAAAAACCAATGGGCCCATGCATTTTTTCCTTATCCTCCTTTTTGGTATAAAATATGGGCTGGCAGGTTGATTCTGAATCTTGGTTGCAATAACTTGCAAAGCCCACAATTTGGCCACCTCTCCTCTAAAACCTATATGTTGTCCACCCCTTATTTAATTTGGATAGGGTTAGACATGGCTGCCAAATCAACAAAGGCATGTGAGATGAATGGTGTCCCAAGAATTTTATCTTATAGGCCGACTATAACGAGTAGCAACAGTCATTTGTGAGCTTCCAGGCAATCGTATCCGTAATGTCTTGGTTAAGATGCATGGAGTTTAAAATTAAACCTTTGAGGACTGGACTGCACAATGTGATCCGAAGATAGACCGTCTTGAATATTGATTTGTTATGCCCTATAGCCAGTTTCCAAAGCTTTTGCTAACCGGATGTGAGGTCTAAATTCTAAAACAAGCGGTGCAACATCTTTCCCGTACATTGATACAATGCCAGGTTTTTAATTATATTTTATGGGCAATGCTAGAGCTGTAGAGGACTAGGTCGCATTTGTGGCTAAGAAGCAGTTTAACTTTCCCAAGTGCCGTGCGCTTTTCTCCGTTCTTGAGACAAAAGCATAGGAAAAAAATATGCGAAAGAGAGTAAGCATTTCCAACTTTGTGCCCACACTTTGCACAAGACGGACAAAACTGTTCCACTTCGGATCTAACATGCAGATTAACGAAAAGCGCACGATAATGGTTATGGATTCACACGTGAATAACCAAAACAAATTTTAAGTGGCAACGGCAAAGTGAAAGCAAACGCAAAGCAAAACGCGATGGTGAAACCTCGTTTACTTTAATGGGACACGGGCTTGGAGACGGGGCGCAGGTGTCGCCGCGGCGACCACGAATCCTCGATGCAACGAGGCAGTGCGACGAGGCAGAGGGCGACGTCGTGCGGCTGTTGGAAGAAGATTTTCTTTACTGATGAAGGAGATTGGTACTAGTAGAGACAAGTATAACATTTCTCTTTAGGTATATGTCTTCCTAACTGGAGTACGGCACTCAAACAACGGGACGTGGTATGAGAAATCACGGTAGACCAGTAGGAAATATGTCTGTAAGTGGGCGTGTTAAGGGCGGCCCACCTACTCTTCACTTATGTCCGTATACTTCAAACGGGATGCTGCTATATATCAATATAATACACTCACGTTCAGCAGCGTCTGTTCGGCCGTTTAAAGCTGCTAGTGTTGTCACAAGAACAGCCATAGACACCACACCGTTGGGCTAGCTCGAAACCCCACGACCTTATCTCTCCCGCGAAACAGGCTCCTCTTCCGCACAATCCGATGCTCTCTCCGTCCCCTTGCGCTCGATGCTGATACACGTCTTGATCAACGTCCTCAATCTCTCACCATTTGTTTCTCGCCCGATATGGGCAGATCCCCACATACCACGCCGGACGGGATGGGGGCGGTCGTAGAAAGAAAACGGAGGGGGGGCGGGATAACGGGGTAACAGAGCAGCGACGGCAGGGTGGTTTCTCCGGGCATGGCGCCCGCCGTCATCGCCATGGACAGGTCACAAACTCACAATGCTAGCGGTTGCGGCAGCGGTAACAGGCAGGCCGCTTCTGTCGATGCAGTTTTTCTTCTATCCTATAAGTGTTCACTTGGCAAAAAACGATGAGACAGGCCACGGGGCGCCGTGGGCTGCCTGTTCCCACTTACAGAAATAGTAGGAAAACAACGGACGATCAACCATGGTTGGATATATACGATATATCCATCTCGAAGGTGATTTATAGGTCGAATTCGCTGGTGAGTATATCCATCTAGCTGACTCCGTATAACTGAGCTTTTACCGCTGACATGTTCGCGCGCTGCTGGCTGACACGCGGGCCGCAGCAAATTAGGTCCGGCACATAGACCGCACAGACAGGACAAGCAAGATCCACTCACCGGCGGCGAACGGATATGCACGAGCGGGAGCACGTACGTACGCGACGAACTGCGGCTGCACGCCTGCACCACCACCACGCGCGCGGCGCGAGCGCACGTAAAACAGTACCGCTGTCCTGTCACCACCGTCTCGACCGCACCATTCTGCCTGCATCACGACGTACGGGATCGAGCAAAGGCAAAGCACTTTAAGCACCATGCCAGCAGCGGCACGAGCAGTCCAGGCGAGAGCGACGGAGCGGCCGCGCGAAGCTCGACACCGCGCCGGGAGGGAGCGGCGACAGGCGGAAAGCGGCGGAAGGGCGGGCGGGGGCGACGCGACGACGTTACGGGTGACAGGCGCCACTCATGTCGCCGGCCCTGCAGATCCACTGGCTGCTGGCAGGCAGGGCCGGCGGCCCGGCGTACGCAAGCTAACTAGTGATCGATCGAACTCGAGCAGTACTGGCTGGCTGGCTCGACGATGCGCCCGTGCTCCGTTGGTGGGCGGCTGTCGACGTCGCCTTTCGAGGCAACTGACACTGCCTGCTACGTAACCATGATTAGGCAATGATAATCGAACTTCCTGCTACGTACGTACGCTGCCTATCAGTTGAGCTGAGAAAAAGGGGACTGCTTTGTTTATGTTTACAAGGATTGCGTCCGGCCAAGCTATCTTGCTGGTGCTATCTTCACTTCTTGGCATGCATCATGTTAGTGACTGAGTTTGGCAGCATGGCAATGCTTCTTTTCTTTCTTTGGAGTTTGGACCTCTCCGGAGCTTGGTGCCGTTTCATAGCAATTCTGGGTCGACACTGGGATAAGCAAAGGACAGAGATAAATGAAGGCACTTTTGCTTCAGTGTACCCCCCTAAACATACTATAGCTAAATACCCGCGTATTGCTGCGGATCTCTATTTACTTGCTAGCTCTTTAACGGTATTTCTGACAATAATGAATATGTAATAAAAAAGATTACACATAAAATTATGACAACATAACAATACAATTCATATTTGATTAATCTCGGTGCTTTATTCTACTGTAATTGAAGAAATAATTAAGAAATTTAAATGCACTTTTAGTGTAATCATGAATCCCTCGAGAATCATCTTAGTTAAGAAGGATTCTTCAATTTTAAACAATCACGTATACATATTTGTTTGGTGCCTATAGTAGGCTTATTTAAAAGCACTAGTGGAAAACCGGCCTAATATTCCAGGGCATTAGTCCCGGTTGCAATATGAACTGGGACTGATGCCCTGGGCCCCACTGATTTTTCGGCCGCAGGACCCCAGAAACCATTAGTCCCGGTTCGTTTTGAACCTTTAGTCCCGGTTCGTATTACGAACCGGGACTAAAGGCTCTGGGGTCGAATCCGACCGTTGCCAGACTCATTAGTCCCGGCTGGTAACACCAACCGGGACTAAAGACCAAGCCTTTAGTCCCGGTTGATATTACCAACCGGGACTAATGAGTTTCCTATATAAAACAGCTCCTTCTTCCTCCCCGAGCCAGCCACCCCCCCTCTCCACTCTCAAGTGTTCTTCATGCAACAAACCTAGCTCGAGTTCATCCTCTTTGACCACCATTTTTTGTCACAAATTGGTGTCCCCACTTCAATCTAAGTGGACTAAAAGGTGAGGAACTTTGTGCTTTTGTCTTTCATTGGTAATTTAGCTCATTTAATGCTCTAGAAGTAGAGAGATTTATGATTTTTTTATGGGAGCAATTATTTAGATGTTCATTTGATTATGTGTAGAAGTAGATGAAGATAGAGGTAGAAATAGAGGTAGAGATAGAGATATAGATATAGATAGAATTAAAAATAAAAATAGAAGTAGACATAGCTAACATAGAAATAGAAATAGAGATAGAGATAGAAATAGAAAAATAGAAATAGCGATAGAAATAGAGATAGATGCCGTAGGGCGGAGCTTCCGAAGATGCCGTAGGGCATGAGCACCGACGACATCTTCGAGAAGCTCCGCCACGGGAGATTTTCCAACCCTTTACGCAACACTGTTAGAGGAGATGGAGTCTTTCACGAGCTTACAGGGAAATTTTTCCGAGGCGGAGCTTCCGAAGATGCCATAGGGCGTGAGCACCAACGACATCTTCGAGAAGCTCCGCCACGGGAGATTTCCCAACCCTTTACGCAACACTGTTAGAGGAGATGAAGTCTTTCATGGGCTTGCAGGGAAATTTTTCCGAGGCGGAGCTTCCGAAGATGCCGTAGGGCGTGAGCACCAACAACATCTTCGAGAAGCTTCGCCACGGGAGATTTCCCAACCCTTTACGCAACACTGTTAGAGGAGATGGAGTCTTTCACGGGCTTGCAGGGAAATTTTTCTGAGGCGGAGCTTCCGAAGATGCCGTAGGGTGTGAGCACCAACGACATCTTCGAGAAGCTCCGCCACGGGAGATTTCCCAACCCTTTCCTCCATAACTGTTAGAGGAGATGGAGTCTTTCACGGGCTTGCAGGGAAATTTTTCCGAGGCGGAGCTTCTGAAGATGTCGTAGGGCGTGAGCACCAACGACATCTTCGAGAAGCTCCGCCACGGGAGATTTCCCAACCCTTTCCTCCATAATTGTTAGAGGAGATGGAGTCTTTCACGGGCTTGCAGGGAAATTTTTCCGAGGCAGAGCTTCCGAAGATGCCGTAGGGCGTGAGCACCAATGACATCTTCGAGAAGCTCTGCCACGGGAGATTTCCCAACCCTTTCCTCCATCCATGGGGATGAAACTCTTCCTGCCTTCGAGCTGTGCTTGCCATGGCGTATCGATGCTCCTTTTATAGGCATGGCGCCGCTTCTACTTTTGTCTTGTTCCTCCGACAGGGGCGTCGTGCGCTACATGCTTTATCTCATCGAGCAGTGCATCAACCCATGCATACTTATCCTGCCAACAGCTTTAGTCTCGGTTGCACCCACCAGTCGGGACTAAAGGTTACCCACACATCCTTATCCCACCGACAGTTTTGTTAGATGACACAAAAACCACCTTTAGTCCCGGTTGTACCCACCAGCCGGGACTAAAGTTTTGTTAACTTATTCTTACTTATCAAACTAAAATTAGAGATAGAAATAGAAATTGTATTTTTGATTTGTGTTTTATATGTACTTATATAATGCAGATGAGCCGAGCATGGATGTACGCCGATAGACGCTCTGGAGATTTCATTAAAGGCGTACATTCTTTTCTCAAGGTGGTTGAGGCAACCAAGCGGAATGGTTTTATGTGTTGTCCATGCGGTGGTTGTCGAAATGAGAAGGATTACCCCTCCACAAAGACCCTTCACATCCACCTGTTCCGGTTCGGTTTCATGTCCGGCTATAATTGTTGGACCAAGCATGGGGAGAGAGGGGTTATGATGGAAGACAACGATGAAGAAGAGAATGATGACAACTATCCTGAGTTCCCTGAAACCACCGATACCGCAATGGAAGATAATGAAGAAGAAGAAGGTGAAGAACGGGCATCAGATGTGCCCGCTGATGATCTTGGTCAGGTCATTGTTGATGCACAGATTGACTGTGAAAGTGAAAAGGAGAGGGAGAAATTGGAACGCATGTTAGATGATCACAAAAAGGATTTGTACCCAAATTGCAAAGACGGTCAGAAAAAGCTAGGAAGCACGCTGGAATTGCTGCAATGGAAAGCAGAGAGTGGTTTATCTGACAAGGGATTTGAAAAGTTCCTGAAAATTATGAAGAAGATGCTTCCAAAGGATAACGAATTGCCCGCCAGTACGTATGAAGCAAAGAAGATTGTCTGCCCTCTAGGATTGGAGGTGCAGAAGATACATGCATGCATTAATGACTGTATTCTCTACCGCGGTGAGTATGAGAATTTGAATGCATGCCCGGTGTGCAGTGCATTTCGGTATAAGATCAGGCAAGATGACCCTGGTGATGTTGAGGGCGAGCGCCCCAGGAAGAGGGTTCCTGCCAAGGTGATGTGGTATGCACCTATAATATCACGGTTGAAACGTTTGTTCAGAAACAAAGAGCATGCCAAGTTGTTGAGGTAGCACAAAGAAGATCGTAAGAGTGACCAGATGTTGAGACACCCCGCTGATGGGTCGCAGTGGAGAAAAATCGACAGAGATTTCCCGGAGTTTACGGAAGACGCACGGAACCTGAGGTTTGGTCTAAGTACAGATGGCATGAATCCTTTTGGGGAGCAGAGCTGCAGTCATAGCACCTGGCCCGTGACTCTATGTATCTATAACCTTCCTCCTTGGTTGTGCATGAAGCAAAAGTTTATTATGATGCCAGTGCTTATCCAAGGCCCGAAGCAACCCGGCAATGACATTGATGTGTATCTAAGGCCATTAGTTGATGAACTTTTACAGTTGTGGCAGACTGAAGGTGTTCGTGTGTGGGATGAGTACAAACAAGAGGAATTTGATCTACGAGCGTTGCTGTTCGTGACCATCAATGATTGGCCTGCTCTTAGTAACCTTTCAGGACAGACAAACAAGAGATACAATGCATGCACGCACTGTTTAGGTGAGATCGATAGTATATATTTCGATAAAAGTAAGATGGTGGTGTATCTTGGGCATCGTCGATTTCTTTCGCCCAAACATCAATTGAAGAAAAAAGGCAAGCATTTCAAGGGCGAGGCAGAAGTCCGGGGCAAGCCTAAACGCCATACTGGTGATGATATATTTGATATGGTCAAAGATTTAGAAGTAATCTTTGGAAAGGGTCCTGGCAGTCTGTCTATTCTGAATGACGCTAACGGACATGTACCCATGTGGAAGAAGAAATCTATATTTTGGGAGCTTGAGTATTGGAAATTCCTAGAGGTCCGCTCTGCAATCGACGTGATGCACGTGACGAAGAATGTTTGCGTGAACCTACTAGGATTCTTGGGCTTGTATGGGAAGACAAAAGATACACCAGAAGCACGTGAGGACCAGCACCGTATGAAAAGAAGAGACGGCATGCATCCGGAGGATTCTAAGGGTCATGCGAGCTACGCTCTTACCAAAGAAGAGAAGGAAATCTTTTTTGAATGCCTGAGCAGTATCAAGGTCCCATCTGGATTCTCGTCAAATATAAAGGGAATAATAAATATGGCAGAGAAAAAATTCCAAAACCTAAAGTCTCATGACTGCCACGTGCTTATGACGCAATTGCTTCCGGTTGCACTGAGGGGGATTCTACCAGAAAATGTTCGAGTACCGATTGTGAAGCTATGTGCATTTCTCAATGCAATTTCGCAGAAGGTAACCAATCCAGAAAATCTACAACGGTTACAGAATGATGTGGCCCAATGTCTTGTCAGCTTCGAGTTGGTGCTCCCACCGTCCTTCTTCAATATTATGACGCATCTCTTAGTTCACCTAGTCGAAGAGATTACCATTCTCGGTCCAGTATTTCTGTACAATATGTTCCCCTTTGAGAGGTTCATGGGAGTCTTAAAGAAATACGTGCATAACCGTGCTAGGCCAGAAGGAAGCATCTCCAAGGGCTATCTAATAGAGGAGGTCATTGAGTTTTGTGTTGACTTTGTTCCTGACCTGAACCCGATTGGTCTTCCTCAATCGCGGCATGAGGGGAGACTGAGTGGAAAAGGCACGCTAGGAATGAAATCAGCATACTGTATGGACGGACATTCTTTGAGTGAAGCACACTACACAGTTTTACGAAATTCCACGTTGGTGGAGCCGTATATGGAGCGACACAAGAATATTGTACGCTCGGAAAACCCTGGGCAGTCTAACTCCTGGTTTACAAAGTTGCACATGGCAACTTTGGTGGTTGGTTGCAAACACTTCTCATAAATGACGCCACTGTTGGATATGAGCTATCCATGTTGGCCAAGAAACCATCTTCAACTATATTGACTTTCCAGGGTTACGAGATAAATGGGAATACATTTTACACGGTCGCCCAAGATAAAAAGAGCACCAATCAAAACAGTGGTGTCCACTTTGATGCATTACACGACAATGGGATAAATGACACATATTATGGTTACATAGAGGAGATATGGGAACTTGAATATGGACCGTCTTTTAAGGTCCCTTTGTTTCGGTGCAAATGGGTCAAGCTGACAGGAGGCGGGGTAGTTGTAGACCAAAAGTACGGCATGACAATAGTGGATCTCAACAATCTTGCGTACATGGACGAACCATTCGTCCTAGCCAACGATGTCGCTCAGGTTTTCTATGTGAAGGACATGTCTACAAAACCGAGAAAGAGAAAAGATAAGAAAACGAATACATCACACGATGAGCCAAAGCGACACATTGTTCTCTCAGGGAAAAGAATCATCGTGGGAGTGGAGGACAAGACAGATATGTCAGAAGATTATAACAAGTTTGATGAAATTCCGCCCTTCAGAGTGAACACTGACCCAACCCTCCTCTTAAACAAAGAAGATACTCCATGGTTACGGTGCAGAAGGAAACCCCAACACTAGATGGGGATGTTGGTGACGTGTAATAATGTATTAAACCTTTGATGTAAATGTATGATTTTGGGTTAGTTATTCAAATTCGAACACTTTTTATATTCCAAGTTTTGTCAGATTCTAAAATATGCAAAAAGAATTTTAATCAATAGTTTTGAATAGTTAGAATAATTGATTTTGAAAATAGAAAATAGTTTTGAATTAGTTATTCAATTTCAAACACTTTTCATATTCAAAGTTTTATCAAATTCTAAAATATGCAAAAAGAATTTTAATCAATATTGTTTTAATTGAAAATGGCAAAATAGTTAATTGTTTGAATAGTTAGAATAATTGATTTTGAAAATAGAAAATAGTTTTGAATTAGTTATTCAATTTCAAACACTTTTCATATTCAAAGTTTTATCAAATTCTAAAATATGCAAAAAGAATTTTAATCAATATTGTTTTAATTGAAAATGGCAAAATAGTTAATTGTTTGAATAGTTAGAATAATTGATTTTGAAAATAGAAAATAGTTTTGAATTAGTTATTCAATTTCAAACACTTTTCATATTCAAAGTTTTATCAAATTCTAAAATATGCAGAAGTTATTAAATTTGAAATTCAAAATTCATATTTTCAAATGAAATCTGAAAAAATCTGTGCATTGGCGCCCATTTATTACACCTTTAGTCCCGGTTCGTTTAACCAACCGGGACTAAAGGTCTGGGACTCGGGCGCGAACCGCCGGAAAGACACCAACCGGGACTAAAGACCCTTTAGTCCCGATTGGTGGCTTCAACCGGGACTAAAGACCCCCCTTTAGTCCCGGTTGAAGCCACCAACCGGGACTAAGGGGGGGGGGTATATATAGCGCCGCGCCGCCCCCTTCTTCTTCTTCCCCCAGCACTTAGCAATTTCCAGCGCACGGAGAAGTCGATCGTCTCCAACGTTCCGGTCGCCTGAATCGCCGAGCGCCACCGCCGCCGACCCCCTGCAGCAGCGCCGCCGCCCGAGCCCCCTGCAGCAGAGCCGCCGCCCGAGCCCCTGCAGCGCAGCGCCGCCGCCCACTCCCTGCAGCGCCGGCCGCCACCCCCTGCAGCGCCGGCCGCCGCCCGGCCACCCCCTGCAACGCCGGCCGCCCCCTGCAGGTATATATATTTTCTAACTTTTTTTTGTTAAATTTTTGTTTAATTAGAAATAATTAGAAATAGTTAGAAATTTATTTGTTAGGGTTAGAAATAGTTAATACTTAGGAAATAATTAAAAATAGTTAGAAATAGTTAGAAATTTATTTGTTAGGGTTAGAAATAGTTAATAGTTAGAAATAGTTAGAAATGTTAGAAATAGTTAATAGTTAGAAATGTTAGAAATAGAAATAATTAGAAATAGTTAATAGTTAGAAATGTTAGAAATAGTTAATAGTTAGGAATGTTAGAAATAGTTAATAGTTAGAAATGTTAGAAATAGAAATAATTAGAAATAGTTAATAGTTAGAAATTCATATGTTAGGGTTAGAAATGTTAGAAATTCATATGTTAGGGTTAGAAATGTTAGAAATTCATATGTTAGGGTTAGAAATGTTAGAAATTCATATGTTAGAAATATGAATATTGTTAGTGAAATGTTAGAAATTAGTATGTTAGAAATAGGAATATTGTTAGTAATAGACTTACAAAATAGAGTTAGTAATATTACTAGTTAGAAAATAGAGTTAGAAATAGAAATATTACAATGTCCGGGATAGAGTTAGAAATAGAGTTAAAATTAGAAAATGCATTAGTCAGAAAATGCAAATAGTTAGAAAAATGCAAATAGTAATATTGTTGATCTATATCTATCTAGTATATTTTTTACTCGACGTATTAATCTATGTTATGGATTTCAGTTATGGATCTCGGCGCCGGAAGAGAAGGTGAAGAAGAGATATTGAATATTATAGGAGAGGGTACCACCCGTGCAGAAGGAGACGGCTCAGAATTTTTGAACGAGTCGGGTGAGGGAATGGAGGAGGAGCAGCCGCATGAATCGGAAAATGATGATTACGAGGACGGCTCAAGGGACTGGACGTGACTTAATAACACGGACCGGTGAGGTATATATATATGAAGACTAGCTCTATTCATGAATCAGTAGATGACGATACATTATGTGGTATATATATTAACGAGTGTTTTCTTATTTTAGACCTCTGAATCTTCTAGAAAGAAGCGAGGCTCGGCCAAACGGCTGGCATCGAATTAGCATTACACGATTGGGCGTCTCTCAAATGAAGGCGAACCATTGGAACCCAAGAGTGTCGCAAATGCGTTCACACATCAATGTGGATGTCTTGTCAGGGACATGGTGCCGATAAGCATTCAATATTGGTATAAGCCCAAGGCAGCAAAGGGAGAGCCAGCACAGCCAGAGCTAGAAGAGGGTGCAACAGTCAATTATGTCACCAAGGTCTTGTAAGACAGACTTTGGGATTCCCTCATTTCACATTTCAATCTGCCGGTCACCGAGTCCCTGGAAGAAGCAGAGAAACAGAAGGAGAAAGTCAGGGAGTGGGCTCTCAAGAAGATGGCTGCACAGTTCAATAACCACAAGAAGAGGTTATAGAACACCTATGTCAACGCCGATCGACAAGCTCCAGAATTTACTCGCCCCAATGAGTTCCTGCGGGATCACTGGGACGCATTTGTGGAGTACAAGGAGTCCGAGCTGGGTAAGCTAAGGAGTAAGAAAAATCAGTTAAATGCCGCGAAAAAGAAATATCTCCATAAGTTGGGTCCAGGTGGCTACAAAAGGGCCGAGCCTAAGTGGGATATGCAAGAGGCCGCCCTACGAGAAAAATGCATCGAACCAGAAACAGAACAATAGCACAGAAGGTCAAGAAATTGGGCACTTGCCCATGGAGCTATCTATAATGAGAGAACAGGGAAATTAGCCGAAGAGAAGAAACAAATTGCTGAACCCCTGGGAGCACTTCTCAAGACAATCGCCGAGGTTCAAGAGGGGACGTTCAAGCCGGACAGAGAGAACGACGAGCTGACAAAGGCCCTCGGGAACAAAGAACACACATGATGAACACGGGGTCTGGGTTCTGCCATTCCGTGGAGGTCTGGGTTCACCGAAGAGAGCCAGACTTATAGAAGCCAAGAGAGAGCGAAGAAGCGAAATGCGCAGGAGGAGGCCTCATGGATAGAGAGCATAGAAAGGCAACAGGCTGAGCTGAGAGAGTTGTATTTACTGCAGCAGAAGGCACTGGAGGAATTAAAGTCGCAAGGGGCAACTCAGCATCAGCAACACCTAGAACATGCATCAGGCGACCGATCTCAGTGGAGAAGCAGCGTGGCTTCCACGGAGGTACCGATGGATCACTACCCCGTGGATGATATCACCAAGAAGATAGATTGTGAGCTGCATGATGCGTGGTGAATGACCAGCCCGTTGGGAACCCCAAGAGGAAGGTGTGATGAGTATAGCAGCTAGTTTTCCCTCAGTTAAGAAACCAAGGTTTAATCGTTCTTGGAGAGGAGAGACAAACGACTGAAGGTGATGCTTGCTAGTTTGCGACAGCTTCGGACAACTTATATATGGCGCCTTGTCCAAGCTTTGCTTGCTAGCTGCAACGCGGAACCTGCACACAACACAACCAAGTACTTCGTTCCCAACTTGCGATGAGGTTGTCAATCTCACCGGTTGACAAGGGTATAATTAATAGAGCCCGTATGTTGAGTACCCCTGAGGCCCGTTAAGCTAGGCCCAATTGTAATGATAGTCCAATATGAGTTCTTACCGTATGTCGATATTGTAATCTGTATCGGACCCTACCCGATCCTCGAGACCTGGCCATCTATATATAGGGGCCAGGAGGGGACGGTGTAGGGCAGATTGAAAGCAAGCCAGGTTGAACACCCAAGTTTACTTTCAACGCACACCTATTTCGACTAACTTTACCTTCGAGTTCATCCGACGCCCTATCTCCCCGATCCTAAGTCCTTCATCTAGGACATTTGTCGAGTTAACCCCTCGTCAATTGGCGCCGACCGTGGGGACCTTGGGCGTTGGAATCATGAATTCAACGGCTTTTTCGCTTTTAGCCAACAGCAGTGCAGAAGTCAACGAAAATCAAGAGATGGAGTTGACAATTGGAAGTTTGAGCATCCTCATCGGGCCATCAGGCTCATCTCGCCTTTCAGATCCGACGAAACAAGATCCGACGACAAGTGAGCCTGAAACAGTAGCAATGATGGAGTATTCCGACGGCTCTTCCAGCGAGGTAAACTCGCCGGTCAGCCTAGGAGAAGTGCAAAAAGGAAAGGTCGCAGAAGACAACGAAGCAAAGGAAAATTTCGACGCAGTAGTCCAACTCGACGATCTTATGATCTGCCTCGACGATATCTCAGACAAATCAACAGACACATGGAAGACAGGGTTAGAGCTTTCTGAAGATGGCGACTCGATCTTCTCAAGCTTCAATAGTAACATCGGCAAACAATGCCAGGTGCTCGCCATTGTGGGAGACAACTCAGAAGAATTCGATGAAAATAATAACCCAGTGCTAAACCCAGCAAATATCGATAGAGGAGCAAATCACCTAGCAGAAGGACAAACAGCAGAATCCCTCACAGCCAGGGAAAAAATTCGACTATCAGTCAACGAATGGAGGATAATAAGAGAAGCCGTAGAGCACGGCACGCCAATACCATCAAACTCCAGCAAAGACATGCTTTTGGGGTATCATTATGCCCTAAGGCAGCAGGCGAAGCAACTAGCAAAGGAGAAAATAGAGATCCAACAAAGGAAGGAATCAGCCATCGCAGCTAGCGACGCCGCTCGTAAAGCGCGAAGCGACGCATCATATAGTAACGCAAGGAAAAATCGTCGACATGGTTCAAGGTACGACAACCTCGAGTACTCCGACAGGCAAAGTATTTCCAAAAACCTCGACTCGTCCTTCCTATCGGTCGACGAGCAGGGGAACATCTTACCAAAAACCCCTGAAGCAGCACTAGTAGCAGCGCAAGCGTATCTGCTCACAACTCGACCAAGTCCCGGAGATCCTAGGGAACATATGCATAGAGCAACATTGAACGGACTTAACATGGTGGGCCACAAGCTATCAGCAAAAGGAGAGGAAGCGTATCACCACAAGGAAGCGCATAAAGCAAGGTCACCTCGCCGTCACAACAGTCCTCGGCGCAGAAGCAGTAAGCAACGATCTCGAACGCCATCACCAAAACAGCACGGTGGAACCCGAAGATCGCGATCCCCAAACGAAAAACGCGACTATGAAGAAGACGAAAAAGAGATGGGGGCATCGTACTTTACCCGCAGGGTTCGCACCACTCCAGTTCCCAAAGGATTTAAGTTACCTCATGATCAGCAAAAGTACGACGGATCACAGGAACCACAATCATGGCTCTCAGATTATCTACAAGCAGTACAAATATTAGGAGGAACCAAAGAAACAGCAATGCAAAGTTTGCAACTACACCTCACCGGCGCAGCAAGGTCATGGTTGAGCAAACTAGAGAAAGAAACTATTGGAAGCTTTGAAGACCTCACAAAGCAATTTACAAGCAACTTCAGGTCGACATATAAGCGGCCAGCATCAATAGAAGAAGTCAAAGCGTGTGTACAACAACGCGACGAAACATTGTGGGCATACATCCAAAGATGGAGTCTCATCAAAAATTCGGCAGTCGAAGTTTCAGACGAAAGAGCAATAGATGCGTTCATCATTGGATTAAGGCGAAGAGACCTAGTCGAAGAGATGGGCAGAATCAAGCCAAAAACAGTGTCAGACCTCATGGACGTAGCAAACAGATTTGCAGATGGAGAAGATGCATGCAACAACAAGCGGACGCGATCTCCAGAGGACGATAGAAGAAACAGATATGGAAGTCAAAGGAGACGGTCCCAAAATTACGACAACTACGGCTCTCATAGCCAAGTCGCCACAGGATACAAAGACAACAGCTATCAAGGAAGTGATCGCAGAGGCTCGGGATATCGAAGCTACGGAAAGGAGGACTATAAAAAGTTTCCCACGAGAGAACCCAGAGAGTACAACCCGTCGCCAGAAGATATGCTCAACGGACCTTGTCATATACACTCAGCGTTCGTCGATGGGAAGCGGGTATCAAGGCACGCAATGAAAGATTGCACAACATTCTTAAAACTACAAGAGGCAGCACTAAACAAGCAAACTGAAGTAAGGCGACAAGGATTTGAAGGGAGCAACAATCCTCCGACAAATCAGCAAGGAAACAATGGAGCTCCTCAAAGACAAGACCAGCAAAACAAGGGACACGACGATGACGAAGGGTACGTTCCATCAAAAGGACACATCACAGCAATGATACAACCCGTGCCCAAGTCGAACAAAGAAGAAAAGAGTATCACTCAACAAGTCAACCTAGCAGTCATTTCACCTCCATCCACAACGGAGTATCTGCATTGGTCAGAACAGCCAATCGAGTTCAACAGAGAGGATCACCCCATAACAGTACCTCGGCCAGGAAACGCGCCTCTGGTACTCAAAGCTAAAATCGGCGCATATGATGTCGACAGGATATTCATGGATGCAGGAAGTGGAATTAATCTGATATATGCAAAAACACTCAAAGCAATGCATATATCACTAGAGTTCTTGAAGCCAACAGACTGTTCCTTCCACGGAATTGTACCAGGAAGTGCCAATTATCCACTAGGACGGGTAGCACTCAACGTTTGCTTCGGCAACCGGCAAAACTACATAAGAGAAAAGCTCGACTTCGAAGTCATGGACTGGCCATCTCAGTATCATGCGATCCTCGGGCGGCCCGCGTTTTCGCGATTCATGGCAGTGCCTCACTATACATATCTGGTACTCAAAATGCCAGGATCAAGAGGAGTAATCACAGTAAAAGGAAAGTTTCGAAGTCTCAGATCTCTGCGACAGGGAGATCCACAAGATGGCGCAAAACTTTGGCACGACAACCAACTATGCAGAGAAAGCGAAGAACATGACCATAGAAGGCGTCAAGCTACTCGAAGGACGCGTTGCGGAGCCCGAGATGAAGAAACCACGAGTAGGAGCATCAGGAGAAGACAAAGATACAGGAAAAGAAGAAAAAACCACAACAACATAAGCATCAAAGAACAATAAAATAGAGTAGAAGAATAAGGCTGTAAAAGCCACGAGTTATCCCAGGGGCAACGCCCTCTAGATCCAGAACACAGGTCATAGGCCAGATCTATTAGGTCACCCCATGTATCTTACATTACAAGTGTAATAAAGACAAAGCGTTCCTCATATTCGAGTTTACGAGTCTTTCAAAGGGAAAAATGCGGTAAACGCACGACTCATACAGTGACGCTTTGAGGACAAGTTTTTCGACATAAAAGTTGCAAAATAGGACACTCTCGCATTCCACATATACAAAAATATTACAATAACGGGTTATCAGAATCATCTACGCCTAAAGGGTCCAAATAATGGTACTCGCGAAAAAACGCAGCATCTGCTTCCAGCAGCCTAGCTACGAGTCTTCGAGCAGGTTGCAGCGTGCTCTCCATATGTACCCGAAGGCTAGCTCCACCCGGAGCCAAACTCAGGGACATAGCGCTATAATTCAGCCTCGGGTGCCACTTGCGTATCCACCCGAGAGCAAAATTGGCACCTGCCACTAAGTTCAGCTCTATCAATCTATAAATGTGATGGCTGGATCTGAACGTATCAAGAAGAAGTGGTAAAGTTGCAGGCAAAGGATTGCGAGGAAGCATAACAGAATGCATCGTTGTCAAAGCTCTTCGACAACCATCAACTGATTCGCCAACATGCTGGGCGCGATCTTGAAGTAACACGATAGCATTTCGACGTCGAGGATCAGACCACAGAGTCTCAACATTCACGGACATTCTTTCAAGAGCCGCACTTCGTTCAGTAACTCGACGATCCTCAGCTGCGAAATCCAAACAGGTGCCTGCGACGGCAAGACATATCGCAAAAAGCGTTGAGATAAGCGATTCAAAAGGAAAGGAAGAAGTCGAAAGAGAGTCTTACATCGGAGCATCTCGCAAACAGATTCGATAATGCCAAGGATAAAAGATTCGCACTCTTCATGATGAACAACCCTGGCCGTCAGACTAGACACCTGGTCATCAAGAGCAGAAATCTGCTTCATAAAACCACAAGCTTTGCTAGCCTTGTCAACAGCCATCTTTGCTTGGCGTTTTGCCAAAGTTAAGCGAGTCTCTAGATCTGAAATCCTTGAAGAATACTCCGCGCATTGAGAGCAGCGGGAAGCAGGCGACGAAACTCGGGAACCAGGCACATCAAATGGAGAAGCACGAGCATAACTCAAGGGATCATCGACAAACTGGAAGTCAAGAGTCAAAACAAAAAGAAACACTTCAGAAGCTAATATAGCATATCATACCGAATAGACATATTTACATAATGTGCAAACCCTTTGGCTAAAGTTCTCGGGTTGAGTACAAGTTTCTACATTCAAAAGAGGAAACTACAGCAAAGAGGCTAAAATCTATGCCACCTCAGCATCTTGCTCCGTGGCAGTAGGAGGAACGGTAGCGTCGTCTGCAGTAGCTGGAGGAGGCGCGGAAGCAGTTGTGAGTGGAATCGCGGAGGTTGGCGTTAAAGAAGCCGCCGAGGCCGCTGAAGGAGAAATTATTGACACTATGGCAGGCGTCAATTTCTTCGCTTTCTCAAAGAAAGGCTTCAACTCCGATCGGGTGCGACCATGAGGAGAACCAATTTTCTCCCAGTCGAGATCTGCCCCATGCGCGTAGGAAAGCGCGATGGCACCTTCGACACCTCGCTTCACAGATAAACCTTTCAGCTGGAGAAGAGGATCATCCTGAGTATCGAAGGCCTTGGCAAGCTGTCCTAAGTCGCTGGCTGGAACCTCCGGCCTTTTCTTCGGCCATAACCCGACAAACATCCGTGATAGAACGCGGCTAACCAACTCGAAAACATCCTGGACAAATATCCAATTTGCCTCGAGCAAGTTGACCGCTGCCAGAAGAGGATCATCGGCAGATTGCGGAGTTGGCAAAAGAGCCTTGGTACGCTCTGAATGGATAAGAAAGGGAAGGTAAGTAAAAAGGAAAAGGCATTATCAATAGAGTATAAAGAAAGTATCATCAGAAAGAAAAGAATATGAAGTAAGTGTGTATCGCCAGCAGCGGCAGAAATCTTGTTGAGTCGTTCGGCCACGACTTGCTCCCGCTAGAGGCGCTCCTTGGTAGCATCGGATAAAGCTGACTCTGCCTTCTTAGCCCTGGCAATTGCAGTATTGTGCAATTTTTCAGCGTTTGCCTTGGCCTTAGTCGCAGAGTCATAGGCTTTCTGAGAAGCAGAAAGCTCAGCTTCCAGAGATGCAATGCATGCGTTCGCCGATGCTAAAGCATCTGCAAGTCAACAAGTGAAGAAAAGGGAAGTCAATAAAGAAGCAGGGGAAAGAGCATATCAAGAAAAGCAGAAACGAGGCAATGAATTAACCTTCAGAAGCTTTCGCAACCCTCCAGTATTGAGTACACTCAGTGCCTAAGGCGACGAATTTCTTCATCAGCGCCTAGTAAAACAAGAACAAATAAGCACATGCAAAGAGGAAGGAAAAATCTTCAAGAATACGATCACTTACATTATCTGAAGAACTCGAAGGCTCATGCACCTCGAGAGAGACGTCAGCTTCTTTGGATTTCTTTGATTTTTTTGTGTTCCGAGAGACAGGAACCTTCTTGATGGTAGATCTGGTAACCCGAGGCACTTCAGCAGGAAGTTCAGTTTCTGGCACAGAAGCCTTATCCGGAATTGCAGTTTGTCGAGAAGGAGAAGCCGGGGCATTTAGTTGTGTTTCCTCGTCCTCACTATAAATGAGAAACGGGTTTCACACAGCTTGAAAAAGAAAAGAAGTAAAAAACAAAAAAACAACAAATAGTGGAACTCGAAGAAACACTTACGAATCCATGAGGTCGAACATCTCGACACCCTCTTCTAGACAAGGGGCTGCAGCAGCAGAAGTCTTCTGTGCAGAGGTACTCGGAGAAGCCACCTCGACGACACGCTTCCTCTTCTTGTTGGCACTAGTGTCTTCAGATAGTGCAGCAGGAGGCGACGCCGTCGAGTTGGTGCCTTCTTCCGAATCTTCGGTTTCATCCCTGTCCTGGGTTTCTTCAGCCTCGGGGGCTTCAAATGCAATAGCAGCCAGATCAGCCGGCAGTGGTCCTCCCTCGGGAAGAGGAGGGAGTGAGACAAGGAATACATGGTCCTGAAGAGGAATAAGTCAGAAAAGTATTCTGCACAAGTAAAAGCAAAGGTCGATAAAATTAGACAGCAAGCATACAAAATAAATGCATACCTCGGGTAGGGGGTGCGTGGAGTCGAAGAAACTAGCAGTCAAATCTGCGACTGCATGCTCCTTAGTGAGCTTGGTGAGGCTCCTAACTCGCTTGTCGACATCCTTTTTCTCTATAAGATCATCGGAGATGCGAGAAGGATCCGCTAAACCAGAATAGCTCCAAAGTTTGGAAAGAAAATGCTGCAAGGGCTGGACTCGACGTTGCACAAAGAACGCCATGAGCTGAATACCCGATAAAGCACCTCCTTTACCTCCCTTCAGAGTTTGGATATGATTCAGCAGAGGGGTAACTTGTTCCATCTCAGAATCTGAGGGAGGTGAGTCCCACGAGGCTAATTTTTTAAGTTCCTTAGTCGGATCAAAAGGATCTAAGCCATATTGGTCTTCAGAGGAGGCCTCACGGTCCTTTATGTAAAACTATTTTGTCCTCCAACCTTGGACTGATGTAGACATGGAGAATTCAAGATATTGGGCTTCAGCGCGTACAGAGACAACGGCGCCGCCCAATTCAGGTTTATTAGACAGCGAGACACTGGGGCGAAGTCGAAAAATTGAACGCCAGAGAAGGAAGTGGGGTTCTATGAAGGGAATATGCCCGAGAGGCAATAATAAAGTGGTTATTATCATATTCCATATTTATGATAAATGTTTATTTCTCATGCTAGAATTGTATTAATTGGAAACATTAATACTTGTGTGATTAATAAACTAAAAGGGTTCCTAGTAAAGCCTCTCTTTTATACTAGCTCGTTGATTAACCGATGATCAAGGTTTCCTGATCATGAACATTGGATGTTGTTAATAACGGGGTCATATCATTAGAAGAATGATGTGATGAACACTCACACCCATAGTATGAATAGCAATACGATCAAGTCATCAAGTTCATTGCTATATCAAACTCATACGAAATAGTTCTAATCCTCAGACTATGAGATCATGTTAATCACTGATACCGGAAGAGTGCTTTGATGATATCAAACGTCACACCGTCACATGGTGATTATAAAGGTTGATTTGGGTATTCTGAAAGTATCAGTTGAGGCTCATGGATCAAGAGTGGAATTTGTCCGACCCGATGACGGGAAGATATTCTCTGGGCCCTTCTCGATGATATTGCATTAGAATCGCTTGCAAGCATGTGACTAGGTCACATGAATGCATTATCACGGAACGAGTAAAGAGACTTGTCGGGAACGAGATCGAACTAGGTATGGTTGATACCAAATGATCGGATCTCGGACAAGTAATAATATCGCGAGACAAAAGGAATTAACTATATTCGTTACTGGTTCACACGATCACTAGTTCATCGTTGAGTAAGTGGGAGTCATCATGGATTTCCAGATCCCGCTGTTGATTATTGATCGGAGAGGAGTCTCGATCATGTCCACGTTATTCACGAACCGTAGGGTGACACACTTAAGGTTCGCCGTCATTTTTGAGTGGATACGATACTCCGGTCGAATTACAGGACAACATGAGGGTTGTTTCAGAAAAGCACCGAAACTGTTTCAGGATATCGAAATAACTCAAGGGTGTATTTGTCAATGTTTGTTAATTGAATGAATTAACAAATATTAAAGAAATAAAAATGTTTTATTAAATCAATAAGTGTGAATTTTAATTAGCATGAATGTCATGCAAAATTAAAATGGGGGTTACCTCATGTTGATGAGGGGGTTACCACCATGAAGGGAATGAAGAGGGGGTTACCACCATGATGAGGAGGAGGAACTCCTCCTTGGGGCTGGCGCACCCCCCTTGGGGGCTGCCCCCCTCCCCTATATAACCCCCTCCCTCTCCTCCAAGTCTCACACTTCTTGATCCTCCCCTCTCTCGTATAGTTGCTGCCCAATTTCCATCTCTGCTTAGCGAAGCTCTGCTGGAATTATAGTTCGTAGTTCATACACTTGGAGAAGTGTGTGGTGGAGTGTCCGGCGGATCCCTTCTTCCGCTGCCCCGCTGGACCGAGGGCGTGGAGGAGTCGACGTCGAGCTGTACGTGTGACCAAGCACAGGGACGCTGCCACTTGTGGCGCAGTGTACACGATCTTGTGATCGTCAAGTGAACCACTACGTCGACTACGTCAAGTGAACAACTACGTCGACTACATGCGTCTACATCGACTCTCCATCGTCAACGTTTGTGCGGGAACGTAATCCCCGCTTACGGTCGTCGAGGGTTAGTCTCCGTTGCTACCACCTCGTAGAGTATCTTGGCTAGTTTATGTGTTCTTGCATAGGAATTTTTTTGATTTCTATGCTACGAACCCATCAGTGGTATCAGAGCCATCTCTATGCGTAGTTGGTATGCACGGTTAGAACACATGTGGATGTGGGCGTTGATGATCATGTTATTGCAATTTTTTATATTTTTGATCATAGTGGCATAGTGGGATTGAAGCTGCCCGAAACTAACATTACGTGACCGCGTTCACGAGACTTGTCCCACACTTGACATGCTTCGGCATATGTGGCTTTGCGGGTGCACGTTTCTCCCACTATAGTTATGATCTATTTTACAAATAGTTGTTAATAATATTTTTATCACCGTTGTGGTTTCATGTTCGTAGGTAAGAACGGTTCTTCCTAGAAAGCCCCAAACCACGTAAAATATACAAGACAAATTAGAAACGTCTAACTTGTTTTTGCAGGGCATGTGATGTGATATGGTTAAATTGTTTATGTTATAAATTGTATGCAATGATCCTTTTTGTAAGTTATAAACAACCGGCAGGAGCCATATGGTTGTCTTTTTCATTTTATGGCCTGCGTGCCGAATATATATATCCAAGCGATATATTGTAATGGAGGAAGACAACCAAGATGGCGCACCACGAACCTTGGTGCTACGCCGGTGGAATGATGGAGATCATGCCATGACGCACAAGATGGAGATCGAATGCGTGAAGGACCATATCATATCATATTATATATGCATGTGATGTTTATCCTTTTATGCATCTTATTTTGCTTAGATTTGATCGCGCGGTAGCATTATAAGATGATGCCTCTCACATAAATATCAAGATAAAAATATGTTCTTCCATAACATGCACCGTCAAGAAAGTTCGTCGTTTCGAGACACCACGTGATGATCGGGTGTGACAGACTTTACATTCACATACGACGGGTGTAAGACAGTTTTACACACGCGAATGTTATGATTCTACTTGGCGAGCCTAGCATGTACAAACATGGCCTCGGAACACGAACCGAAAGGTTAAGCATGAGTCATATGGTTGATATGATGAACATGGTGATGTTCGCCTTTGAAACTATGCCGTTGCACGTGATGATCGGTTGCGGTATAGTGAATTTGGTTCGTGTAATCACTTAAGAAAACTAAGAGGAATGTTATTTTTAAGTGGGAGTTCACTTAGTAATTTTAAATTATAGAACTCAATTTATCATGAACTAAATCAAAGTGGATTTGCATAGTTTGTTGTAGTCATTGGCATCCGTTTACTACCTTGCGATTAGCTATAATTGAGATAATAGAACTATTGAATTCTGGATGCTAACTTTACGAACTGGTATCGTATTATTTGAATGTCAATCTAAAGTTTGAAGTCCTATTGCAAACTTTTAGCAAACCTTGTTTACTCGATAAAATTTAATAAGTAGTATTAAATCAAGAGTAACAATTCCAGTGTTAGTATCTAAGTATCACATTTGCCTCCATGATCCTTGATATTCAAAAGTTGTTTTTAGTATCAAGGTTATCTAGGAGTTGAAAGAATTGTTTCATAAACTATCATGTGTGGAAGATATTGTGATATCTGAAACAATGTTTGGTTGCAAAGTGATAGAGTATAATTTAGTAAGACACATGTTCTCATATTGTATGAGAATTTGTGAAGATTGGAGACGCTAGGCGTCTAGATCTCCTAAAAAGGTTTTGGGAACTAACATTATACTCAAAATTCGTCCTCATGAGCTATAGTAGCTTGATCATGAAAGTTGTCATGATAGGATGAATTAGAAGATGTAGGTAAAATGTTTACTACACTAAAAGATTACTAAAGAATGGAATTTAGAAGAACGCCAAATATTTGATAATGGTGATCTACTTCAAAGTGTGAGTCCAAGGGTATTAGTGTTTGACTAATCATGCCTTGAACTATGTGCCATATGTATGGCGCCACTATTGATGTTGATAGATGATACGTCTCCAACGTATCTATAATTTTTGATGCTCCATGCCTGTTTTTACACCATTTTCCTATTGTTTCATTACACTTCGTGGCACTTTTATGCATTTTCCGGAACTAACCTATTAACGAGTTGCCACAGTGCCAGTTCCCTGTTTTCTGCTGTTTTTGTGTTTCAGAAGTGATACACAGGAAATATTCTCAGAATTGGACGAAACAAGTTCCTGAAGTCTTATTTTACCCGGAAGCTTCCAGAGATCCGAAGAGGAGTAGGAGCCTGGCTCCTCCTCTGACACGCATGGGTGGTGCGGCCAGCCCCCTGGCCGCGCGGGCCCCGCGTGAGGCAGCCTGGCTCCTCCTCTGACATCGCCCCTTCGCCTATAAAGACCCCCCGACGGAAAAAACCTAAGGACCCGATCAGATTTCCTGAACACATCGCGATCCGCCGCCGCCGTCGACCCGAAGATCGGGAGGGTCCAGAAGCTCTTCCCGGCACCCTGCCGGAGAGGGGAATCGCCACCGGAGGTCTTCTTCATCGCCATGCTTGCCTCCGGAGCGATGAGTGAGTAGTCTACCTTGGACTATGGGTCCATAGTAGTAGCTAGATGGTTGTCTTCTCCACCATGTGCTTCATGTTTAGATCTCATGAGCTGCCCTACATGATTGAGATCACCGTTATGTAATTCTACATGTTTGGTTTGTTGGGATCCGATGAATATTGGTGTTTATGATTAAGTTGCTGTACTGAATTATATCTTTTGTTATCTCTATGTTGTTTATGATCTTGCATGCTCTCCGTTGTTAGTAGCTATCTTGGCCGAGTAGTTGCTAGTGACTCCAAGAGGGGGTATTTATGCTCGATAGTGGGTTCATGCCTCTATTTAACCTGGGGGAGTGACAGAAACCTCTAAGGTGGTTGATGTGCTGTTGCCACTAGGGAGAAAACAACATTCATATGCTCAAGGGCATATGCTTTGTTTACATTACACACTTTGCTTAATGCAATTATCTGTTGTTCGCAACTTAATACTACTGGGGTGTTCGGATTGATATCCCCGGGAGTGGATTATTAGTCATAGATGCAGTTGGATGGCGGTCTATGTATTTTGTTGTAATGCCTAGAGTAAATCTCATAGTGATCTTCTTGACATATCACGTTTATCTTTATTCTATCAATTGCCCAACTGTAATTTGTTTACCCAGCATGTGTTATTTATCTTATGGAGAGACACCACTAGTGAACTGTGGACCCCGGTCCTATTTACATCGTATTGCTATCACCTGTTTACTTTACTCGTACTGTTTACTTTACTCGCATACTATATTGTTTTCCACTCGATACGCTCATAATCTTTGTTTCAAGCAAACCGGTGAGATTGACAACCTCATCGCAAGTTGGGAACAAAGTACTTGATTGTGTGTGTGTAGGTTCCGCATCACCTTCAGTTGTTTGTCTCTCCTCTCCTGATCGATATTAAACCTTGGTTTCTAAACTGAGGGAAAGCTAGATGCTATACTCAGCATACCTTCCTCTTGGGGTTCCCAATGGGCTGGTCATTCACCACGCACAAGGACAGTCTGCTCCCACGTCAGCTTGGACGCAGCAGCTAATTTTCTGGCGCCGTTGCCGGGGAGGAAGAGAAGACTTCTACGAGGGGACTTTTTTGCACACACATCCTTTACTTTGTTTTATTGTTTTGCTTTACTTTATTTATTTTACCTGCATCGTTTTATATCAAAAACCCAAAAAAATTAGAATCCTTCGTAGTTGATTTTACTTGTTTACTTTCGTTTTGTTGAAATGGCCAATCCTGAAAACACCAAGTTGTGTGACTTTACTAGCACAAACAATAGTGATTTTATCTGCACTCCTATTAAGCCGCCTGTTCCTGCTGCAAACTTTTATAAGATTAAGCCTGCTTTATTGAACCTTGTTATGAAAGAGCAATTTTCTGGTGCTAGTACTGAAGATGCTGCAGCTCTTCTCAACAATTTTGTTGAGCTATGTGAGATGCAGAAATATAAGGATGTTGATAGTGATATTATTAAGCTCAAGTTGTTTCCTTTTTCTTTGAGAGGAAAAGCTAAAGATTGGTTGCTGTCTTTGACTAAGAATAGTATTGATTCATGGGCTAAGTGTAAGGATGCTTTTATTGGTAGATACTATCCTCCTGCTAAGATTATATCTCTGCGTAGCAATATTATGAAGTTTACTCAGTTTGATAATGAACATGTTGCTCAAGCTTTGGAAAGAATGAAATCTATGATAAAGAATTGCCCCACTCATGGACTGACTACTTGGATGATTATCCAAACTTTTTATGCAGGACTGAATTTTTCTTCGAGGAACCTACTTGATTCAGCTGCTGGAGGCACTTTTATGTCCCTTACCTTGGGCGCCGCATCGAAGCTACTTGACAACATGATGGTAAATTATTCCGAATGGCACACCGAGAGAGCTCTACAAGGTAAGAAGGTAAATTCTGTTGAGGAAACCTCTTCCTTAAGTGATAAGATTGATACCATTATGGCTATGCTTGCTAATGATAGGACTCATGTTGATCCTAGTAATGTTCCTTTGGCCACTCCGGTTGCTCAAGAAGAGCAAGTTGATGTGAATTTCATTAGAAACAATAATTTTAACAACAATGCTTATAGGAACAATTTTGCTAGTAACAATTATAGGCCGTATCCTTCTACCAATGGTAATGGTTATGGTAACTCTTATGGTAATTCCTACAACAACACTAGGGCCGCGCCCTCCGAGCTTGAGGTAATGCTCAAGGACTTCATCGGTAAGCAAACTGCTTTTAACAAGTCTGTTGAGGAAAAGTTAGGCAAAATTGATATTCTTGCTTCTAAAGTTGATAGCCTTTCTCATGATGTTGAACTTCTGAAATTAAAAGTGTTGCCTAATGATGTGAAAGAGAACAATGTTTTTGCTACCGCTAATGCTATCCAAGTTGGGATTGATGAAAATATTAGATTGTTAGCGGAATTGCATGCCAGGTGGGAAAGAGAAGATGAGATGGCTAGAGAGATGAAGGTATGTACCATTACTACCTCTAATGATGTTGCTCCTAATGCTAGCAATCCTCTTACTTTGATTGGTGTAGAGAAAACTCCCATTCCTTGTGTTAAAAAGCCTAAAACTGCCAAAACTTTTTCTCAAAAGAGTGCTGAAATTTTTCGGAGTGTGGGAGATGATAGCTCTATTTCTTTTAATAATTTTGATGTTGATGGCTGCAATATATCTGAAGTAATTTTGTTCTTGCAAAAGCTTGCTTTGACTCCCAATGCTAGTTCTCTAAATATTGCTTTTACTAAGCATATTACCAATGCTCTCATAAAGATTAGGGATGAAAAGTTGAAGCAAAAAGCCTCAGTTCCCAAGAAGTTAGAAGATGGTTGGGAACCCATCATTGATATGCATGTTAATGGTTATGATTGCCATGCTTTATGTGATCTAGGTGCTAGTATTTCTATCATGCCTAGAAAGATTTATGACATGCTTGATTTACCACCGCTTGAAAAGTGTTATTTTGATGTTCCTATTGCTAATGTTGCTAAGAAGAAACCATTGGGAAGGCTTAATGATGTTCTTATTGTGGTTAACAATAACCTTGTTCCCGTTGATTTTCTTGTTATGGACATTGAATGCCATGCTTCATGTCCTATTATTTTGGGAAGACCCTTTCTTCGAACTGTAGGTGCTATCATTGATATGAGGGAAGGCACTATCAAGTATCAATTCCCACTAAAGAAAGGTATGGAACACTTCCCTAGGAAAAGAAAGAAATTACTTTATGACTCTATTCTTAGAGCAAATTATGAGCTCGATGCTTCATCACTTGATATTACTTGATTCGCAATTTTCTGCGCCTAGCTCAAAGGCGTTAAAGAAAAGCACTCTTGGGAGATAACCCAATGTTTTCTTTTCAGTACTTTTCTTTTATTTGAGTCTTGGAAGTCATTACTACTGTAATGACCGCTCCTTATCTTGTTTATTTCGTTTTTGTGCCAAGAGAAGCCTCTAATTTGAGCGAGGTAAAGATTTGGGGATGTTGCTGTCCTGAAACTGTTTTCGGTGCTGCACCGTATAAATTCGTATAAATTCTCTGTTTATCTTTTGGACCTGCGATTTCTTGTGCATATGCCCCAGGTTATATCCAAACTTTTGTTAGTGGAACACTTTTTGATTTGAGCAACATAAAATCCCTCAAAAATTCGACCTTTGTCAGCTGTTCAGTTTTGACAGATTTCTGCCAATATTTGTGTTTGCCACTTTATCGCTTTCTTTTGAGTTCTTTTGATCATGGAACTTTTGGGGAGGTTGCTACAGTAGTATTTGCTATATATGTGGTGGTTTTGAGTTGAAACCTGAAGCAAAAAGAGGTTGATTATATGTTATGCTTACACTAATGTTGCTAATAGAATTGTGTTTAGTTTTGTATGAAGGAAGTTTTCAAGTGTAGGGATTGGAGAATGATGAGATGAGTTGAAGAATGGACAAAAGCTCAAGCTTGGGGATGCCCATGCATCACCCTAAGAAATATCCAAGAAGTACAAGCATCAAAGCTTGGGGATGACCCCGAGGCACCCCTTCTTCATCGGCAAAAATCAGGTCACCTTTCAAAACACTATATTTTTATTGCTTCATGCACTATGTGTTTTTCTTGGAGCGTCAGTTGTTTTAGTTTTCTTAGTTGGTTTAGTTTGTTTGTTTTCTGCAATAAATGGTTGGACCCCAACAAATTTCTTTTGGAGAAGTTGCCTTCCTTTTCATTTGCAAAGAACGCTCTAGTTTTCACTCTTATTAAAAATCGAGTGTTCTTCTTTTTCTGCTACTGCTTTTGGTTTTCATTTTCGCCTTGATTTGCGTTCAGACCTTGTCATATCTTTTCATCAAGGTGTATTTTTGCCTCTGATCTTTATTGGTTTTCATCAAAAGAGGTGTTTATAAAAATTTCAAATGGTGTTGGAAAAGAGAAAAAGCTTTGTGCAAAATAGTGGTACAAGAAGGAGCTTGTGTAGACTGCAGCTTAGGCTTTTTCATGTCATGCTTGATATCTTTTTGATAGTATGCTTAGTGGTTTTTCTATAGCATGACTTGTCTCAAATAACTGAGATTGCTTAATGAGCCTTTGAAAAAAAGCATGCGTTGTTTTTATTGTATGGAAGCATTATTTTGGTTTTCTCCTTGATGCTTTATTTGGGTTGACTTGGCGCATGCTCACACATGTTAGACTCTTACAAAGTCGCCAATAGCCTTCATGATCATTTAGTTTTTGACTTTTGATGCCATCTTATGCTTCTTTTAATGTCGCTTTGTCGCTTTGCATGATTATGGCCATTATTGCTCTCTTAGTTGGTCGCTCCCAGTCTTTTGCTAGCCCTTGCCTTGTACTGAGTATGAACTCTACTCGTGCATCCAACTCCTAAAAGCCAAAGTTTTCCAAAGTGTCCACCATACATACCTACTAGCAATTTGCTATTCCAAGTAAATTTGACTTGCTTTTATTTTCTCTTCAAATTAAACTCTTACCAGTGTTATGCAAAATTCGGTCAGTAAAGCTCTCACGAACCGGAAGGCACACTTTACTTTTTCCTGTTCTTAAAAAATTTGACATTGTGGTCTCTTATGTTGAGTTGTTATGCTTGCAAGTTGTAAGTTGGATTCTAGCCCATCCATGCTGTCATGGGGCAAGCTTTCAACATTGCACTTCTTATTTGAGTTGATATCATGATCTTTTGTTTATGGATGCCCGCGGTGTGAAATGAATTGGGAATCTTGTGGGGATCATGGAGTTTGTATATGTGTTAGGGAAACGCCGGGCCGCCAATCTAAGCCATGCATAATTCATGGTGGAAATTTGCAGCATACCCATGGTGAACATACGACGACGCATCTCACAATAAAAAGCTAAACAAAAGGCAAATAAAAGAGATGTCGAGGTGTTCATTGTCTGCTTGTCCTGTCATTTTGGTGTGGGCTTGTTCCATGTCATCGGGCATGGAGGTACCCCATTGGCGGTTCTCAATGATATGCATATACTTACAATGACAAGAGCCTTGCTTGGGACTCTAAGTAAAGTAGCATGAGGTTTGGGTACTCGTATTCACGGGGCACGAGGTTTTCAACTTATGATTTGTCAAGCATATGCATCATAATTGTTCTCGCATTAACTTTAACCATTCAAGATGCTTATGATGGGGGCAATGAGAGCTCAAAGCCGGTAAGTACCATAATTTTTGAAGGTTATAAAACTTGCAATCACTGCTTCCCTCTGCGAAGGGCCTTTCTTTTACTTTTATGTTGAGTCACCACTTTCTTTCTTTATGCACCATTAAGAGAGCATAGTTGTCATTCTTAGTGTGATATGCATTGTCCCAAAGTTCATTGATTGATTCATATTGTTGGTTTCACTTGTTCTTAAATTATTTGTATCTAGTCGCCCTCTTAAACTTTGAGGTGTCCTATGCATTTATGTTTTGCTCTCTTTGAAGGACAAGCTGAAAACCATTTGTATGTTTTTCCTTATGATTTGAACACATGTTTGACTTTCATTGTTTCATTTTCATGATCTTTTGTTTGTGTTCATTTGCATGTTTACAACATGGTTGCTAAGTTTCTTATTATCATGATTATATCTTTCATGCCCATGTTTTAAGTTCTTATGATCCCAGCTCACAAATGCTTACATATATGATCAAGATTGTGTAGGTGCATGTCACCTCAAAAATTATTCTTTGTTATCACTTACCTACTCGAGGACGAGCAGGAGTTAAGCTTGGGGATGCTTGATACGTCTCCAACGTATCTATAATTTTTGATGCTCCATGCCTGTTTTACACCATTTGCCTATTGTTTCATTACACTTCATGGCACTTTTATGCATTTTCCAGAACTAACCTATTAACGAGTTGCCACAGTGCCAGTTCCCTGTTTTCTGCTGTTTTTGTGTTTCAGAAGTGATACACAGGAAATATTCTCGGAATTGCACGAAACAAGTTCCTTAAGTCTTATTTTACCCGGAAGCTTCCAGAGATCCGAAGAGGAGTAGGAGGGGGCCACCAGGGCCCCACATGCATGGGTGGCGCGGCAGTCCCCTGGCCGCGCGGGCCCCGTGTGAGGGAGCCTGGCTCCTCCTCTGACATCGCCCCTTCGCCTATAAAGACCCCCCGACGGAAAAAACCTAAGGACCCGATCAGATTTCCAGAACACATCGCGATCCGCCGCCGCCGTCGACCCGAAGATCAGGAGGGTCCAGAAGCTCTTCCCGGCACCCTGCCGGAGAGGGGAATCGTCACCGGAGGTCTTCTTCATCGCCATGCTTGCCTCCGGAGCGATGAGTGAGTAGTCTACCTTGGACTATGGGTCCATAGCAGTAGCTAGATGGTTGTCTTCTCCACCATGTGCTTCATGTTTAGATCTCATGAGCTGCCCTACATGATTGAGATCACCGTTATGTAATTCTACATGTTTGGTTTGTTGGGATCCGATGAATATTGGTGTTTATGATTAAGTTGCTGTACTGAATTATATCTTTTGTTATCTCTATGTTGTTTATGATCTTGCATGCTCTCCGTTGTTAGTAGCTATCTTGGCCAAGTAGTTGCTAGTGACTCCAAGAGGGCGTATTTATGCTCGATAGTGGGTTCATGCCTCTATTTCACCTGGGGGAGTGACAGAAACCTCTAAGGTGGTAGATGTGCTGTTGCTACTAGGGAGAAAACAACATTCATATGCTCAAGGGCATATGCTTTGTTTACATTACACACTTTGCTTAATGCAATTATCTGTTGTTCGCAACTTAATACTACTGGGGTGTTCGGATTGATATCCCCGGGAGTGGATTATTAGTCATAGATGCAGTTGGATGGCGGTCTATGTATTTTGTTGTAATGCCCAGAGTAAATCTCATAGTGATCTTCTTGACATATCACGTTTATCTTTATTCTATCAATTGCCCAACTATAATTTGTTTACCCAGCATGTGTTATTTATCTTATGGAGAGACACCACTAGTGAACTGTGGACCCCGGTCCTATTTACATCATATTGCTATCACCTGTTTACTTTACTCATACTGTTTACTTTACTTGCATACTATATTGTTTTCCACTCGATACGTTCATAATCTTTGTTTCAAGCAAACCGGTGAGATTGACAACCTCATCGCAAGTTGGGAATAAAGTACTTGGTTGTGTGTGTGCAGGTTCCGCATCACCTTCAGTTGTTTGTCTCTCCTGTCCTGATCGATATTAAACCTTGGTTTCTAAACTGAGGGAAAGCTAGCTGCTATACTCATCATACCTTCCTCTTGGGGTTCCCAACGGGCTGGTCATTCACCACGCACAAGGACAGTCTGCTCCCACGTC
Source organism: Dactylis glomerata (assembly GCA_007115705.1). Lineage (NCBI taxonomy): Eukaryota > Viridiplantae > Streptophyta > Magnoliopsida > Poales > Poaceae > Dactylis > Dactylis glomerata. Next base: position 1,228,101 of record QXEO01000721.1, read on the forward strand.
AGCTTGGACGCAGCAATAGATTCTTCTAGACGAAAAAGAATTGCTAAAAGAGAATCCGAAATTTATTCTGGCGGAAAAGAAAAGACTGGAAATGTTCAGCTCAGGTATATAGAAGATATACATGTTATGGGTGTATTCGTTGCTTGTTAAAACAATGTGGTTCTTGGGTATTTGATACTAAATTGGTTGGTATGAACTGTCATACAGAACAACACAATACAAGAACTACAATGGCCTAATTAACTAGCAAATGAATATGGAATGATTCTCGTCGAAAACAAATAAAGTGTTATTGTGTTTCGTTGGAATTAAACCTAGCCTTCAAGATTTGTTTGAATAATTATTATTTTGTTCTGGTATTATGAGAACAATGGTTGTTCAAATTATTACCGCATTCATAAAAGATGGATGAACGCTTATCTTGTTGGAGAAATCACATCCATAACACTGATGCTAAAAAATGTCTCAAGACAAATGATTAGAAGATCACTTATGAGTGACACCACCGTTTAAATCATATTGGAAAGTAAACATGAAGAAACTCCATGTTGATGGAATTTTGGAGTCTTTTGATTTTGGATCAATTGACACTTGTGAAAATTTCCTAGAGATGATTAAAACTCCGTTTGTAGGCCAAAGAAGAACGGACGACTAACTTATTGGATATTGTACATGTTTATGTATATAGTCCATTATGTGTAGCCGTGTGTGGTGAATTCTTGAACTTCATTTACTTGAACCGATGATTTGAGTAGATATATGTGTATATTTACTTGATAAGGAAGAAGCATGAAATATTTAAACAATGTTCAAAGTATTTCTAGATGAAGTGGAAAATCATTGTAACAAGAGAATAAAGAATTTATGATTTGATCATAAAGGAAGATATTTGAGTTACAAGTTTAGCAAACACCTAAAAGTTGAGGAATCGTTCCATAGACTTGTATTTCCCAAAACACCATAGGAGTATGGAGTGTTCGAGAGATGAAATCAAACTTTGTTTGACATCGTTGGATCAAAGGTGTCATCTATAAAACTGCCATTATATTTTAAGGATAAAGCTTTAGAGACTACCGCTTTTACACTGAAAAGAGAACCATCATGATCCGTTGAAATGACACCATATGAGTTATGGCATAGGATAAAACCCAAGTTGTCTTTTCTAAAATTTTGGTGTGCTAGGCATATGTAAAATGTTTACAACCAAACTCGGATAAATACGTCTTTGTAGGTTATCCCAAAGTAACTGTTGGGTATTCCTCCAGAACACTGAAGACAAAAGTGTTTGTCACTGAAAAACGTCAAGTTTCTTAAGAAGGATTTTTTTGCGAAAAGTTAAGTGGGAGGACAATAGAACTTTGATTGGGTTATTGAACCTAAGCTATATGTGCTGAGTAGCACAGCGCTGGGAAGTGTCCTGGAGGCGGCCACAATGCGCATGGCTGTCGTACCTCAAAGGTTGTGGTCACATAGATCTAAGTTCCTATTGAACCGTGTGAGTCGGGTAACAATCAAATAGTTAGATTTGAGAATAGATCATTATTGTTTGACAATGATGAACCGACTACATGCAAAGAAGCAATGATGGGCCCTGACTCCGTCAAATGGCTAGAAGCCATAAAATCCATGATAGTTCCATACACGAGAAACCAAGTTTATGAACTTGGAAGACCCTCAAAAGGCATGAAGCCTAATGAACGTGTTAGGATCTATAAAGACAGACATGGATGTTTAACATCTTTGAAATAGTCGACACATCATTAAAAGAGTTTACGATTGTGTTTAATGAGTTGACTATGACAAGATTTAATCTTTCATAGCGATATTTTGTCTGGACGGATTACTGTAGCAACCCCTACATATGCCAAGTTTGGTATATGTTAGTTGAACAAACAAGACAACATTCTTCTAATAGAATGGTTACCTAGGATATGTACATGACATGGTCCAAAGGGTCTTGTAAATTCAAAGGATGCTAAAAAAAAGGCATGCAAACTCCAATGGTTGAAGTAAGCATCACGGAGTTGGAATATTCACCATGATGAAATAATTAAAAGGTTTAGTTTCATGAGATACGATGAATATGCTTGCATTTGCAAGAAATTAAGTGGGAGCGTTGAGACATATTTTCAGTACATTATGTAGAAGACATATTGTTAATTGGAAATGATGTATTGACATAGGTTAAGAATTTCATTAAAATTAGATTTCAATGAAAGACTTAGGCAAAAACAAAATATTGGGTCTCGATGTCTATGTAGATAGATCAAGGTTCCGATATGGTTGTGCCAAAGTATATAGATGAAATATTGAATAAAGTTCAATATGGAAACAACAGGAAAAGTTCTTGCCACATGGAAGAGGTTGAAACAAGATTCAGGTGTTTTTGACACTTGATGAGTGAAGCCATATGAATGATTTGATCAATCATGTATACCGTGATATGTACATATCCAGATATGTCCTGTGCTCTAAATGTTATGAGCATATACCAGAGTGATAAATGTCATAAGATGATCATTGGACAATAGTAAAGATATCCTTATGTGCTTTGGAAGGACTAAGGATATATATAATGTATGACAAAGTGACACATAGTTCATTGTAAAGTGTTACATTGATACTAAGTTTGTCACAAGATACAATTAAGTTTATCTCAATTTTAGCTATATGTTTAGGTGGCACAATGTAATGGAAGGAAGTTCCATGATGGATTTGGATGAGTTCCAAAGTTAAGACATTGTGATGGATTCTACAACAAAGGTTGAGTATATGGCTGCTTTAGAAGTAGCAAAAGAGGGCATTTGTGTCAAGAAGTTTGTTATCAAACTAGGTGTAGTTCCAAGCTGGCTATTACTGTGAAGATCTATTGTGCGACAATAGTGACAACATGATTTTAGCTAAAGGAACTAAGGTCTCACCAAAGGACCAAATTTATACCCAACTATCTCATTTGAGAATGAGTGATGCGTAGAGACGCAAAGACATGCAAATACACACAGAACTGAAAGTGTCAGATCTGGAGATCAGATTAACCACTGCAACGCGTACGGATAACACGTGAAAGCCATAAGTGTTATATACGCAAGTATCAACTAGATTATTGACTCTAGTGCAAGTGGGAGACTGAAGGGAATATGTCCGAGAGGCAATAATAAAGTGGTTATTATCATATTCCATATTTATGATAAATGTTTATTTGTCATGCTAGAATTGTATTAATCGGAAACATTAATACTTGTGTGATTAATAAACTAAAAGGGTTCCTAGTAAAGCCTCTCTTTTATACTAGCTCGTTGATTAACCGATGATCAAGGTTTCCTGATCATGAACATTGGATGTTGTTAATAACGGGGTCATATCATTAGAAGAATGATGTGATGAACACTCACACCCATAGTATGAATAGCAATACGATCAAGTCATCAAGTTCATTGCTATATCAAATTCATACGAAATAGTTCTAATCCTCAGACCATGAGATCATGTTAATCACTGATACCGGAAGAGTGCTTTGATGATATCAAACGTCACACCGTCACAGGGTGATTATAAAGGTTGATTTGGGTATTCTGAAAGTATTAGTTGAGGCTCATGGATCAAGAGTGGAATTTGTCCGACCCGATGACGGGAAGATATTCTCTGGGCCCTTCTCGGTGATATTGCATTAGAATCGCTTGCAAGCATGTGACTAGGTCACATGAATGCATTATCACGGAACGAGTAAAGAGACTTGTCGGGAACAAGATCGAACTAGGTATGGTTGATACCAAATGATCGGATCTCGGACAAGTAATAATATCGCGAGACAAAAGGAATTAACTATATTCGTTACTGGTTCACACGATCACTAGTTCATCGTTGAGTAAGTGGGAGTCATCATGGATTTCCAGATCCCGCTGTTGATTATTGATCGGAGAGGAGTCTCGATCATGTCCACGTTATTCACGAACCGTATGGTGACACACTTAAGGTTCGCCATCGTTTTTGAGTGGATACGATACTCCGATCGAATTACAGGACAGCATGAGGGCTGTTTCAGAAAAGCACCAAAACTGTTTCAGGATATCGAAATAACTCAAGGGTGTATTTGTTAATGTTTGTTAATTGAATGAATTAACAAATATTAAAGAAATAAAAATGTTTTATTAAATCAATAAGTGTGAATTTTAATTAGCATGAATGTCATGCAAAATTAAAATGGGGGTTACCTCATGTTGATGAGGGGGTTACCACCATGAAGGGAATGAAGAGGGGGTTACCACCATGATGAGGAGGAGGAACTCCTCCTTGGGGCCGGCGCACCCCCCTTGGGGGCTGCCCCCCTCCCCTATATAACCCCCTCCCTCTCCTCCAAGTCTCACACTTCTTGATCCTCCCCTCTCTCGCATAGTTGCTGCCTAATTTCCGTCTCTGCTTAGCGAAGCTCTGCCGGAATTGTAGTTCGTAGTTCATACACTTGGACAAGTGTGTGGTGGAGTGTCCGGCGGATCCCTTCTTCCGCTGCCCCGATGGACCGAGGGCGTGGAGGAGTCGACATCGAGCTGTACGTGTGACCGAGCACGGGGGCGCTGCCACTTGTGGCGCCGTGTACACGATCTTGTGATCGTCAAGTGAACCACTACGTCAACTACGTCAAGTGAACAACTACGTCGACTACGTGCGTCTACATCGACTCTCCATCATCAACGTTTGTGCGGGAACGTAATCCCCGCTTACGGTCGTCGAGGGTTAGTCTCCGTTGTTACCACCTCGTAGAGTATCTTGGCTAGTTTATGTGTTCTTGCGTAGGAATTTTTTTGTTTTCTATGCTACGAACCCATCATTCTATCCCCAAGAAGGACTCGCAAAGAGTCACAAAGCAGGCAATGTGAAGGATGGAATTTGGGGTAAGCTGGTGAAGCTGTACGCCGTAAACAAAAAGAAGCCCACGAAGGAATTCGTGGGCAGGAAGAGATAAACCGCGGAGAAGGAAGGAGATAAACATTACTCGATAGCCGCTCGGGGGCTTTGGGATCCGCTCGGTGCTGGGAAATTTGATGGAGTCCTCGGAAGAGAGGAAGCCGTCCTCCCGAGCCTTCTTCACCTCTTTCTCCTTGATAGAAGAGCGCACCCAATTGGTTGCAGAGTTCGCACTCTTGCCCTTGGCCATAACGGCGTTCTTGGATGCGCAGTGCTTCACGCGCATCTACAATCTAGGTCTGGTGGCTTTTTGTGCAAAGAACACAGATGTGCAGATCGGCAATGGCGGCGGCAGAGAAGAAGAGGAGCTGGTAAACAGTAAAAGCCCCCCACTCTCCCCATATATACCTTCTCGACAAAGGAACATGGGATGAGACGTGGCGAACGGAGCGGAAGCGGCAGTCCACTAACGGGCAGGAAAAAAACGAAATTACCGCACTACCCATGAGATGGTTCGCACTCAAATCATAAGTGACGTATAGCTAAAATTGGCTAGTGACGTCATAAAAAAGATGGTATGAGAAAGAAGAAGGATGGCACCGACAAGTGCAAAATAGATAAACAAAACTATCTACGAAGGAGTTTCAATTATAGCCTTGGGGGCTATTACTTTAAAGAATGGTGAATACAATTTTTCTCTAAAGAACTGGATACATAGTCGACAACAGGTTATTATTAAGCTATTTAGAGATGAAGTATGATGAATAACATTTTGAGCCTATACTCGAAAAAATATTTTTTTCGACTATAGCCTCGGGGGCTACTCCCATCGGGAGCGCTGAGCGCGCACCCGACGATATTTCTTGGCAAATGATAGAGCATGAGAAGTGAAGAAATGTTACTCCCATCGGGAGCGAGTTTTATGGTTGTTTAAACCCAAATATTTTCAGTCGAAATTTGACTGCGACATAAGATTCTCGAGTTGCGTTATCACAATGAAACTCGAATGCCGTGATTTATCACGAAGGTAAGACCCCGGGATCCGTCCTGTGTGGCCTGGTATACGCACATGGATGTGCTCTGCTGGTATGTATCCGTGTCTACGACACGAAGAAAATCCTGGTGGACACACTGGGTACCCTGAGAATCACTGGGATTCATTCTTTGTAAGTCCTAAATGCGGCAAAAGAGTGGGTTTGACCGGTATCTCGAATTCAAGTCCAAGGGGATTGAATTTGAAGTAGGTGACAAGTATCTGTTCCGGCAGTTAACTGACCTCTTGATCCGTCAGAGATGTCAGGCTTGTTCATCAAAACCCCTTGCGAAATATTATCATGAAAATAAGTCGAAAGACCAAGTCGAAGATTCGAAGATAAGAAGAAGTCGAAGAATCGATCAAGTCGAAGATATAAAGATTAGAGATTCAACCCGAATCTGCAATTCTGGTAGAATCTCAGGGGCTACTGACAAGGGTATAGTTAATAGAGCCCGTATGTTGAGTACCCCTGAGGCCCGTTAAGCTAGGCCCAATTGTAATGATAGTCGAATATGAGTTCTTACCGTATGTCGATATTGTAATCTGTATCGGACCCTACCCGATCCTCGAGACCTGGCCATCTATATATAGGGGCCAGGAGGGGACAGTGTAGGGCAGATTGAAAGCAAGCCAGGTTGAACACCCAAGTTTACTTTCAACGCACACCTATTTCGACTAACTTTACCTTCGAGTTCATCTGACGCCCTATCTCCCCGATCCTAAGTCCTTCATCTAGGACATTTGTCGAGTTAACCCCTCGTCACCGGTTTGCTTGAAACAAAGGTTATGAGCGTATCGAGTGGAAAACAATAAAAGTATGCGAGTAAAGTAAACAGTGCGAGTAAAGTAAACAGGTGATAGCAATATGATGGAAATAGGACCGGGGTCCACAGTTCACTAGTGGTATCTCTCCATAAGATAAATAACACATGCTGGGTAAACAAATTACAGTTGGGCAATTGATAGAATAAAGATAAACGTAATATGTCAAGAAGATCACTATGAGATTTACTCTGGGCATTACAACAAAATACATAGACCGCCATCCAACTGCATCTATGACTAATAATCCACTCACGGGGATATCGTCTGAACACCCCATGAGTATTAAGTTGCGAACAACGGATAATTGCATTAAGCAAAGTGTGTAATGTAAACAAAGCATATGCCCTTGAGCATATGAATGTTGTTTTCTCCCTAGTAGCAACAGCACATCTACAACCTTAGAGGTTTCTGTCACTCCCCCAGGTTAAATAGAGGCATGAACCCACTATCGAGCATAAATACCCCCTCTTGGAGTCACTAGCAACTACTCGGCCAAGATAGCTACTAACAACGGAGAGCATGCAAGATCATAAACAACATAGAGCTAACAAAAGATAATATTCAGTACAGCAACTCAATCATAAATACCAATATTCATCGGATCCCAACAAACCAAACATGTAGAATTACATAACGGTGATCTCAATCATGTAGGGCAGCTCATGAGATCTAAACATGAAGCACATGGTGGAGAAGACAACCATCTAGCTAATGCTATGGACCCATGGTCCAAGGTAGACTACTCACTCATCGCTCCAGAGGCAAGCATGGCAATGAAGAAGACCTCCGGTGGCGATTCCCCTCTCCGGCAGGGTGCCGAGAAGAGCTTCTGGACCCTCCCGATCTTCGGGTCGACGGCGGCGGCGGATCGCGATGTGTTCTGGAAAAGTGATCGGGTACTTAGGTTTTTTTCGTCGGGGGGTCTTTCTAGGCAAAGGGGTGATGTCAGAGGAGGGGCCAGGCGGCCTCACGCCAGGGTGGCGCCGCCCAGGCCCTGGCCGCACCAGCCCTGCGTGTGGGGCCCCTATGGCCCCCCCTCCTACTCCTCTTCGGATCTCTAGAAGCTTCCGGGTAAAATAAGACTTCAGGAACTTGTTTCGTCCAATTCCGAGAATATTTCCTGTGTATCACTTCTGAAACACAAAAACAGCAGAAAACAGGGAACTGGCACTGTGGCAACTTGTTAATAGGTTAGTTCCGGAAAATGCATAAAAGTGCCACCAAGTGTAACAAAACAGTAGGCAAATGGTGTAAAAACAAGCATGGAGCATCAAAAATTATACATACGTTGGAGACGTATCAAGCATCCCCAAGCTTAACTCCTGCTCGTCCTCGAGTAGGTAAGTGATAACAAAAGAATAATTTTTTAGGTGACATGCACCTACACAATCTTGATCATATATGTAAGCATTTGTGAGCTGGGATCATAAGAACTTAAAACATGGGCATGAAAGATATAGTCTTGACAATAAGAACTTAGCAACCATGTTGTAAACATGCAAATGAGCACAAACAAAAGATCATGAAAATGAAACAATGAAAGTCAAACGTGTGTTCAAATAATAAGGAAAACATACAAATGGTTTTCAGCTTGTCCTTCAAAGAGAGCAAAACATAAATGCATAGGACACCTTCAAGTTTAAGAGGGCGACTAGATACAAATAATTTGAGAACAAGTGAAACCAACAATATGAATCAATCAATGAAAACTTTGGGACAATGCACATTATACTAAGAATGACAACTATGCTCTCTTATGGTGCATAAAGATAGAAGGTGGTGACTCAACATAAAAGTAGAAGAAAGACCCTTCGTAGAGGGAAGCAGTGATTGCAAGTTTTATAACCTTCAAAAATTATGATACTTACCGGCTTTGAGCTCTCATTGCCCCCATCATAAGCATCTTGAATGGTTAAAGTTAATGCGAGAACAATTATGATGCATATGCTTGACAAATCATAAGTTGAAAACCTCGTGCCCCATGAATACGAGTACCCAAACCTCATGTTACTTTACTTAGAGTCCCAAGCAAGGCTCTTGTCATTGTAAGTATATGCATATCATTGAGAACTGCCAATGGGGTACCTCCGTGCCCGATGACATGGAACAAGCCCACACCAAAATGACAGGACAAGCAGACAATGAACACCTCGACATCTCTTTTATTTGCCATTTGTTTAGCTTTTTATTGTGAGATGCGTCGTCGAATGTTCACCATGGGTATGCTGCAAATTTCCACCATGAATTATGCATGGCTTAGATTAGCGGCCCGGTGTTTCCCTAACACATATACAAACTCCATGATCCCCACAAGATTCCCAATTCATTTCACACCGCGGGCATCCATAAACAAAAGATCACGATATCAACTCAAATAAGAAGTGCAATGTTGAAAGTTTGCCCATGACTGCATGGCTGGGCTAGTCTCCAACTTACAACTTGCAAGCATAACAACTCAACATAAGACACCACAATGTCAAATTTTTAAGAACAGGAAAAAGTAAAGTGTGCCTTCCGGTTCATGAGAGCTTTACTGACCGAATTTCGCATAACACTGGTAAGAGTTTAATTTGAAGAGAAAATAAAAGCAAGTCAAATTTACTTGGAATAGTAAATTGCTAGTAGGTATGTATGGTGGACACTTTGGAAAACTTTGACTTTTAGGAGTTGGATGCACGAGTAGAGCTCATACTCAGTACAAGGCGAGGGCTAGCAAAAGACTGTGAGCGACCAACTAAGAGAGCAATAATGGCCATAATCATGCAAAGGGACAAAGCGACATTAAAAGAAGCATAAGATGGCATCAAAAGTCAAAAACTAAATGATCTTAGAGGCTATTGGCGACTTTGTAAGAGTCTAACATGTGTGAGCATGCGCCAAGTCAACCCAAATAAAGCATCAAGGAGAAAACCAAAATAATGCTTCCATACAATAAAAACAACGCATGATTTTTTCAAAGGCTCATTAAGCAATCTCAGTTATTTGAGACAAGTCATGCTACAGCAAAACCACTAAGCATGCTATCAAAAAGACATCAAGCATGACATGAAAAAGCCTAAGCCGCAGTCTACACAAGCTCCTTCTTGTACCACTTTTTTGCACAAAGCTTTTTCTCTTTTCCAACACCATTTGAAATTTTTATAAACACCTATTTTGATGAAAACCAATAAAGATCAGAGGCAAAAATACACCTTGATGAAAAGATATGACAAGGTCTGAACGCAAATCAAGGCAAAAACGAAAACCAAAAGCAGTAGCGAAAAAAGAAGAATACTCGTTGAACGATAAGAGTGAAAACTGAGTGTTCTTGGCAAATGAAAACGAGTACATCTCCTCCAAAAGAAATTTGTTGGGGTCCAACAATTTATTGCAGCAAACAAACAAACTAAACTAACTAAGAAAACTAAAACAACTAACGCTCCAAGAAAAACACATAGTGCATGAAGCAATAAAAATATAGTGTTTTGAAAGGTGACCTAATTTTTGCCGATGAAGAAGGGGTGCCTCGGGGGCATCCCCAAGCTTTGACGCTTGTACTTCTTGGAAATTTATTGGGGTGATGCATGGGCATCCCCAAGCTTGAGCTTTTGTCCATTCTTCAACTCATCTCATCATTCTCCAATCCCTACACTTGAAAACTTCCTTCATACAAAACTAAACACAATTCTATTAGCAACATTAGTGTAGCATAACATATAATCAATCCCCTTTTTGCTTCAGGTTTCAACTCAAAACCACCACATATATAGCAAATACTACTGTAGCAACCTCTCTAAAAGTTCCATGATAAAAAGAACTCAAAAGAAAGCGATAAAGTGGCAAACACAAATATTGGCAGAAATCTATCAAAACTGAACAGCTGACAAAGGACGAATTTTTGAGGGGTTTTCTGTTGCTCAAATCAAAGAGTGTTCAGCTAACAAAAGTTTGGATATAACCTGGGGCATATGCACAAGAAATCGCAGGTCCAAAAGATATACAGAGAATTTATACGAATTTTTACGGTGCAGCACCGAAAACAGTTTCAGGACAGCAACATCCCCAAATCTTTACCTCACTCAAATTAGAGGCTTCTCTTGGCACAAAAACGAAATAAACAAGATAAGGAGCGGTCATTACAGTAGTAATGACTTTCAAGACTCAAATAAAAGAAAAAGTACTGAAAATAAAAACATTGGGTTATCTCCCAAGAGTGCTTTTCTTTAACGCCTTTGAGCTAGGCGCAGAAAATTGCGAATCAAGTATTTTCAAAAGAAGCATTAAGATCAACTGCAGAGGTCTTGTCAATAAGGCATTGTATTTCATCCACATAAGTTTTAGAAGACCCTTTGTGATCATGCTTTGGTTCACTCAAATCACAAAAAAAGATTTTTGGGACAGATCCAGTCAAAATTATTTTCGAAAGCTTCACACAATCCCAAGAGCTTGCTAGGTATAGGTATTTTGGCTCCTTCATCGTTAGTACAAATAACCTTTATAGGTGAACCGAGTTTATTAAAACGTTTAAGAACTTTTCTAGCTTCAATAACGACATCTTTAAATTCTAGGCGCAAAGCTTCCAAAATAAAAGCTTTCTTTTCAGGATCTTCAATTTCATGAAGCTTAAGGAACATGTATTGCATAAAAGGATTAAGACTAGCAAACCTAATTTCCAACATATGAATCAAATAAGCAGAAGCAACTTCAATACTAGGAGCTAGCTCAACCAAAGATTTCTCCTCAACTTCCTCATGCATACTAATGTGATTAAAGAACTCCTCAATGTTACTTTTGCCAATAATCGAACCACTACCTACTGAGAGGTCCTCCAGAATGTACTTAGGGATCAACATGATGAACTAAAAGTAAAGAAATAACAACTACCAAGGATTCTAATTTTTTTGGATTTTTGATATAAAACGATGCAGGTAAAATAAATAAAGTAAAGCAAAACAATAACAAAGTAAAGGATGTGCGTGCGAAAACTCCCCTCGCAGAAGTCTTCTACTTCCTCCCCGGCAACGGCGCCAGAAAATTAGCTTGATGCGTGGTGAATGACCAGCCCGTTGGGAACCCCAAGAGGAAGGTGTGATGAGTATAGCAGCTAGTTTTCCCTCAGTTAAGAAACCAAGGTTTAATCGTTCTTCGAGAGGAGAGACAAACGACTAAAGGTGATGCTTGCTAGTTTGCGACAGCTTCGGACAACTTATATATGGCGCCTCGTCCAAGCTTTGCTTGCTAGCTGCAACGCGGAACCTGCACACAACACAACCAAGTACTTCGTTCCCAACTTGCGATGAGGTTGTCAATCTCACCGGTTTGCTTGAAACAAAGGTTATGAGCGTATCGAGTGGAAAACAATAAAAGTATGCGAGTAAAGTAAACAGTGCGAGTAAAGTAAACAGGTGATAGCAATATGATGGAAATAGGACCGGGGTCCACAGTTCACTAGTGGTGTCTCTCCATAAGATAAATAACACATGCTGGGTAAACAAATTACAGTTGGGCAATTGATAGAATAAAGATAAACGTGATATGTTAAGAAGATCACTATGAGATTTACTCTGGGCATTACAACAAAATACATAGACCGCCATCCAACTGCATCTATGACTAATAATCCACTCACGGGGATATCGTCCGAACACCCCATGAGTATTAAGTTGTGAACAACGGATAATTGCATTAAGCAAAGTGTGTAATGTAAACAAAGCATATGCCCTTGAGCATATGAATGTTGTTTTCTCCCTAGTAGCAACAGCACATCTACAACCTTAGAGGTTTCTGTCACTCCCCCAGGTTAAATAGAGGCATGAACCCACTATCGAGCATAAATACCCCCTCTTGGAGTCACTAGCAACTACTCGGCCAAGATAGCTACTAACAACGGAGAGCATGCAAGATCATAAACAACATAGAGATAACAAAAGATAATATTCAGTACAGCAACTCAATCATAAACACCAATATTCATCGGATCCCAACAAACCAAACATGTAGAATTACATAACGGTGATCTCAATCATGTAGGGCAGCTCATGAGATCTAAACATGAAGCACATGGTGGAGAAGACAACCATCTACTACTGCTATGGACCCATGGTCCAAGGTAGACTACTCACTCATCGCTCCGGAGGCAAGCATGGCGATGAAGAAGACCTCCGGTGGCGATTCCCCTCTCCGGCAGGGTGCCGGGAAGAGCTGCTGGACCCTCCCAATCTTCGGGTCGACGGCGGCGGCGGATCGCGATGTGTTCTGGAAAAGTGATCGGGTACTTAGGTTTTTTCCGTCAGGGGGTCTTTATAGGCGAAGGGGCGATGTCAGAGGAGGGGCCAGGTGGCCTCACGCCAGGGTGGTGCGGCCCAGGGCCTGGCCGTGCCAGCCCTGCGTGTGGGGCCCCTGTGGCCCCCCTCCTACTCCTCTTCGGATCTCTGGAAGCTTCCGGGTAAAATAAGACTTCAGGAACTTGTTTCGTCCAATTCCGAGAATATTTCATGTGTCTCATTTCTGAAACACAAAAATAGCAGAAAACAGGGAACTGGCACTGTGGCAACTTGTTAATAAGTTAGTTCCGGAAAATGCATAAAAGTGCCATGAAGTGTAACAAAACAGTAGGCAAATGGTGTAAAAATAAGCATGGAGCATCAAAAATTATAGATATGTTGGAGACGTATCACTGCATGTTCCCATGAAGAACATATCGATGAAGGTGGCGGTTGGCTATGTGTTGCCATCTGGACCTGGACAAACCTGGCATGGCCGTGAGATTCGAGCTGGCTATGCTAAGGTCGGGGTGGATGCAATTGAAAGGGGGTATGAGTCCCTCAATCTTGACGTCGCTGGACCTGAAGAGGAGGAAACACTGGGAGAAGTATTGGGTGGTATAATTCTTTGGGATAAGAAACACATCGTGTTTCCAGGCTCGGCGCCAATGCGGCCACCCTCTCCTCCGAGTCCTCGCAATTCACCACCTCCCGACGACGACAGGGACGACTACCACCATACCCCGAGTCCACATCGATCTCCGCCTCAATGTCAGCCGCCTCCGCCACCTCCGCCGCCTCTGCCCACTCGTAAGTCCCAGAGTTATGGCAAGTCCGCTGCTATGTCCACTAGCAATGTCTCTCCGAAGAAACGGGCCAAGAAAGCTAAGGCGGTGCTGCCTCCTCCTGTCGAGAAGACTGCTGAAGAAATTGAGGCGGAGGACAGAGCCAAAGTAAAAAGGAAGCTCGCAGCCCTACGCCCGACCCCTACACCAAAGCAGGTATATACTCTGGAACAGAAGGAGTGGGCCTTTGATATGCTTACCCAACCTTCGCAATATGAATTGCGTAAGCCAGATGACTACAAGCGTTGTTTGGATAAGCAGGTAGATGCAAAAAAAGAAGCTAATAAGACAAGCGCAACTGCAAGAGGGAAAAGAGACGTTGCCCAGCTTGGAGCACAGACCAAAAAATCGATCTCCCCGCTAAAGGTCTTTGCTAGTGATGCTGGTGGGAGTGTTGCTCAACCCAATCCCGCCGACTTTGCTGCTGAAGCTGGTTTGACTCTTTCTCAATTGATACATGAAGATATCCCAAAGGCGCCTATAGCACGGCAATATGAAAAGGGGAAGAGTCTGGTCCCACCTGATATTGAAATAAATCTACCAACACAAATGCGAAAATTGCATAAGTGGTACCTGCAAGCCGCAAAGGGCACGCAAGAATTTCTCCTTATGAAAATCACAGAGGGCCATTTCTTAGGTGAAGACTTGGTGCATATTAAGTTTGATGAATTCTTTCAGCTATTCAATCAAGACGCGCTCGACAAATCTCTCGTCAGTGCCTATGTTCTGTAAGTGATTCATTATTTCTATAAGTCTCTAGCTCAACTCGTTCTTTGCATGTAATTATCCCTCACTACGCTGTTTATTATGCAGAATGAAGAGTATGGAATGTAAGAAAAGGAATGTCTTCCAAGTTGGATTCATTGATCCAAATCGAGTTAACGGAGCGATGATACAGAACAAACGCAAGGAGACGGAGGATATCTTGCTAGAGTTCCTACTTACGCAGGAATACCGAGCTAGAATACTGTTCCCGTACAACTGCAGGTGAGTGTTACTATCTTATACACAGTTACTTTTCCTTACTCGATGTTATAAGTGTAATTGATGAGTTATTAACTTATATAATTAAACTTGCACGCAGTTACCACTGGATATTGCTAAAGATTGAACCTGACTATGGAAAGGTTGAAATCTTTGACTCGTTGGATAAAAAACTTAATGAATACCAAAGCATCATTGATATGATGAATAGGTAAATTTCAATCATTACGGCATTATATCGGTCTCTTTCGTTCATCTATAACTCATCTATTCATTTTATTTGCTCGGCAGTGTTTGGAAACGGTTTATAAGCATAGAAAAAGGTGAATGGAAAAATAAGCTGAGGTACCGTACGATCGAGGTAAGTCGTATGAGCTAGGTCCACATATCCCTTTACTTCTAGTTTCAAATACCATTAAGTATATCAATCTTGATATGTCACTGACTAAAATCTATTCTCGTAAAGTGTGCGAGGCAGCCATCGGGGACTAATCTATGTGCATACTACGCTTGCGAGAACCTTCGTGCGGAGGTCACTGAAGGAATTGATTTTCAAACAGTAAGTAAACAATATATTAACAAATTCATTTATTGGCATAAATTTTGTTATGATGATTCATATTCATATTGATCTTCTTCTTCGTAGTTCGAAGCAAAGCGGAATCGGCTCTCACCGACTGAACGCATAGTAGGAATTCAAGAGGAATTAGCCGGATTTCTGCTTGAATATGTCATTAACCCAAAGGGTGAATTTCATGTCAGTTTCGATTAGACAATTTGTGTAATTAAACACAAGTCGTGATCTTATGTGTGTGAACAAGTCGTGATCTTATGTGTGTGAACAAGTTGTATGTATATGTGTGTGAACAAGTCGTGATCTTATATACTTGTATGTATATGCTCGGCGGACCAAATATATTATATATGTATCGGCTTGTATATTATGTTGTAATGTTGTACAAATAAACCCTAAACCCCTAAATAACAATTGAAATCCAGAAAAATAAAGAAGCAGCTGAGGCTGCCACGTGTGGACTCTTTAGTCCCGGTTCGTAACACGAACCGGGACTAAAGGTCCTACGCCCACGAGCACCCAGCCCCTGCCACGTGGTCTCTCTTTAGTCCCGGTTCGTATAGCAACCGGGACTAAAGATTGGGCTTCAGTCTCGGTTGGTTAGTCCCGGTTGCGCAACCGGGACTGAAGGCCGAAACCAACCGGGACTGATGCCCTGTTTTCCACTAGTGAGCCCACTACACAGTCTGCATATGTGGTCTTCCGGGCCTGTTTGGTGGTAATTTCTTTCTAGAGCAAAACAGACTAATAAATACCTTTGTTGAGATGAAAATGAAAATTTATTTATTGTGTTGATAGGAAGAGGAATACTGCGATCCAGACAAGATTCATCATTCAGAGTAGTAGCTTGAAAGCAAACGTAACATTTTACCAGATCATTGATTGAAAAGGTGCCGTGCTGACCGCAGCTTGCGCGGCTGCTTATGATCAGTTTGAACAATAAGATGGCTTCACACCATTTAAGGACAACTTTTTAGACCAACGAGGCATGGACTTGATCCTGAAACAACACCTAGCTGCTTGCTTTACACCCAGCGCGTCGCTGGCTGTCGTGCTTCCTCCTCGCCCAGCGTGTCAACAGCCGCCATGCTTCCTGCTCACCCAGCTTGTCCCAGCGTGTTGCTGGCCGTCGTGCATCTTGCTTGCCCAGCGCGTCGCCAGCCGTGCTTCTGCTTGCTCAGTGTCGCCGGCCGTGCTCCTGCTCGCCCAGCGCGTCGCCAGCCATGCACACTCAGCGCGTCTCCGGACGTGTTCCTGCTCGCCCAGGAGCGTTGTCGTCGACTCGTCGGACGTGCCCCTGCTCGCGTAGTGCGTCGTCGGACGTCGTGCTCCTGCTCGCCCAGCGCTTCGCTGGTTATGCTCCTGCTTGCCCATCACGTAGTTGTCGGCCGTCGTGCTCCTGCTCGACCATCGCGTCGGCGGACGTCGTGCTCCTGCTCGATCAGCGGTTCGCCAGCCGTGCTCCTACTCGTCCAGCGCATCGTCGCCGGCCGTAGTGCTCCTCCTCGACCATCATGTCGTCGGCTGTCGTGCTCCTACTTGACCAGCGTGTCGTCAGCTGCCATGTTGCTTGGATAAATTCAACATATGATTTAGTAAACTGTACTTGCATCATCAGGAACTGCGAGCAGTTGTCTGAGAGGAACGGAAGAGGGAAGAGGAGGTCGGGGCCTCGGGCAGCACCGATATATCCGGAAGCTCATCCCCAACCTCCAGGTTGCGCAGCATCTCGCCAGCAGCGCCGTGTGCTTCCGCAGCTCGTCCCCAACCTTCCGGCTGCGAAAGCGAAGGCCGGGGACAACCCCACCTAAAAAACAAGAATGCAATATATTCAGTTGACAACAATATACTCCTAGAGAAATGGCACATGCAAGACAAGCTCAAATCATGATCTAATATAAATCATGCTCATGACATCTATCTATTTATTTATATACTAAAAGCACAATACGGAGGTCTAAAATAAAGACACTACGTTAATCCACATCACTGTAATTATTTTTGATGGTTAGATCTGAAAATTGTGGCTAGGATTTTAAACTACAGCTGTTACGTAAAACATATTATGTGTGCAATATTTACCATCTGTCACGTATAGAGGTATGATTATAATAAACATATTTTTTTTACATATCCGGCAGGACCAGATTAGACCAATCACCGTTTAAAAAAAATCATACCAATCAATCCCACGGATACAGCTATGAAGCGGCCCAGGTGAGGTCTCTGTATAGATTAAAACAACTGAATCGTGAGATATTTTGGTGGACACCTTAATTAGTTGTCTTTGCCTCAAAGATTACGTGCAAACTTGCATGCGTTATAAATTAGAAAGAAAATAGTGAGGTCTCCGTGTAGATTAAAACAACTAAATCGTGGGATGTTTTTGTGGACACCTTAATTAGTTGTCTTTGCCTCAAAGGATACGTGCAAACTTGCATGTGTTATAAATTAGAAAGAAAATAAAATGAAAAGAGTTTGCATGGAATACGATTTGTATGGAATTAGAGAACAGATACAACAAACCAACAAGAGATATAGCAGATGGACTACGGATTAAATGGATAGAAAATCAGGTCTTGCTATAAATCCAAACATAATCCCCATGCTGATTTTCTTCCTATATGATATTGTACGACATTTTATTATTTATTGGCTAAAACATTTGAATGACTCAATTTAGAAATTCATAGTAGAAGTAATATTATTTAGCGGATAAAATTTGGGCAAGGTAAACTTAGAATAGTACACATAAATTTATTAAGCAAACAAAGAGGGCGATGATAATTTACATATGAAGTTTAAAATAAGAATAGGATCAAATTAGTATTTTTGTTCCATAAGAATGTAAGTCTAAAAAGTAGCTGAATTAATGAAGAAACTAAGTATGAGAAATAGTAGTAAGATTTATTCCAACTATACATAATATATGAAGTCTCCAATAATAAGTTAAAATAAATAAGAAATTTTTATTTCAATACAAATCCAATATTAAGTTCCTTAGAGGTATGAAGTGACCAATGACTAATATGAATACAACATATCTTTTATGTATAACATATATGGGATCAGCAGTAGAAAATTCAAAAGGTCAACATGAAAGAATTTAGGAGACCAATTAGATCACTTGATACCGAAGGAAGAATAGAAATATATATGCATGCACGATCTACCATAACATGCAAACCCTTTTAACTATAAGAAAATCAGGTAATCTGTAGGAATATACTTGAGGCACACTTAATGCACCTGGAAAAAAATAGATAGATGCTAACTAAATGTGTGCACTCGAATACCATATGAGAAACTAAGTATTGTTGTGTTTATGGTAATTAAGATTCGATGAACAAACATGTGAATTACGGAATAAGAGTCATTCCACCACAAATGACATGGAAAAAAATAAAAATCTATCAAACGTGCCAATGTGAGAAGCAATTCACATGTCACAGACCCAATGGATAGAAGGCACGAAATCATGTATCATTTAACCTGATCATATGCTCTATATGATGGGGGAGGAACCCATGCTTTCTGTAATTAAAGGTTTTCATATAAACAATTGATGGCTTTGTTCGATCTTTGTTTCTTCTTTATATTTGTTGAGGTCTGCTTCATTGCGCCCAGCTCTCCTAAACTTAATCTAAACTTAAACACATCAAGGGATAAAATTGCTCTGTACCCCTTCATAAGTTTGGGGAAGGGGCACTGAAGCAAAAATCATATTTAAGTGTATAAAATGCAGCACTTCCTTACATTGTCCATAGGAGGAGGTAGGAAGGATTTTCCTTTTGGCCTTATGAATTAGCTTGAAAAGTAGGGTATGATGAGAAGAGAGACGAAGAAAACTACTTATTGTCCGGGAGTACTCAGCTTACTAATTGGTGCATCACGACCAAGCCGTGCAAAGGGTACAGTTGTATCACCATATGCATCGACATGCATGTGTTTAAAAGACGCTCATTAATTAACCACACTATGAACTAACAGACTACACATGCTATTGGTAAGTCGCCAAACACCCACATGGAGGGAGATAGAAATACAACTATCTAATTACTAATCATAGCATCTGCAGTGGCTATAGAACCATATTTCTTTTAAGCATAATATAAAGATATATATTAATATGCATTTGTTCAACAATCAATTTTGACAAACAATATACTACAATGCCCTCGCATCTGCGCGGGCCACTGTGCTAGTATTCAGTAACAATGGATTAAGAAAATTCAGTTAACAGTAGCATAAACCTGAAGTTACTATAACAGTCCCTGATTCATAAAACAGAGATGAACTTAGACCGTATGACATATTCTTGAAATCAATCTTCTCTCTAGTTATGGGCTGAACTCATGGATTCAGACTGAAGCAAAACTGAACATAGCATGCCAAAAAACAGTGGCGGCTGGAACGCATCTACGAGGTCCCTGCAGACGGATGGAGGGGAAGGCAGTGGCGCCACGGCAGGACATACAGCCGATGGCAGCGGAGCGGTGGAGGCTCTGGACGTTGACGGCGGTGTGGAGGCTCTAGCCGGCGACGGCGATGGCGTGCAGTGGAGGCTCCGGCCGGCAACGGCGATGGCGTGCGGCTGTGGCTCCGGGTGGCGATGGCGCACGGTGGAAGATTTAGCCGGTGAAGTTGCGGCACGCCGTGGAAGTTGCGGCCGCCGTCGATGCCGGCGCCCGGTGGTAGCTCCACGTGATGGAGGCGACCTTCCACGCCACGTCAAGCTCCTCGACTAGAGCAGACCGAAGCCCACACCCACCGTCTATGGCACCTCGGGCAGACCAAAGCCGACGGCCACCGCCCCTACAGCGCGTCCAGGGTCATCGCGGTGAAGGCGTCGGCTATCACGGGTGGGTTCCGAGCAGCCGGTTTGAGAACCAAGATTGATAAATTAATAAATACCTCTAATTGCTTCCCTGAAAATAAGGCTTCATTTAGGCGAGAGAAATCATGATGATCTGAGAGTTATTGGCCATTGATACGTCAATTAGCACTAATAAAGGCCAGGAGGGTGTGTTGTTCAGTTTGCCTTTCAGGTTATTTTTGCTAGGGGCAAATTAGGAATTTAAATGATGTATTTGCAAAGTGCCTTCATCAACTCCAAACCAATAGTAAAGATACCTCTAAATTGCTTTCCTGGAAATAAGGCTTCATTTAGGCGAGAGAAATCATGATGATCTGAGAGTTATTGGCCATTGATACGTCAATTAGCGCTAATAAAGGCCAGGAGGGTGCGTTGTTTAGTTTGCCTTTCAGGTTATTTTTGCTAGGGGCAAATTAGCAATTTAAATGATGTATTTGCAAAGTGCCTTCACCAACTCCAAACCAATAGTAAAGACTCCATACCAATAGTAAAGATAAATGATGTATTTACAAAGTGCCTTCACCAACTCCAAACCAATAGTAAAGATACCTCTAATTGCTTTCTTAAAAATAAGGCTTCATTTAGGCGAGAGAAATCATGATGATCTGAGAGTTACTAGCATAAAACCCGTGCGTTGCTACGGCCACATAATTAGTGTAATAAAAACCATTTGATATATTTATGCACATAAAGACGAACAGTTGTCTCGGCAAACCTGGCCGGTGGTGATATGTCTCCAACGTATCTATAATTTTTGATGCTCCATGCTTGTTTTTACACCATTTGCCTATTGTTTCGTTACACTTTGTGGCACTTTTATGCATTTTCCGGAACTAACCTATTAACGAGTTGCCACAGTGCCAGTTCCCTGTTTTCTGTTATTTTTGTGTTTCAGAAGTGATACACAGGAAATATTCTCGGAATTGGACGAAACGAGTTCCTGAAGTCTTATTTTACCCGGAAGCTTCCAGAGATCCGAAGGAGAGAAGGAGAGGGGCCACCAGGGCCCCACACGCAGGGGTGGCACGGCCAGGGGCCTGGCCGCGCGAGCCTCGCGTGAGGGCCCCTGGCTCCTCCTCTGACATCGCCCCTTCGCCTATAAAGACCCCCCGACGGAAAAAACCTAAGTACCCGATCACTTTTCCGGAACACATCGCGATCCGCCGCCGCCGTCGACCCGAAGATCGGGAGGGTCCAGAAGCTCTTCCCGGCACCCTGCCGGAGAGGGGAATCGCCGCCGGAGGTCTTCTTCATCGCCATGCTTGCCTCCGGAGCAATGAGTAAGTAGTCTACCTTGGACTATGGGTCCATAGCAGTAGCTAGATGGTTGTCTTCTCCACCATGTGCTTCATGTTTAGATCTCATAAGCTGCCCTACATGATTGAGATCACCGTTATGTAATTCTACATGTTTGGTTTGTTGGGATCCGATGAATATTGGTGTTTATGATTGAGTTGCTGTACTGAATATTATCTTATGTTATCTCTATGTTGTTTATGATCTTGCATGCTCTCCGTTGTTAGTAGCTATCTTGGCCGAGTAGTTGCTAGTGACTCCAAGAGGGGGTATTTATGCTCGATAGTGGGTTCATGCCTCTGCTTAACCTGGGGGAGTGACAGAAACCTCTAAGGTTGTAGATGTGCTGTTGCTACTAGGGAGAAAACAACATTCATATGCTCAAGGGCATTGATGTCTACGCACTTCTATTCTTGTAGACACTTGTTGGGCCTCCAAGTGCAGAGGTTTGTAGAACAGCAGTAAGTTTCCCTTAAGTGGATCACCCAAGGTTTATCGAACTCAGGGATGTTAGAGGTCAAAGCTATCCCTCTCAAATAACCCTGCAATTACGATACAGAAAGTCTCTTGTGTCCCCAACACACCCAATACACTTGTCAGATGTATAGGTGCACTAGTTCGGCGAAGAGATAGTGAAATACAAGTGGTATAGATGATTATAAGTAGCAAACGTGATGTGAAATAAATATCGCTGCGAGCAAACAAGTAACAAAATAGCAAGTAAACGGTGTGCAAAGCTTGGAAACAAGGCCTAGGGATCATACTTTCACTAGTGGACACACTCCCAACAATATAACATGAATGAACAAGTAACTTCTCTTTGCTAAGGCACTCTGAATTACTCTCCTATTGAATAACACTAATCATTGTGTAGTGGCTACAGAAGCACCCCTTAAAGTTTATCAAGTACTTGACAAACACCACTCACAGAGATATCCAAATCAAATCACAATTCAAGATAGAAATCATTGCAACTTAAACCAAGTACTAACACGGTGCACACACTGTCAACATTACACCATGAACGGAGGAATAGATCACTCAAACTATCATAGCAATAATTATTCTCATAATCCACAAGAGATCACAATCATAGCCTAAACCAAGTACCACCATGATGCACGCACTGTCACCGTTACACCATGGCAGGAGGAATAGATTACTTTAATAACATCACTAGAGTACACAAAATATCTGAATAATAACATGTACTTGTTCAACATGATACAAAGCTCACGATCACATAAAGATCACATCATGGGAGAGAGAGGTGAACCACATAGCTACCGGTAGAGCCCTTAGCCCCGGGGATGAACTACTCCCTCCTCATCATAGGAGACAACAAGGTTGATGGAGATGGCGGTGAGGTCGATGGAGACGGCGGAGACGGCGATGGAGACCGATGGAGATGGCTCCGGGGGGCACTTCCCCGTCCCGGCAGGGTGCCAGAACAGAGACTTCTTTCCCCCGAAATTCGTCGATGGCGGC
This sequence comes from Dactylis glomerata, assembly GCA_007115705.1. NCBI lineage: Eukaryota > Viridiplantae > Streptophyta > Magnoliopsida > Poales > Poaceae > Dactylis > Dactylis glomerata. Next base: position 1,251,169 of record QXEO01000721.1, read on the forward strand.
GGCGGAGCTGCGGAACTCTTTCTGGAAAATTGCCGAATCCCCTAGGGTTTTCCGTCCCGAGGCTTTATATAGGCGAATGGGCATCGCGAGAGGGCAGCCAGGGGCTCCTCACACATGGGTGGCATGACCAGGGCCTGGGCCGCGCCACCCTAGTGTGAGGGCAGGCCCTGGCCCCTCTCCGGCTCTCTTTCGGATGTCTGGATGCTCCTGGAAAAAATAAGACTTCTGGCTTTTGTTTCGTCCAATTCCGAGAATATTTCCTGTGTATCACTCTGAAACACAAAAACAGCAGAAAACAGGGAACTGGCACTGTGGCATCTTGTCAATAGGTTAGTTCCGGAAATCGCATAAAAACGCCACGAAGTGTAACGAAACGCAAGGCAAATGGTGTAAAAACAAGCATGGAGCATCAAAAATTATAGATACGTTTGAGACGTATCAGGCATATGCTTTGTTTACATTATACACTTTGCTTAATGCAATTATCTGTTGTTCGCAACTTAATACTCATGGGGTGTTCGGATTGATATCCCCGGGAGTGGATTATTAGTCATAGATGCAGTTGGATGGCGGTCTATGTATTTTGTTGTAATGCCCAGAGTAAATCTCATAGTGATCTTCTCGACATATCACGTTTATCTTTATTCTATCAATTGCTCAACTGTAATTTGTTTACCCAGCATGTGTTATTTATCTATGGAGAGACACCACTAGTGAACTGTGGATCCCGGTCCAATTTCCATCATATTGCTATCACCTGTTTACTTTACTCGCACTGTTTACTTTACTCGCATACTCTACTGTTTTCCACTCGATACACTCATAACCTTTGTTTCAAGCAAACCGGTGATATTGACAACCTCATCGCAAGTTGGGAGCAAAGTACTTGGTTGTGTTGTGTGCAGGTTCCGCGTTGCAGCTAGCAAGCAAAGCTTGGACGAGGCGCCACATATAAATTGTCCGAAGCTGTCGCAAACTAGCAAGCATCACCTTCAGTCGTCGCTGTCTGCTTTTCTCCTGAACGATATTAAACCTTGGTTTCTTAACTGAGGGAAAACTAGCTGCTATACTCATCATACCTTCCTCTTGGGGTTCCCAACGGGCTGGTCATTCACCACGCACAAGGATTGTCTGCTAAACGCCAGCAGTGGCGTGGTAAGATGCCTCGCAGCGAAAGCTCTTGGCGGAAACCTTCTCCGGACAATGCCTTTTGGTGTGGAATCTCGCTCGGTAGTGTAGAAGAGGACACCCAAGGCGCTCCTATAATGGTCGAAGACCACAGTGGCTAGTTTTACTACTTTTTTTGGGTACTTGGCCGATTAGTCGAAAGCAGGCGAAAGATGTCGTTATAAACATGAAAATGAACACAAACAAAAGATCATGAAAATGAAACAATGAAAGTCAAACGTGTGTTCAAATCATAAGGAAAAACATACAAATGGTTTTCAGCTTGTCCTTCATGGAGAGCAAAACATAAATGCATAGGACACCTTCAAGTTTAAGAGGGTGACTAGATACAAATAATTTGAGAACAAGTGAAACCAACAATATGAATCAATCAATGAACTTTGGGACAATGCATATTACACTAAGAATGACAACTATGCTCTCTTAATGGTGCATAAAGAAAGAAGGTGGTGACTCAACATAAAAGTAAAAGAAAGGCCCTTCGCAGAGGGAAGCAGGGATTAAACATGTGCTAGAGCTTTTCATTTGTAAAACAGAGAGATAAAAATTGGTTTTGAGAGGTGGTTGTCTTTGTCAACGACTGGCAATGGGGTTCTTACTATCTTCCATACAAAAATGAAGCAAGTTTTTGAGAGAGAGATTGGCACTTTTGTGCTCTTTTATAAAGCTTGGCACTCCTCCCCACCTTTTTTCCTTTCTCAAACCATGGCTAACCGATTCCATCGGGTGCCCACCAACATTCACATTCCATGGAGGAGTGCCTTTTTTTCTTTCTTTTTTTCTCTTTTTTTTTCTTTTTGGAATAAGCAATATGGAAGATAGCAAATCCGACCACTACGTCCCCATGAGCTGAAAATAGTGTCACAAAACGAGAAGTGTTTTGAAGGTTTTTTTGAAAGGTAGCACATGAAAATTTACTTGGAATGGCTTACAAATACCATGCATAGGAATTTATAGTGGACACAATGGCAAACTTGGTTTTTGGGAGTTGGATGCACGAGTAGAGCTCATACTCAGTACAAAATGAGGGCTAGCAAAAGACTGGGAGCGACCAACTAAGAGAGCAATAATGGCCATAATCATGCAAAGCGACAAAGCGACATTAAAAGAAGCATAAGATGGCACCAAAAGTCAAAAACTAAATGATCATGAAGGCTATTGGCGACTTTGTAAGAGTCTAACATGTGTGAGCATGCGCCAAGTCAACCCAAATAAAGCATCAAGGAGAAAACCAAAATAATGCTTCCATACAATAAAAACAACGCATGATTTTTTCAAAGGCTCATTAAGCAATCTCAGTTATTTGAGACAAGTCATGCTACAGCAAAAACACTAAGCATACTATCAAAAAGACATCAAGCATGACATGAAAAAGCCTAAGCCGCAGTCTACACAAGCTCCTTCTTGTACCACTTTTTTTGCATAAAGCTTTTTCTCTTTTCCAACACCATTCAAACCTTTTTGAGGAAACTCTTTTGAGGAAAACCAACATGAACCAGAGGCCAAAAATACACCTTGATAAAAAGATATAACAAGATCTGAACACAAATCAAGGCGAAAAATGCAAGCTAAACCCAGTAGCAGAAAAAGAAGAACACTCATTGAACGATAAGAGTGAAAACTAGAGTGTTCTTGGCAAATAAAAAGCGAGTTCATCTCCTCCAAAAGAAACATGATGTGATCTAACCATTTATTGCAGCAAACTAAACTAAACTAAAACTGAAAACTAAAACAACGGACGCTCCAAGAAAAACACATAGTGCATGAAGCAATAAAAATATAGTGTCTTGAAAGGTGACCTGATTTTTTGCCGATGAAGAAGGGGTGCCTCGGGGGCATCCCCAAGCTTTGACGCTTGTACTTCTTGGATATTTCTTGGGGTGATGCATGGGAATCCCCAAGCTTGAGCTTTTGTCCATTCTTCAACTCATCTCATCATTCTCCAATCCCTACACTTGAAAACTTCCTTCATACAAAACTAAACACAAATCTATTAGCAACATTAGTGTAAGCATAACATAGAATCAACCCTTTTTGCTTCAGGTTTCAACTCAAAACCACCACATATATAGCAAATACTACTGTAGAAACCTCCCCAAAAGTTCCATGATCAAAAGAACTCAAAAGAAAGCGATAAAGTGGCAAACACAAATATTGGCAGAAATCTGTCAAAACTGAACAGCTGACAAAGGTCGAATTTTTGAGGGATTTTATGTTGCTCAAATCGAAAAGTGTTCAACTAACAAAAGTTTGTATATAACCTGGGGCATATGCACAAGAAATCGCAGGTCCAAAAGATATACAGAGAATTTATACGAATTTTTACGGTGCAGCACCGAAAACAGTTTCAGGACAGCAACATCCCCAAATCTTACCTCACTCAAATTAGAGGCTTCTCTTGGCACAAAAACGAAATAAAAAGGATAAGGAGCGGTTATTACAGTAGTAATAACTTCAAAGACTCAAATAAAAGAAAAATTACTGAAAATAAACAATGGGTTATCTCCCAAGAGTGCTTTTCTTTAACGCCTTTGAGCTAGGCGCAGTAATTTGCAAAGATGCTCATGTGGGCGCCATATAAGAGCTTGAGGCAAAGGCGCCATATAAGAACTTAAAGCAATAGAGAGCATCAAAAAGTAAGTGTGAAAGACATTTATATCTGAACCACTTCCTATGCATAGGAATCTTGTAAGAAAATAAATCAACGAGGCACATAGTAGCAAGCATGGATAGATAAAACAAGTGCCACTTCAAGATTTGCAACACAAAGAGGGGAAACTTAATATTGTTGAGATCCATCAAACCATATTTCCCTCTCTCATAATAACTTTCAGTAGCATCATGAATAGAACTAACAATATAACTATCACATAAAACATCCCTATCATGAGCCACATGCATAAAAGAATTAATACTCACCACAGGAACAATAGTAGTACGAGCAGATTCAACAGAATAATTATTCTCATCACCATAATCATCAAAAATAGGAGGCATATTGTAATCATAACTAATTTTATCCTCAATAGTAGGTGAACTAAAAATATTATACTCATCATCATAGCCATCATAAACTAGAGGTTTAGTATCATCACAAGCTAGAGAGCAACTATTTCATAAAGCATATTCTTCAAACATATCATCATAAGAAGGAACATCACATATGGGAGATAAAATATCATCAGAGCAAATTTTCTCCACTAAAGCTGGGGAACTAAAAATATCATGCTTAACAAAACCAGCTTCCCCAAGCTTAGACTTTTATATAGCATTAGCAATAACGGTGTTCAAAGCATTCATACTAATAACACTATTAGCATGCAAATTAAGCTCCAAGGGTTTTTCAATTTTCTCTTCAAACACTTCATATCTAAACTCAGGAAAAAGACTACAGAACTCTTTATTTTCCATTAAGCCTAACTAGTGAAAATAAAAACAAGAAACAAAAAGATGTAATTGCAGAATCTAAAGGAAATAACTCCGAGCACTCACACAGTAGGATGCAAGTACCTTTTACCTTACCTCCCCGGCAACGGCGCCAGAAAAGAGCTTGATGTCTACGCACTTCTATTCTTGTAGACACTTGTTGGGCCTCCAAGTGCAGAGGTTTGTAGAACAGCAGCAAGTTTCCCTTAAGTGGATCACCCAAGGTTTATCGAACTCAGGGAGGTTAGAGGTCAAAGCTATCCCTCTCAAACAACCCTGCAATTACGATACAGAAAGTCTCTTGTGTCCCCAACACACCCAATACACTTGTCAGATGTATAGGTGCACTAGTTCGGCGAAGAGATAGTGAAATACAAGTGGTATAGATGATTATAGAGTTAAATTCATCATAGGTCATTGTACTTGCTTAGCAAGTTCAATACGGTCACCGTACATCGAAAATACGAGTTTACGGTTCCTCAACTTGCGCGAGAGCTTCACTGGAGGTCACTAAGCGCGTTGTAGCGATGTATTAGAGAATTTGGGCCCACTGTCAGATGAATAGGCGGGAATGTGAGGAAAAGGGAGAAGATTGGAGGTTGTTTTTGCAAATCGCAGCGCCTGGTCCGACCGCACCCGTTCAGCCAGACACTGGCCGTTCCCCTCTCCTTACCCTAAATCGCCGGCGGCGCAGCCGTAGGAGAGTGGCCGTCGCCGCCGTCGAAGGGAGCTGCTCCGCCATGTCCAGCGCAAGCTCGTCCCGCTGTGCGCTCCGCCGTGCTCCTCCTCCATTTCCCCTCATCGATTGCCCCGATTGCGGCCGTACGGTGAAGCAGGGGAGGTCGGGGACGACAGACCATCCAGGATGGATGTTCTACAAGTGCAAGAATCATGGTGTAAGCTTTTCTGGTCCATAGATATAGGTTAATTTTTCTTGATAACAATGACATCTGGAGCTGGTGGTGGATTTAGCATAGCTTCTGATTCAAGATGTTCTTCTCTGTAGTCTGGGTGCAACTTCTGGAACTGGGAGCTCGAGTACGTCATTTATTTGGTTGAGAATAATCACATATTTGGGGATGCTGCTATTGAAGCTTATGGATGGGCAGAAGAAAGGAGAGAAGAACTTGAACTGAGGAAGCAGGAGGCAAGAGTGACCCGTGTGCAAGGCCAAGAGAAGCACTTGATCATGATTTTGCTTGAACTCAGGCAATTCAATTATCTTCTGAAGATTGCACTTGCTGTCATGTGTGTGCTTGTTGCTATGGTGGCTGTTCTTCTGGTGAAGCAGTGAGCTGTGAGGGTGATAGGCTAGTGGATGCAGTTCTAGTGTGTGATTTGATAGGGTAGTACTAATGTATGGTGTAGTGTCATGATGTGCCGATGCTTTTGTTGATGTAGTACTGAGTAAACCTGGTGAATGTGATGGCCTAATGTATGTGAACCTAAAGTAATGGAATGGAATGTACTATGTTGTGCTCATATTTATTGAGGTTACTTCAGCAATGTTATGCATTTTATCTGATAATTTTGTCAACTCAATAGAAATAAATATTCTGCATATTTCACCTTGGCAGACAAGATTGTTAGGTGCTAAATAAAGAGAGATCAAATAGATGAAATACACATAAGGTTAACTGATAACATAGGGTTTCATATGAACTTCATAAATCCAGAACAAATATTTACAGGAACCAAACCATAAGTGTGCTTGGATTACAGCAAGCATTCAGTGAGGCCACAGTTTGCACATTAACTTAACCAAAATGACATTGTCTCTTCTAGACATGAGTCTCTGTAGACAACAACCTAAAGATCTACCGATCTGGTGCATTTGGTGCTTTCTTTTGTGAACCTACATCCACACCTAGGTACCACTCTAACCTCCTAGATGATGGCACTGCCTCAGTAACAACCTTGTCCATAGGAATTGTTTCAGTTCTTGTGACATGCATCTGAGGGACTTGAGCATCTGGGAGTGGACCTTCTTCAGCTGGAGCATTTGTTGCCATCATTGCTCTTTGGACAATCAGTTCAGCCTCATGAGTTTCCCTTTGTGCATTTTCTGCTGCAAGCTTAGCTTCTCATAAAGTGTCACTGTGTTGCTCCTTGCAATTTTCCACAGTTGGTTCTTAAGTACATCACCCTTGAACAATTGTTGGAAGTTGTGCCACATATGTCTCACACAGAACCTATGTTCTGCATCTGGGAACACAGCTTTGACAGCATTGATAAGTCCCTGCAACAAATGGTTATGTACTGATTAGTACATTGTAAGCAAATAACTAGAGTTATTTTCAAAGGTAACAATGAAAGCAAGTACCTTTTGTCTGTCTGACAAGATAGTCCAAGGTGTAGTGTTGATGATCCCTAGGTCAGATTTCAATGTCTCCAAGAACCATGTCCATGATGTTGTATCTTCCACTTCAACTGCAGCCACAGCTATTGGGAAAATGCAATCATTGGGATCCATCCCAACAGCTGTGAGTAACTGGCCTCTGTATCTTGTTTTCAAGAAGCAACCATCAATAAATATAACTGGCCTACAGCCTTCTAGGAAGCCCCTTTTGCATGCCTCAATGCTCATGTAACATTGCTTGAATCTAGAATTTTCATCTAGTGCTAGCCAGAAAGTACTCCCTGGATTACTTCTCTTGATCTCATTTGCATAGTCCCAAAGCATGTTGTACTGCTCCTCTTCATCTCCATAGATCACTTTCATAGCTATCCTTTTCGCCCTCTGCAATTTGCTCCTTGAGGGTGTCATGTTCCACTCTTTCTGCACCACTCTTGAGAAATTCTTGAGACTCATGCCTTGATCAGCTCTAAAACTCTCTAGATACTTCTCTGCAATGAACTTAGCAGTGAATGCACTTATCTTCCATCTGCCACTACTGCAAGTGTGCTCAGATGTGTACCTCTTTATCTGCCATGCTTCTGTCCTTGAATCAGTGGAAGCCCAAATATACCAAGGACATGTACCTACACATACTGCCTTTAACCTCTTAGTATCATTGATGGGCATTTTTATTCCCTTTCTGTGAATGCAACTGTATGACCTGATAGCCTTCCTAAGCAAATCATTTGTTGCAAATACTTGGCCAACATGAAATTTGGGACTATGTAGATCATCATCTCTGAATGTTTTGAACTTCAACTGCACTTCATCATCATCAGACTCAGGAGCCCGTAGATCTTCATCTTCAGACACTTCCTCTTTGATCACATCCTTCAATTTCAAACTGTCATTTTCACTGTCAGCTGTGCATTTCCTCTTCCTTTTCTTCTTCTCTGCTCCAGTCTTGTCTTTCACATAGCTCTTCTTCCCTTTTCCCCTCTTGCCATTCACTTTGTCAACATGAAGATCATCATCACCATGACTAACACAATAATCAGAATCAGCCAGCTCAAACTCTGAATCTGCTTCATGATCACTCTCAGCTGAATCACCACCACTGTCATGTTCTTCTTCCTCACTAAACTGAGCAGCTTCTGGAATCAAACTCTGGAATTTGACTACATCTTCATAACCAATGAAACAGTAGCTGTCATCACGATCATGCTCAAGATATACACTGAAGAAATGATTGCCACAGTCCACCAGGGTTACCATAAACATGAATGCATGATCATCTTTGAGCTCTCTCAATCCATTATTTGCAATGCTTACAATGGGAATGCAGTAATGAGCCTTTATTCTACCTGCCATTTCATAGCCAATTTGCTCAACAATGTGCTCAAGCATTGCTGCAGACCATGATATAGAGTCAATCTGATCATAACAGATAATATGCCCACCAACATAGATTCTATTATTGCCTGTGCCCAGAAAATATCCACCATGGTTGATCTCCACTGTAAAACATGTGCTTCCTCTATCTGCAAAGTAACATATACATGTGTCAACAACTTACCTACACACAAGGTTTTGTAATAAAAAGGCTTCATTTTTTGACAAAAATTGTCGAATCTGCTGTAAATATGTTGTAAATATGCACATGACCAAGATCAATTTCTGCGAATTAAATGTCTTTTTTTCCTAAAACCCTTACCCCAGGAAGCACCAAAATCCTCGGCCAAAACCCTAACCAAACCAAAGAAATCCTCTCTGACAGAGAGCTCACATACAGAACAGAGCGATGTGCTCAAGAACTCGAAATCAGCCCAAAAATTCTGGCCTTTCCATGAACTAAGATGGGCCCTGATCACGTACCGTAGACGGGAGGAGGATCGCCTTCCGGCCGCCGGATAGGGAAGGTCGCCGCGGCTCCTGGTGGTGACATCACAGCGACGCCGTCGTCGATGAAGACCCCGACCAAGCTCCACCGCTGCAGAGCTCTATCGCGGCGTCAGCACCTCCCGCTCGACCGCAATCAGGGTTTGCGCCCGAGTACTCTTTGCGCCCTTACCGCTTCCTCTCCCCTCCCTAAATCTCCCTTCACCTTGACAGCTCCGAGGAGGACAGCTAGTTGACGACGGTCACTGGTGGGAGGGGCTGTCTGAAAAGAGTTGGCACTCCAGGGGCCGTTGCGCAAAAAAATGCTTCGTCAGAACAGCATCAATGCGTCTGTGACGCTGCAACTGGGTCCCACCTACCTCCACGTCACCCTATACATCGCTACGACACGCTCAGTGACCTCCAGTGAAGCTCTCGCGCAAGTTGAGGAACCGTAAACTCGTATTTTCGATGTACGGTGACCGTATTGAACTTGCTAAGCAAGTACAATGACCTATGATGAATTTAACTCATGATTATAAGTAGCAAACGTGATGTGAAATAAATATCGCTGCGAGCAAACAAGTAACAAAATAGCAAGTAAACGGTGTGCAAAGCTTGGAAACAAGGCCTAGGGATCATACTTTCACTAGTGGACACACTCCCAACAATATAACATGAATGAACAAGTAACTTCTCTTTGCTAAGGCACTCTGAATTACTCTCCTATTGAATAACACTAATCATTGTGTAGTGGCTACAGAAGCACCCCTTAAAGTTCATCAAGTACTTGACAAACACCACTCACAGAGATATCCAAATCAAATCACAATTCAAGATAGAAATCATTGCAACTTAAACCAAGTACTAACACGGTGCACACACTGTCAACATTACACCATGAAAGGAGGAATAGATCACTCAAACTATCATAGCAATAATTATTCTCATAATCCACAAGAGATCACAATCATAGCCTAAACCAAGTACCACCATGATGCACGCACTGTCACCGTTACACCATGGCAGGAGGAATAGATTACTTTAATAACATCACTAGAGTACACAAAATATCTGAATAATAACATGTACTTGTTCAACATGATACAAAGCTCACGATCACATAAAGATCACATCATGGGAGAGAGAGGTGAACCACATAGCTACCGGTAGAGCCCTTAGCCCCGGGGATGAACTACTCCCTCCTCATCATAGGAGACAGCAAGGTTGATGGAGATGGCGGTGAGGTCGATGGAGACGGCGGAGACGGCGATGGAGACCGATGGAGATGGCTCCGGGGGCACTTCCCCGTCCCGGCAGGGTGCCGGAATAGAGACTTCTGTCCCCCGAAATTCGTCGACGGCGGCGGCGGAGCTGCGGAACTCTTTCTGGAAAATTGCCGAATCCCCTAGGGTTTTCCGTCCCGAGGCTTTATATAGGCGAAGGGGCGTCGCGAGAGGGCAGCCAGGGGCTCCTAACACATGGGTGGCACGGCCAGGGCCTGGGCCGCGCCACCCTAGTGTGAGGGCAGGCCCTGGCCCCTCTCCGGCTCTCTTTCGGATGTCTGGATGCTCCCGGGAAAAATAAGACTTCTGGCTTTTGTTTCGTCCAATTCCGAGAATATTTCCTGTGTATCACTCTGAAACACAAAAACAGCAGAAAACAGGGAACTGGCACTGTGGCATCTTGTCAATAGGTTAGTTCCGGAAATCGCATAAAAACGCCACGAAGTGTAACGAAACGCAAGGCAAATGGTGTAAAAATAAGCATGGAGCATCAAAAATTATAGATACGTTTGAGACGTATCAGGCATATGCTTTGTTTACATTATACACTTTGCTTAATGCAATTATCTGTTGTTCGCAACTTAATACTCATGGGGTGTTCAGATTGATATCCCCGGGAGTGGATTATTAGTCATAGATGCAGTTGGATGGCGGTCTATGTATTTTGTTGTAATGCCCAGAGTAAATCTCATAGTGATCTTCTCGACATATCACGTTTATCTTTATTCTATCAATTGCCCAACTGTAATTTGTTTACCCAGCATGTGTTATTTATCTATGGAGAGACACCACTAGTGAACTGTGGATCCCGGTCCAATTTCCATCATATTGCTATCACCTATTTACTTTACTCGCACTGTTTACTTTACTCGCACTGTTTACTTTACTCGCATACTCTACTGTTTTCCACTCGATACGCTCATAACCTTTGTTTCAAGCAAACCGGTGAGATTGACAACCTCATCGCAAGTTGGGAGCAAAGTACTTGGTTGTGTTGTGTGCAGGTTCCGCGTTGCAGCTAGCAAGCAAAGCTTGGACGAGGTGCCACATATAAATGGTCCGAAGCTGTCGCAAACTAGCAAGCATCACCTTCAGTCGTCGCTGTCTGCTTTTCTCCTGAACGATATTAAACCTTGGTTTCTTAACTGAGGGAAAACTAGCTGCTATACTCATCATACCTTCCTCTTGGGGTTCCCAACGGGCTGGTCATTCACCACGCACAAGGACTGTCTGCTAAACGCCAGTAGTGGCGTGGTAAGATGCCTCGCAGCGAAAGCTCTTGGCGGAAACCTTCTCCAGACAATGCCTTTTGGTGTGGAATCTCGCTCGGTGGTGTAGAAGAGGACACCCAAGGCGCTCCTATAATGGTCGAAGACCACAGTGGCTAGTTTTACTACTTTTTTTGGGTACTTGGCCGATTAGTCGAAAGCAGGCGAAAGATGTCGTTATCGTGTTCTTCACACACAGGGTGGAATGGAATTTCTTTTCATTAGCGAGAGATGTTGTTTTTGCAAACTTATTTTTGTATGCCAATGAAGCTATTCTTAAATGGTCTGTCACTACCCATCCCGTTTCAGAGGTTAGGTTCAGACAATCGTAAGCTTGATAACCACAAGAGTGAACTCTGATGACCAACCTTTGTTGTAGATACCTGGCACATTGAACTTCTCAAACATGACGGTGTATTCGTGAGTTTCAGGATGAGAAACTCGGCTCTCAGTCAGCATGGAATAGTGATTTCTGGGTAACAATTAGGTTACTGAAAATGCACTGTTGCCAAAACTTCTCCATAGTGTCCCAACTGTCAACCTGAGCAGTTCTGAAATCAATGAAGATCGCACACCAACACACAAACATTGGCAATACATCAGCAATTAGTATAATTAGTGCCCACATGACTATATATTTCTAACAGGGTAGCTCTCGAACTGTAGGTATGGTTAGAACGGAACCAAGTTAGATCCTCGTCCCCTAGGAAGAAGTTGAGATCTGACATGACGTCTTCACTATGATGTGCCATCCAGTTCTCCTTGGCAGTCTCTGGTCGGAGGAGTCATCGACGGCCCCATCTTTGTGTAGCGGCCACAGTTATGTGGATCAGTATGGCGCGGTCAACCCGCGCGGCGCAGTGCGCGTGCCGATCTCATGAGAGTGAAGAATAGACATGCCTACTTAGTGTTGTTGTTGATCACTACAATGAAGCATCAGGTGTGGTCCATCGCGTGATGCCGGGTCGGCGGCCGGGAGCGCGCGGAAAGATCTCAGGCGACGAGCGATGTCAACAGCGACACAAGGGGTCGCGTTTGTTGGGGGCCTGGAGCTCAGGTGCTCACCATAGCTGTTTCCAACCTCAGCTCTTCATGACTTCATCTCTGTTAGGGGCCACATTGAATGTCTTCGTCGGTCACCTCTTCGTCCTCATTGTTCCGGCTCGTCTCCGACAAGCCCCGGTACCGGTGCTGAGTTCTTCTTCTTTGTTCGCAAACCGTTCGCGCAAGCTCTTCGCGATCCGTCTTGGCTGTTTTGCTCCGACGGCGTGTTTCTTCCGCTGCGCAAGCTGGCCACCACAGAAAATCTTCGCGGCGTTGTTCGGGAGCTCACCATGGCTGTTCTCGACATCAGCTCTTTTTCTCGCATAGGTCACGACGGAGTCGAAAAGGCGTGTTTCTCCTCCATACGGCAGCTCTCCTTGATCAGGGCGTGAACCGATAGGTTAATAGATCAACTCCGTGGCTTGTTTCTAAAAAATTAATTGACTTATAGGTGGCAGTTTCTGTAATTATATAGATGTCCGAAAACGTATTTTTGGTGGATTGAAAGCGTACTTGCGAGCCACGGACCATACCTGTAGCAATATTATTAGTAGAGATTTTTGCTAGGGGCAAATTAGGAATTTAAATGATGTATTTGCAAAGTGCTTTCACCAACTCCAAACTAATAGTAGATAGTAGATATGAAGATCACTATGCAATCAGTTTCCACCTCTAATCGTTCTGGTATCTCCGACGCGGTCATATATTCACAAACTCGAAACAAATCAAAACTTAGATTATTTGATTTGATAAAACCAGCAGGAAAGCCAGCCCGGGTAAATCAGGCAATCTAAACTTGTGGCGTTAAAGAAGAAAAGGAGCCGCCTTTCCGTCCTCGCGATGGCCGGCGGCGGCGGCTGGTCCTCTCTCCCCGCCGATCTTCTCAACAAGATATCGGCCCGCCTGACCTCCGACGCAGACCACCTCCATGCCCACCAGGTATGTGCCCACTGGCGAGCCTTCACCTCTCGCCCGGCCGCCTACCGCCCCTGGGTCGTGGCCGGCCGGCCGGTGCCCAACGGACGGGGGCCGCTCGAGGAGTACTCCCTCCTGCTCCCTAGCGGCGGCCGGCGCGTCGAATTCGCGGCCCCACCGCCCGGCCTCCGGTACTGCTGCGGGACGCCTCGCGGCTGGCTTGCCCTAGCGGATGATCTCCGATCCCCCACGCGGCTCGTGCTGTGGGAGCCCCACTCCGGGACCGAGATTCCGCTCCCATGCCTGCGCCCAGTCATCCAGATCTTCCTCTCCGGCGACCCGCTCGCGTCGTCGCACTGGATGGCCGTCGCCAGCCAGCCCAGAGGTCCCGTGGCGCACATCCTCTTCTTCTGGCGACCCGGAGATGCCGCATGGAGCGGGCCGGGCGCGTATCCCACTGCAACAATTCACAGCGTCGAGTTCCACGCGGGGAAGATCTACTGCATAGACAAAAGCTTCAACATCGCCATCTACGACCTTAGGCTCGGCACAGCGTCTCCTCCCGAGTTTCTCGGGGCCTGCGGCATGGCCGCTTCTGAGGCGTGCAGGTTGTCAGAGGCGTGGGCGAACAGGAAGTTCAGCACTCTGATCTTCTCCGTGCGTGCGGTGCATGTCGTGGCCGTTGGCGGCCAGCTCCTGCTTGTGCTGCTGTTCGACGGCCGCCACGGGTTGTTCATGGAGGTCTACAGGCCAGCGTGGACGCCCCTATGGCCCTTCCGGGTTGGTGAGAGGGTTACTGACCTCGGGGGCTATGCGCTCTTCCTGGGCCGTGGCGATGCTGTTGTGCTCTCTGCCAAGGAGTACCCTGCGATCAGGGGGAATTGCATTTACTACCTGATCCACTGTCTCAACATGGGCATGAAGCATTGGGCTATGGTGTTCGATCTGGGGACAAATGCTATGGAGGACATCCCTTACCCTGAGGTGCCTAAGGAGGAGAATGGGAGTGCAAACTGGTGTCCGTACTCGTGGTTTTTTCCTCAAAGGCCTCTCCTAGAGGAGAAGCAGTTAGATTAAGCAATAAGCATGGACTTTGAATCAGTCTTTGGAATAAGCTGCTTATGAATTTCCTGTTGTAACTTTTTAGCAAAAGCAGTCACCGAGCATGATGTATTTGCAAAGTGCCTTAAAACCTATATTATAAATTTAACCCTTTTAGATCTTTATACGTCCAGTTTCCTTTGTAGGAACGTATCTACATCTTTAATTGACCCACGAGAGCTTCTTCTTTGAGAGATGAGGCGGTCACGGATGGAGCTTACCTCTGTCTAGCACGACACTGTTGGTGAATCAACTTAGACATAAAACAGTGTTGTACCATCACGAGCGTCCCGCCATGGCGACAACCACTAGGAAGTGGAATCTGCTGCCACCCCATGAATACAGAGGCAAAAACAACAAACAGGCGTAGTACCAATAACCTTCAAGGTTCTTCCACTGTAGCCATGGCCGTTGTTCATTGACGAGTTGACGACAACGCTTGCGGGGAGCGGGAGGCGGCGGCGTCTGGCGAGGAGGATTGTCACGCCCCGAGACCCGGTCCGGAAGAATGACAGCCGCCTCGCGCCTATACACCGAGAGGCATATACACGCGCAAGGCTAAATTGCAGGCATAAACCAGCACAGTGGATCACAATCAGCTCGTTAATTAATGTTACAGGTTCCTTTACAATTACACAGAAACATAATATTTTCTAAGTCGCGTTCCACCCCGATGATCTCGCCTACTCCTCGAACAACGTCTTCTCCCTCACATGCTTAGGTTAGCGTCAGCTGCATCTAAAAAAATAAGAGGAGCTAGGGTGAGTACGATAAATCATACTCAGCAAGTAGATACAACAAAAAGGATAGATGGTCAAAGGATTATCTGAAATCAAAGGAATCAACAAGGTAATGATAATCAGTGATGTGATGAATTCGGGAAGGAATGAATGACTGATTTCGCCAAAGATAAATAAGGTAACAACGGAGCTGAATTCAAAGATGATAAATGGAAATGTATCGGCGTCACATATGACCGCAAGCTTCCCTACCCGGGAGTCACAGGGGTGAAATTCCACACTTTTACACTCTGCAGAGGGGTACTCCGACATCAACAGCCTCAACCAGAACCACGAAGGCTCCAGAAGAGCAGAGCTCTTTAGCCCGCCGAGACATGACAACTTGACTTACTAGCACGGGTCGCTCCCAAGGATCCATCACCGGTGCCCTGTTCGGACCAAGCGTCGCTCCCATTGGAGAACTCAGACAGTCCCATACCTGAACCGTGACCGGTACAATACGATCGCAGTCATGACACCAATACAGATAAATGAAGAGTTTATATAACCGAAGCCTAGAAACGATTTCCACGGCTCTACACAAGCCCCTGCAAGATTGAGAGCACCACAGTCTCTCTCTAATGATTAGGCATCACAGTGCCACAATATCCAATCGGACAATAGAAGTGTTGAGATTATTCATCCATAATACTATGATCAATGAAGAGATAGAATCAAAGGAATATCTCTTCCAGAATATTATAGCAAAGATAGAATCAACAATAATCCAGTGCATGTAGAATTACAAGCACGGCAACGAAGCAATATCAAGCTGGAATTCATAAGTAGTAGAGGTACTACTTATACACGATGTATAAAGGATTCAAGAAACTTCTACTCGCAGTAGAGGTTTCGGAGAAGATCTACTTGCCTCAGATAGAAAATCCACTTCTCTGTATGCTTATCAGCTATATCCATCCCGATGATATATTAAACGGCATCATCATCGCACGTATTTTGTAAAAAGACCAATGGCCCTCCCATGCATCGAGTTAGCATGACATTTGATCATCATCTTCTTTGTCTCTCCTTCTCTGCATAAATACAGCAGCACCTCTCTCTAACCAGAGTATGTGACATCGCCGTGTTTCTAATAATGAATTGAGGTGGCGGTGTAGTGAGTAGTAACATGCGACTGAGTGAGCAGCGGTGTCTATTTATAGGAAGTGAGCTCTGTCTGCACTAGCAAAAAATATCTGAGCCGCCTTGACCCTTCGTCACTTGACCTTTGGAGTGATGGTTAAAGTAGAGCATTGTACCTAGCTAACTTATCTGACCACCATGCATGAACCCATGTAGAGAACTTGGATCAGCTAGCCTCTGATTTGCTGCCAACGCAAACGTGCATGGCCACGTTGCCTTCTCCACCATGATTGTTTCTTCTAATTAACTTTGATCGGCCGATACATAGTACTAGTTAGTGATTAGTCAAAACCAAGCTAAGTTAGCTTTCCATTTCGACTATATCTTCTCTAGTTTTGGTTGCATGCAAAGATTAACATTTAAATAAACACTAGAGATTAGCATAAAGATCAAACTGATTAGAAGCTTATTTATTTTAACTCAAATTAATAAAGAGGTTGAAAATCCAGGTTATCACATCCTCCCCACCTTATAAGAATTTCGTCCCCGAAATTCAAACACAAAACATAACAATCTTTTTTAGCTAACATGCAGGATTTTTATCAAGTGACCGTTAGCAAAGCATAATATTTTATGATGCGATCAAACCATAAACGTTGCAAATATTTTAACATATTAGATTGCTCACAAACAACGAAACGTGCATCAAATGTTAGTCAAGAAATAATCTAACGCTCTACCCATTGCCCACGTGTCCTAGGTCTTGAGCTCTGATACCACTTTAACTGTCACGCCCCGAGACCCGGTCCGGAAGAATGACAGCCGCCGCGCGCCTATACACCGAGAGGCATATACACGCGCAAGGCTAAATTGCAGGCATAAACCAGCACAGTGGATCACAATCAGCTCGTTAATTAATGTTACAGGTTCCTTTACAATTACACAGAAACATAATATTTTCTAAGTCGCGTTCCACCCCGATGATCTCGCCTACTCCTCGAACAACGTCTTCTCCCTCACATGCTTAGGTTAGCGTCAGCTGCATCTAAAAAAATAAGAGGAGCTGGGGTGAGTACGATAAATCATACTCAGCAAGTAGATACAACAAAAAGGATAGATGGTCAAAGGATTATCTGAAATCAAAGGAATCAACAAGGTAATGATAATCAGTGATGTGATGAATTCGGGAAGGAATGAATGACTGATTTTGCCAAAGATAAATAAGGTAACAACGGAGCTGAATTCAAAGATGATAAATGGAAATGTATCGGCGTCACATATGACCGCAAGCTTCCCTACCCAGGAGTCACAGGGGTGAAATTCCACACTTTTACACTCTGCAGAGGGGTACTCCGACATCAACAGCCTCAACCAGAACCACGAAGGCTCCAGAAGAGCAGAGCTCTTTAGCCCGCCGAGACATGACAACTTGACTTACTAGCACGGGTCGCTCCCAAGGATCCATCACCGGTGCCCTGTTCGGACCAAGCGTCGCTCCCATTGGAGAACTCAGACAGTCCCATACCTGAACCGTGACCGGTACAATACTATCGCAGTCGTGACACCAATACAGATAAATGAAGAGTTTATATAACCGAAGCCTAGAAACGATTTCCACGGCTCTACACAAGCCCCTGCAAGATTGAGAGCACCACAGTCTCTCTCTAATGATTAGGCATCACAGTGCCACAATATCCAATCGGACAATAGAAGTGTTGAGATTATTCATCCATAATACTATGATCAATGAAGAGATAGAATCAAAGGAATATCTCTTCCAGAATATTATAGCAAAGATAGAATCAACAATAATCCAGTGCATGTAGAATTACAAGCACGGCAACGAAGCAATATCAAGCTGGAATTCATAAGTAGTAGAGGTACTACTTATACACGATGTATAAAGGATTCAAGAAACTTCTACTCGCAGTAGAGGTTTCGGAGAAGATCTACTTGCCTCAGATAGAAAATCCACTTCTCTGTATGCTTATCAGCTATATCCATCCCGATGATATATTAAACGGCATCATCATCGCACGTATTTTGTAAAAAGACCAATGGCCCTCCCATGCATCGAGTTAGCATGACATTTGATCATCATATTCTTTGTCTCTCCTTCTCTGCATAAATACAGCAGCACCTCTCTCTAACCAGAGTATGTGACATCGCCGTGTTTCTAATAATGAATTGAGGTGGCGGTGTAGTGAGTAGTAACATGCGACTGAGTGAGCAGCGGTGTCTATTTATAGGAAGTGAGCTCTGTCTGGAACGCGCATTTTCTCCGGACGCTATGGCGCCCGGACGCTATCTGCGACGTTAGATCCCTGCAGGCAGAGATTCTGCATGTTGACCGCGGGCCCACCTGCTTGTTGTATTCAGACGTAAAGGTTGTATGTTGTACTGTTTCTAGCTCTTGTATCAAGCTATCAGCAGACCGGAACGGACAGTGTACTGTTTCTACCGCAGACCATAGGACAGATTCTGACAGCGCGCTGTACAATTTGCAGGCTAGCTAGCTTTGCTTCATTGCCGTCGAATAAACGGTTATTCCTCTGAATCGTGAAGTTTTCTCAAAAAATGTCAGTAATAAAAACTTCTTGTTTGACTTTTTGCGAACATTTGAATGTACTTTTGCCTCAATCTGATAAAAAGTTCTTCAATGTATGCTATACATAACCAGCCAATGATAACGGTTAGGTACCAAGATTTCTGGCACTTGTCAATTTCGCGGGGGCGGATGCGGTTCATTCGAATGACCAGATTTTAGATTAGCAAGATCCGGGGGCGGATGCAGTTCGTAGATTAGAAATCACGGTGTCAAGCCCGCCCAGCTAGAAGAAAAGAGAGAGGAAGATTACCTCTGATTTTTACCTCCCGGTCTTTTTGATATTGTGACTTAAGTGCCGCTCAGAATTCCGACACGGGTCTTACCTGTGCGCTGTGGTCGGCCAATCTAGCGATTTATCAGTTTAATTAACACTTGAAGCTTAGGATTATCTACACTTATATTAATACGATGTACCGTTTAGTACACTAAAATGATATTGTGTCTCTTGATGCAGCAGTAGACTTTGACTACGTAGGTGTCCACAAATGTTTTTTAAGGATGAGGGAATATTGGACCCGTCCAGTAGGCGATATTCGAGCTTTTATCAATAAACATTCCAAAAAATAGAGAAGTCTGTAATTAGCTATGAAAAAACAGAACATAATAGATGAGTTAAATTATTTATGCTTAGCACTAATAATAAACACATTCTTCTCGTATTCTTTCCAAGAAAAAGATCGATTTTAATCATACTAGTTGAATGCCCGTGCGTTGCTACGGTCCCTGTGTTATTGTGGCCCCTTTTTCTTTTGTGGTACCATATATCACACATACATGAACATGCATGTCCCTAAAAGTAAAAACATATAGCCACGTCGTATTGCAAAAACATTTGGTTTCCACTTGGAATAGAAAGAAAGGTGTTTGTGCATGATTTTTTTATTAAAGTTGTTACCGGTGCTTTTGATGATTTACTGGAAAGCTTGCTGTGGTTGCAGCAAGTGCTTGTTTACTGCTGCAAGCCCTTGCTTGTGCTGATGATTAGACTTATGATGGCACTAGCATGATTTAGCCTAGGCTTGCAAAGAAATTGTCCAGTGACAGTTCTTTGTTGAATGACATGAACTGAATAAATTCAGTAATGATTTGTGAGCTGTCAAGCAAACTCATGCTTGAAGAACTGTTTAATAGTGGCTCTAGCATGATTTCTATAGCATGCTATACTACAACAAGTAACTGCTTTTATCTAGGTATGATTGTGGTGCTTCCTTGTGAGGGTGCACAATTGATTCCTGGTGATTAGCTGGATTCCTGGTGATTCTTTGGGTGGCTTATGATCAGTTGCTGAATTAACTTGTTGGCCATGCTAACATACTGATAAGAACAGAACGTGATCTCTTGTGGATTATGAGAATAATTATCACTATGATAGTATTGAAGTGATCTATTCCTCCTTTCATGGTGTAATGTTGACATTGTGTGCACCGTGTTAGTACTTGGTCTAAGTTGCAATAATATCTATCTTGAGTTGTGATTTGATTTGGATATCCCTATGAGTGGTGTTTGTCAAGTACTTGATGAACTTTGAGGAGTGCTTCGTAGCCCTACGCAATGATTAGTGTTATTCAATAGGAGAGTAATTCAGAGTACCATAGTGAAGAGAAGTTATTTATTTGTTCAATTATGTTATATTTGTTGGGAGTGTGTCCACTAGTGAAAGTATGATCCCTAGGACTTGTTTCCAAGCTTTGCACACCGTTTACTTGCTGTTTTGTTACTTGTTTGCTTGCTTCCATTTTTATTTCATATTGCATTTACTACTTATAATCATCCATACCACTTGTATTTCACTATCTCTTCGCCGAACTAGTGCACCTATACATCTGACAAGTGTATTGGGTGTGTTGGGGACACAAGAGACTTTTTGTATCGTAATTGCAGGGTTGCTTGAGAGGGATAGCTTTGACCTCTTCCTCCCTGAGTTCGATAAACCTTGGGTGATCCACTTAAGGGAAACTTGCTGCTGCTCTACAAACCTCTGCACTTGGAGGCCCAACACTGTCTACAAGAATAGAAGTGTGTGTAGACATCAAATCTTTCTGATTAACGGCTAAGAAATGTGCACTTTTGGTCAATCTGTCCACGATTACCCAGATCATGTCTTTCTTCTTATGTGTCAATGGTAACCTTGTGATAAAATCCATTCCAATTTCTTCCCACTTCTACTCTAGAATATTCAATGGTTGCATAAGTCCAGCGGGACTTTGATGTTCCGCCTTTATTCTCTGACAAGTATGGCATTCAGACACAAACTTGGCTATTTCTCGCTTCATATTATGCCACCAGAATAATTCTTTAATATCCATGTACATCTTGGTACTCCTCAGATGTATTGAATACGGGTTTTCATGTGCCTCCTTGAGTATTAACTCCTTGATTTCAGGTATGTCCGGCACACAGATTCTGTCATGAAACCAAAGTGAATTAAAATCACCTAAGCAGAATTCAGACGGTCTACCTTCTTCAATTCTGTGAATCAATTCAGCAATGAATGAATCTTCTCCTTGTCGTCGAAATATTGTATATTTGAGATCACTTTGTCGTTCTTCCATCACCTTCATGGTAGATAAACTACCCAGAGATTGCACGTCCAAACATTGAATTTCTAACCTTTCCAAATCCATAAGCAACTCCTTAGGAAGTTCTCGACACATTGGCTGTGTGTCCGTGCTCTTTCTGCTTAATGCGTCAGCTACCACATTGGCCTTCCCAGGTGTATAGTTGATTATCAAATCATAGTCCTTGATCAATTCTAACCATCTTCATTGTCTCATGTTCAATTCTTTCTGAGTGAAGAAGTACTTGAGACTCTTGTGATCCGTATAGAGTTCACACTTAGCTCCATAAAGAAAATCTCTCCATCCTTTTAGTGCAAACACCACGGCTGCTAACTCAAGGTCATGTGTGGGATAGTTTCTGGTACGGCTAACACAGGTGTTGTGATTAACTTCTCCTTAAGTGTTTGAAAACTTGCCTCACATTCTTCTGACCAAACAAATGGTGTATTCTTTCAGAGCAACTTTGTCATTGGTCCTGCAATCTTGGAGAACCCTTCAATAAACCTTCTGTAGTACCTTGCCATTCCTAGAAATCCTCTAATCTGCTTGACATTCTTTGGTGCCTCCTATTCCAGAATAGATGCTACTTTGCTTGGATTCACTGCTATGCCTTGTTTACTGATCACATGCCCAAGAAACTCCACTTGGTCCAGCCAGAATTCACACTTACTGAACTTGGCATACAATTGATGTTCTCGTAGAATCTATAGAGCAATCCTCAAGTGTTTGGCATGTTCTTCTTTATCTTTAGAGTAGATCACGATATCATCTATGAATACTATCACAAACTTGTCCAAGTAAGGCATAAAAGATCTTATTCATGAGGTTCATGAAAATTGCCGGTGCATTAGTCAATCCAAAAGGTACGACAAGATATTCATGATGTCCGTACCTGGACACAAGAGCTTTCTTCGGACACAAATATGTTCTTTAAAAAGTTCTTCATGATTCATTAGAAAGTTCTTCATGATTCATTTGACAAGTCGGAATCAGATATGGAAACAAGTCAGCAGGTTACAATGAGTTTAGTCATAGGGACCGCAACATTTCTATGTAACCGTCCTGTTTAGACGGAGCGAGACCACGAATCTATCATGTGGGCTCGGCGCGCTATGGGTTCGGAAACACTATTGGAGCATCTTGAATATTAAATAATAAAGTTCTTCTACATGCGTCAGAAAGTTCGAAATGATGGATAATACGTATCCCAATATGTGAGGTAACAATAAAGTTCTCATGTACGCAGTGTAAAGTTTGGCACATTGGATCATACGTAACCATAAGACGCAAGATAGAGATCAGAATGGTTATACATACGTAGTGCAATGCAGTTGTGAGCACTCACATTTGTCGGTACAATTAATGTTTTTTGAATTATAAGGACGTTCCATATATGAAGGAAAAAATCGCAACAATTTTGTATATGAACCCTTAATCCTAAAACATTATGTAATCCATACCAAATCATATCAAAATAATATGCTAGATGGTTGGTAACGAGTACTTTTTCATTTCAATACATATTCAGGGTAGGTGGACATCCTAAGTTCAGTACACAAGACATGGACATGATTAGAGACAGTCCTTGTATGCATGTTCATCTCAACAAATTACATGGTGGTAATGATACCACGAGGTGTGGTAACCAGCAAAAGTATGTATAGCAGAGGAACATTTCAGATTACAGAAGATCTATCAATTTCAAAAGGACATTACCACGAGGTGTGGTAACCAACAAAAGCATGAAGATGTCTCATCGTGTCAGTCGACACCTCATGGGTTAGCAGTCAAACGGTTATTCTTCTTGTGACCAGCAAGACCACAGTTGGAGCAATGGGCCTCTTGGCGGGGTTTCTTGGTGCTGTTTTTATTCGGTGGCCAACCATCAGCCCTATGACCCTTGCCACGGCATATAGTGCAGAATTTTGTCTGAGGCACACAGACCTTGTAACGAGGTTTCGCTATTGCATTTGTTGGTCTTCCTAGTTCAGACCTTTTCGGAGGAGCGACCATGTCCGGGCGTAGGATGCCACTGAAGTTCAAATCTCCACTTGTTGTAGCGAAGGGTTCCGTATGAAGCTTCATAAAGATCGTGATATTGACAAGAGGGTAACGTTAACGGTCTAACTTTCGAGCTTGAATACGAAACAAGTCAAAAGGTTCTTTATGCTAAATAGAAAATATCGAAACGCTATCATAAAACTATCCCCTTCGTGAGGAACGAGCCTTAGGGTTCCCACGCAACTCTTCCATTGGTGTGCTTCTATACGTGGTGTACTAAATATTATATGTATGCCACCAACAAGATGTCGCGGGTGCGTTCGCGGACACCGGGGGATGACCCCCCTAGATTATTTGGTAAGTGCACGGGTAAGACGTCCTCGCCCCTTCCATAGAGCAGACACAAGAACACATGGCGATTTACCCTGGTTCAGGCCGCGAGAGGGGATCTCGCATAAAATCCTACGTCCATCATGTCTGAGCTTATTGAAGAAGATGTCGTCGGCGGGTGTACAAGGATGTCAAAGGCGGAGCCTAGAGGCGTACGACCCCTAAAGAAGGCTATCTACTCCTACTCTACTCTATCTCCTATGAAGTAGAAGATAGCTCTTTGGATCTGAGAGTTGAGCTCTCTCGATCCTCTCTCATAGGCTCACAAGATGTACATCTTGTAGGTCTCCACACTCCTTTCTCTCTGAAGCCTAGCTTCTCTACTACCCCTCTTGCTTGTGCCTTTGCCTTCCTCTCTTGTGTGTGTCTTGCCTTGCCTTGCACTTTCGCCTTCCCTGCCTACCGTGGCCTGGCCCTCCTTTTATACTCAAGGGGATACCACAGTGGCAACTGGTTTGTAACAAGTCGAAAGGTTCTTCATGTTTGGTCAAGAAGTTCGAATTTATATCCTAAAACTATCCACTCGTTGCCATATCGAAGCCCACAAACCATACGAATCTACCACTTGTTATAGCGAAGGGTTCTGTATGGAGCTTCAAAAAGATCACGACCTTGACAAGAGGGTAACGTTAACGATCTAAATTTTGAGCTTGAATATGAAACAAGTCAAAAGGTTCTTTATGCTAAATAGAAAAGATCGAAACGCTATCATAAAACTATCCCCTTCGTGAGAAACGAGCCTTAGGGTTCCCATGCAACTCTTCCATTGGTGTGCTTCTATACGTGGTGTACTAACCATAGTATATGTATACCACCAACAAGATAATGCGCGGATTTTGTCGAGAAGTTCTTCGCATTTGGAGATAAAGTTCGTAGTGTTTACGTATAACTATCACTCCATTAAGAAATGAGCCGTAAGGTATCCACGTAACTATGCCAATGTATGCTTCTAGATTTGGTATATATGACATAGTGAATGGGGACTATGTATACTACATCGAGAGTTTCATAGTGTTTGTCTATCATATGAGTAATACCAACAAGATACATACTAAGATCGACATGGTATGATCTAGTGGAAAAGTTATTCACGTTTACCCAAAAAGTGTATTTTCTAGTCAAAAAGTTCTCCACATTTAGACCAAATAGGATCGAGGTCGATATGTTATTTTCTACTCCAAAAGTTCTTCACGCTTAGACCAAACAGTTCGCATCACTAAGGTATGTGTAGCCCATGCGGGAGTAATACAGCTTAGGGTTCGCACATACACTAGTCTATAAGAAATGAACCACTTTAATTCTTACATAACCATATCAAAGCAGAGCCTTAGGGTACTAGTTCTCGTGCACGTGACACTCATCATGTAGTTATTATTAAACGAGTAACATTAACAATGTAAAAGCTTGGGCAATGAGTGGAAAACAAGTCGAAAGGTTCTTCATTTTCGGTCAAATTTTTTGAATTTTAATCACAAAACTATCCACTCGTTGCCATATCGAAGCCCATAAACCAAACGAATCTACCTCTTGTTGAAGCAAAGGGTTCCGTATGGTTATTCAAAAAGATCACGGCATTTGAGAAAAGTGTAACGTTTAGGCTTTAAATTTTGAGCTTGATTTCGAAACAAGTCAAAAGGTTCTTTATGCTAAAATAGCACACTTCCCGTGCTTCGCCACTGCAGAACTAATTGGACTGATGACATTCTAAAAATATTACCAGAATTTCTTACAAGTGCACAGGCTCTACTAAAGATACGAGAGAGTGAATGTTTTTTGCTTACAAGTGTAATATGATCACAAACAAATAAGAATGATTTTCAAAATTCATTTGCACCTTTTACTTTTAGAAGTAGCATAATATTAAAAATTGTCTGCTCTCAGTAGCCTTCTTTGTAAATAATTTTTCAAGATTGATTCACGGTGTGCATACAAGGCCATGCATGTTAAGTTCAGTCACCAGCCTTGACCTCACGCCTAGACATCAGTAAAAGCATCCTCCTTAATGGACATGCAAAATTTCATCAATCACGGCTTCCTCTGGCCACAAACACCACAGTGAAACTGGAGAGGATATTGGCATGGAGGCTGACTGAACTCAAATACTGGCAATATATATCTGAATGTTTATTGCATGTACTTCTAATATTTTGCTATCGCTAGCACCCAAATTTAGCCAACTGATCAACTGAAAATTGAGTCATATCAACCTCCTACTGCCACACATAACAAAAAAAGTAGCTGATGGTGGAGCTTGGGCGAGACCTGAACATGATGATGTATGGACCTAAATTTCTCCCACACAACAAAACAAGTAGCTGACGGTGGAGCTTGGGCGAGACCTGAACATGATGAAGTACGGACCTAAATTTCATACGCCTCTTGCAATGAATCGAACTCCATCCCAATCTCGGGTGTTACTATGGCATTAGAATTTCTGTCCTTTGATCGCCTCATGGCTAGTTCGAGAGCACTTTTCCTACCAGAGGTTCACTCCCTTGCATCTGGCATTTTCCCCCACCAGAACCTGAATGGTCAAGCACAGGATTATTATAATCTGTTTCAAACAGTTGAAACAAACATGTAATCAGGCTTTTCTTGTATGTGTCTAATGCTTACGGAACCAGGTTGTTAACATCCCATAGGTTAACTCTAGTGTTAATGTAGCAAGAAGCATTATATTTGGGATACCATAGGGACAACAAATATCCATTCGATTGACAAGGGTGTCATGCATCCTCCGCTAAGTGTTTTAAACATAAATTCAGAATTACAAACAGCATGTGGGATTCAAGTATGAATTGATAGTCTACTTCTCACACCGATCATTTTTAGCGTTCATGTAGAACATCAATTAACAGCTCGGACTACATGTGTGTCACGGATGAGTACTTCATACATATGGCCGAACAGGCAAAGGAACGGAAAAAGTGAAGTGTCTTGCCAAGCCAAAAACAGGGTGCTATTCCTGGAATGATGTCAATCTAACCTTTTCTTCCACGGTGTATGAGTTTCGACCGGCGTATCATGATCAGGGATAGAGAACGCATCAATTGGCGACCCACCACCATTTGTTTTTTGTTCGTCTGACGATCCATGGTCTGCATACTCTTCAAAGGAAGAGTGCTCGGGGGTTGTTTCACTGCCACCTGTTGATATTGTCATTTCTGACCACCTGCATCAGTGCAAAACAATAAACACAACTGAATATAACAACAGCCAGGCCTGACAACAGCACTACTGCCGATAAGGTCAAATTCGTGTTTGGAGCAGCAATCATATATAAATGGATATGGGCATCTATTCTTTTGGTTGAGATTATATTTGGAACACACTAAGACAGAAACGAGCTGGTAGTTGTGGGATATTAATGATCATTAATAAAACACTACTCTTAATCTGGACCTTATTACTTCATCCAATTTTGAAACTACCATCGTAACGAACTTTTTGAAGTCCCTTAGGTTTAATGATTGCAGAATAACAACCTGGGCTGATCCATAACATATACATGGTGGCAACTATGACAGTGAAAAAACATCGTAAATTGTCAAACTAAGACAAAGCTTGATATAGAATACTGCCACTTTGCATAACAAAAGGGGAAAACAGTGATATGATCATAGACGCTTTTAACATGTAGATTGAAGATCTCAGTGAGCCTTGGACAATCCATTGCACCATATCTAAAGTTGTCGGCATGAATACAACAAAAGTGAAGGGGCAAGCATCACATGCCATGTGATTCAGTTTGTGTCATGGCACTCAAAAAACTCAATTCGATCTGCCTTGAGCAAGTCGGGTTAATCAAGTGCGCTGTATTTGCTAGATATCAAAGGTACATACATGTGCTGATCGGTTTCAGAATGGTTTCCAGTATATGTATAATGGATGGACTACAAACAAATTATCTAAATCAGCGCCATACCTCTCTTGCGGTGTCCTCCTGATGCAGATGTGCGGGAAGTAGATTCTTTCTGCGATGGCGCATCACTGCTCCCTCCCCGGTGAATTTGATGATCTTGACTCTCATGGAGATCGAGGATGCTGCACGGTGACTCCTTTGCTTCGATCTGGTTCATCTCGGAATGAACAAGAGCCAGAATCGCCTCTCTTCGATGATGCATACATGGACGGAAGAACACGCCTGCTGGGGTCGAATTCAGAGCTCGATACAGGAGGATGACCTTCTAAATTTTGGGACTCGAAGATTGGAAAGGACGTGCTGCAGTTTTGGATCCTGTATCAGCTCTGAGCACAGATCGAATTGAGAAAGGGGAAGAACAGAAGAACGCGGATTACCTGAGCAGCACGCCGGTGAATCCCACCGGGGTCTCCATCATCGTCAACTCTCCAGCAATCTTCCGTCGAGATCTCCGGGCAGATCTTGAAGTCCCAGTTCACCGGCGACAGGAAAGTGGGGCAGAGGAGGGTGGGGGCCGTCATTCTCGACCGTATGGGGCGGCAGAGCATCTCGGCTCGTTGTATCGGGGGGTTATCCATACCACGGCTGTACGCGCCGTATCGCTAGGAGCCCTATGTGAGTAGGGGTCAACTCTATCCGCTGTGGGGCCTGGGTGCGAATCTCGATCTCCATAGGGACGGCAGGCGATAGAGACCGGGCGCCATAAGGTCCGTTCCAGCGAGTTTTCGGCTCTGTCTGCACTAGCAAAAATATCTGAGCCGCCTTGACCCTTCGTCGCTTGACCTTTGGAGTGATGGTTAAAGTAGAGCATTGTACCTAGCTAACTTATCTGACCACCATGCATGAACCCATGTAGAGAACTTGGATCAGCTAGCCTCTGATTTGCTGCCAACGCATACATGCATGGCCACGTTGCCTTCTCCTCCATGATTGTTTCTTCTAATTAACTTTGATCGGCCGATACATAGTACTAGTTAGTGATTAGTCAAAACCAAGCTAAGTTAGCTTTCCATTTCGACTATATCTTCTCTAGTTTTGGTTGCATGCAAAGATTAACATTTAAATAAACACTAGAGATTAGCATAAAGATCAAACTGATTAGAAGCTTATTTATTTTAACTCAAATTAATAAAGAGGTTGAAAATCCGGGTTATCACAAGGATGCAGCTGGCATGAGCTCTCTCGGTGCAGCGGCAAACTGGCCGATAAGGATTGCGGCGGCAAAGACCGGCTATAGCTGAACCTCGTGCCATGGCCAGCCATCTTAACCACTGGCTTGAAACTCCATTGTGGCAGCTACAGACCTCAGCAGTGATGGAAACGTGAGATATTAGATGTTGTTTGCAACCTATCTTATGTGGGTCCATCACAAATAGATTGAGGCTAGCTACAACGTGTATCCAGTACGTTTTGATAGATTGAGGCTAGCTACAACGTGTATCCAGTACGTTTTGGAAATACCCACGGCGGTTACTGTACACCTAATACAGATTAGCCGAAGGACGAATTAACACTTTTTTAAAAATAACTTTGGTTTGGAGGGAGGGCGCACCGAAGCACACCTCGAATAAAGGCAGAAGGCGGAAGCAAAAGGAGAAACATGAAAAATAAAAAGGTGAAACCAAAGAAGAAAGATTAAAAAATCAACTTCGGATCTGTATACCCGGCTGCCATGTACTGTTGCCCATGTTTTTTTTTTGCAAAACAATACGTGTCTTATTTTTAAGATAAAATCAAATTACAAGGTACATACATACCGATCTTACATAACTGAAAAGATAGGATAAAGCTATGTAAAAAAACTAGCGCATATCCTCCTCCTTCGATACCGTCGAAGCGACCGCCAAAGAAGCAGAAGACAGATCACCACGTCACCTGATCTCGACGTGGCTCTATTGCTGATCAGCAGCTTTTCAGACCTCTAAAGTAGTTTGCTAAAGGTAAAACCCTTGCCGTTGAAAGAATCAGAACGGGGCAACATGTCCCCGGACACGCGATCGAATTCTAGAACTGACACCCCCGCACGACTACGACGTCGGGGAGGAAACCAGACATGTCAGCTTCCATCCACAAACTCATTATAGGATACACCATCTCTCATCTGTCACCTGCACAGACAACCGTCTACGCGTACTCCTGGAAAGCACATCCTCCCTACTCCACCATGACATCGGAGCCAACGCCGTAGCAGTGGGGACCGAGCAGAAGGATGAACACACCTGATGGGATCGCCGCCTCCGCCTCGACGACACCATCCAAAAAACTTAAAGCCGCC
The DNA here is from genome assembly GCA_007115705.1 of Dactylis glomerata. NCBI lineage: Eukaryota > Viridiplantae > Streptophyta > Magnoliopsida > Poales > Poaceae > Dactylis > Dactylis glomerata. The sequence continues at coordinate 1,281,229 of QXEO01000721.1, forward strand.
AATCCGAGGAATTGGCAAACACACGATGCCGTCAACTCCGTGACACCGCCATGAAGGACATCGTCGGCGTGGGAGTAGAGATGGGGCAGATATATTCGTCCGAGCGCCGCTCCCACCATCCCAATGATGCTCCACGACCTGCAAAACTAAACCCTAACTACAGAGCGGAGCGACCGGATCCCCCTGCCGCCGCAGCAGCAGGCGGAGGGTGAGAGGACCAGCACGAACACCGCTGAAGATCGGGCGGAAAAGGGTCACCTCCCTAATCGTCTGGCGGCTAGGTCAGGGAGCGAAGCACTGTTGCCGGTTCACAAGGGTATAGCTACTAAAGCCCATTATCTTAGTACCCCTAGGGCCAGTTCGGGTAATTGTATAATAAGACTTAGGCCCAAGTATAGACACAGTCGAAATACGAGTTGATATCGTATACAGACAATGTAATTTGTATTGAACCCGACCGGATCCTCGAGACCTAGCCACCTATATATAGGGGCCAGGAGAGGCCGGTCAGGGACAGATTGAGATTGAGCCAAATGATTACTAGCTTACTCTCAGCACAAATCAAGCTTTGCCTTGTTTGTCTGATCTTTACCTTTGAGTTCATCCGACGCCCTCTTCCCCCGATCCTAAGTCCTTCATCTAGGATATTTGCCGAGCTAACCCTCGTCAATTGGCACCGTCTGTGGGGACCAAGGGCGTTGGAATCATGAATTCGACGGCTTTTTCATTTCCAACCAACAACAACTCAAAGATCGACGGAAATTAGGTCACCTCTAGAGCCGTAGATTTTCAACCTCATCCACCAACCCTCACCCCGGTCTTCGCGAGCCTAGACCAAGAGATGGATTTGACGATCGGAAGCCTCAACTTTCGCATCGGGTCTTTGGGAACAATTCGCCTCTCGGATCCGACAAAATCGGGTCCGTCGGCAGAAGAAACCACCTCCGCGGCCATATCAGAATCATCGGTTGGATCTTCCAGCAAGGTAAACTCACCGGTCAGTTTCAAGCTGATGAAAATCATAAAGGACACAATTGAAGAACTCGATGAAATCATGGAGAACCTCGACTTAGGGGAATCATTGCATATCTCAGATGAAGGTTCCATCCAAAATCTCGACAGATACACAATAGCGGACTTCACCACCCGAAGCGGCGGTGTCTCCGATAGCAATGAGGACGCAAGAAGATCAGAAGGGAGTTATACCAACAATATACACCAAATGTGTTATATAATAACGGAAGCAGCAGAAGACAGTGATGGCAGGAACAACACAGCAGCTAACGCGCAAGGTGACAACCCAGAGAATAATCATAGAAAATAAAAGGAGAAAATATATGTATCAACAGGAGAGTGGAGGATGATCACATCAGCAATCAACCACGGCACAGCAGTACCCACGGATTCAGGAAGAGAAGTTCTAATGGGATACCAGTATGCCCTGAACTAGCACAAAGAAAAGCTATTGCAAGAAAAAAGCGAGTTAAGGAGAAGTCGTGGATCCAACAGCGCGTCAAGTAGGCCACAATGGGAAGAATATAGTAGCACGTCAGAATCAAGCGAGGGAAGACGGTGTGAGCCAAAACACAACAGAGGAAGGACAGAGCGGCCAGTAAAAGAAAGCCGCGCAAGAAACCACAACTCATCATCCTTGATTGCTGTTTCGCTGGTGTGTAGTTGACACCAAAAAACTTATTGGAAAACCCCAAGAGAAGGTTATGATGAGCACAGCAGCAAGTTTCCCTCAGTTGTGAAACCAAGGTTTATCGAACCAGTAGGAGAAAGAACCACACTTCCGAAGGTTGATTCCCGCTAGCTTTGCGACACTCTGGACAATGGCGCCAGGAACTTGTCGGTGTGTAGCTTTTCACCAGTAGCAACGTGGAACCTGCACACAACACAACCAAGTACTTTGTCCCAACTTACAGTGAGGTTGTCAATCTCACCGGTTTGCTGTGAACAAAGGATTAAGCGTATCAAGTGGTAAAAGGTAATAGCTTGCAAGAATATAAATAAAGCGAGTAAAAGTAAAACAGTAATAGCAATGTAAAATAAATGGACCGGGGTCAACAGTTCACTAGTGGTGTCTCTCCATAAGATAAATAACAACATGCTGGGTAAACAAATTACAGTTGGGCAATTGATAGAATAAAGCTAGCATACATATGTCATGAGGATCACTATGAGATTCACTCTGGGTATTACGACAAAATACATAGACTGTAATCCAACTGCATCTATGAATAATAATCCACCCTCCGGATGTCGTCCGATCAACCATCGGGTATTAAGTTGCGAACAACAGATAACTGCATTAAGCAAAGTGCATAATGTAAACAATGCAAATGTCCTTGAACATAAGAATGTTGTTTTCTCCCTAGTGGCAACAATACATCTACAACCTTAGAGGTTTCTGTCACTCCCCCCAGAGTACTAGAGGCATGAACCCACTATCGAGCATAAATACCCCCTCTTGGAGTCACTAGCATCTACTCGGCCAAGATATCTACTAGCAACGGAGAGCATGTAAGAACATAAACAACATAGAGATAACATAAAGATAATAATTCAGCACATCAACTTGACATAGTATCAATATCCATCGGATCCCAACAAACACAACATGTAGAATTACACAAAGATGATCTTGATCATGATAGGCAGCTCACAAGATCTAAACATAAAGCACATGGTGGAGAAGACAACCATCTAGCTACTGCTATGGACCCGTAGTCCAAGGTAGACTACTCACACATCACTCCGGAGGCGACCATGGTGATGAAGAAGGCCTCCGGCGATGATTCCCCTCTCCGGCAGGGTGCTGGGAAGAGCTTCTAGACCCTCCCGATCTCGCATCGACGACGGCGGTGGATTGCTGTAGGTTTCATGGAAAATTGATCGGGGGTTAGGTTTTTCCCGTCGAGGGGAATATATAGGCGGAAGGGCGGCGGAAGGAGGTGGACCAGGGCGGCTCACCTCCTGGTGGCGCGGGCCAGGGCCTGGCCGCGTCGCCCCAGGGTGTGGCCGGCCCCTGGCCTCCCTCCGTCTCATCTTCGCACTTTGTCTCGTGTCTCGAAAAATTGGAGGTTCGGCTTTTGTTTCATCCAATTCCGAGAATATTTTCTATGTAGCTTTTCTGAAACACAAAAACAGCAAAAAAACAGGGAACTGGCACTGTAGCATCTCATTAGTAGGTTAGTTCCAGAAAATGCATAAAAATGCCACGAAGTGTAACAAATCACAAAGCAAATGGTGTATAAACAAGCATGGAGCATCAAAAATTATAGATACGTTTGAGACGTATCAAGCATCCCCAAGCTTAACTCCTGCTCGTCCTCGAGTAGGTAAGTGATAACAAAACAATAATTTTTGAGGTGACATGCACCATCACAATCTTGATCAACGAGGTAAAGCATTGAGTGCTGAGATCAAAGTACTTAAAACATGGGCATAAGAGACATAATCTTGATAATAAAACTTAGCAACCATGTTATAACATGAAAAGTAACACAAACGAAAGATCATGAGTAATGAAACATTGAAAGTCAAGTGTGTGTTCAAATCATATATAAAAACATAGCAAAGTGGTTTTCAGCTTGTCCCTCATGGAATAGCAAAACATAAATGCATAGGACACCTTCAAGTTTAAGAGGGCGACTAGATACAAATAATTTAAGAACAAGCAAAACCATAATCATGAATCAATCAATGATAAACTTTGGGACTATGCATATTAAACTCAGAATGACAACTATGCTCTCTTAGACGGTGCATAAAGATAGAAGGTGGAGACTTAACATAAAAGTAAAAGAAAGGCCCTTCGCAGAGGAAGCAGTGATTGCAAGTTTTATAAACCTCCAAAAATTATGATACTTACTAGCTTTGAGCTCTCATTGCTCCCATCATAGGCATCTTGAATGGTTCAGGTTAATGTGAGTACAATTATGAAGCATATGCTTAACAAATCATAAGTTGAAAATCTCATGTCCCTTGAAGTACAAATACCCAAACCTCATGCTACTTGACTTAGGTCCCAAGCAAGTTCTTGTCATTGTAAGCATACATGTATCATCGAGAACCGCCAATGGGGTACCTCTTGCCCGATGACATGGAACAATCCCACATCAAAATGACAAGACAAACAAACAATGAACACCTCGGCATCTCTTTTATTTACTATTGGTATAGCTTTTTATTGTGAGATGTGTCGTCGAATGTCCACTATGGGCATGCTGTAAATTTCCAGCATGAATGATGCATGGCTTAGATTAGTGGCCCAGACGTTTCTCTAGCACATATACAAACTCCATGAGCTCATAAGATCCCAACTTATTTCACATCGCGAGTATCCATAAACAAAAGATCACGATATCAACTAAATGAAAGAAAGTGCAATGTTGAAAGCTTGCCCCATGACGGCATGGCTGGGCTAATTTCCAACTTACAACTTGCAAGCATAACATCAACATAAGAGAGCCACAATGTCAAAATTATTAAAAGCGAGAAAAGTAAAGTGTGCCGTCAGGTTCGTGACAGCTTTACTGAGTAATTTTCACATAACACCAAATAGTTTAATTTGAAGGATAGATAAAAGCAAGTCAAATGTACTTAGAATTGCAAATTTCTAATAGGTATGTATGGTGGACACATTGGAAAACTTGCTTTTTGGGAGTTGGATGCACGGGTAGAGCTCATACTCAGTACAAAATGAAGGCTAGCAAAAGACTAGGAGCGACCAACTAAGAGAGCAATAACGGCCATAATCATGCATAGCGACAAAACATCATTAACCGAAGCATAAAGTGGTATCACAAGTCAAAAACCAAATGATCATAGAGGCTATATGGCGACTTGTTAGAGTCAAAGATGTTGTAAGCATGCGCCAAGTCAACCCAAATAAAGCATCAAAGGAGAAAACCACAACAACATGCTCCCATATAATAAAAACAACGCATGATTTTTTCAAAGGCTCATTAAGAAATCTCAGTCATTTGAGACAAGTCATGCCACAGCAAAAACTACTAAGCATACTATCAAAACGACATCAAGCATGACATGCAAAAGTCTAAGCCGCAGTCTAAACAAGCTCCCTTTTGTACCACTATAGGCATGAAACTTTTTCCTCTTTTCCAACACCATTCAAACCTTTTTGAAACAACTCTTTTGATGAAAACCAACATAGACCAGTGGTCTAAATACACCTTGATGCAAATATATAACAAGATCTGAACAAAAATCAAGGCAAAAAACGAAATCTAAACGCAGTTCTAGAAAAAGAGAACACTCGTTGAACGATAAGAGTGAAAACTAGAGTGTTCTTGGCAATGAAAAACGGAGTGTGTCTTCTCCAAAAGAAATTCGTTGGGGTCCAACCATTTATTGCAGCAAACAAAACAAAAGAAAACTGAAAGCAAAAGCAAAGACACTCCAAGAAAAACACATAGAATATGAAGCAATAAAAATATAGTGTGCTGAAAGGTGACTTGATTTTTGCCAATAAAGATGGGGTGCCTCGGGGGCATCCCCAAGCTTTGATGCTTGTACCTCTTGGATATTTCTTGGGGTGACATGGGCATCCCCAAGCTTGAGCTTTTGTCCACACTTCATCTCATCTCATCACTCTCCATTCCCTATACTTGAAAACTTCCTTCATACAAAACTTCACACAATTCTATTAGCAACATTAGTATAAGCATGATAGTAAATCTACTCTTTTGGTTCAGTTTCAAACTCAAATATACCAACCATGAAAGCATAAGCTACTGTAGCAACTTCCTCAAAAGTTTCGTGATCAAAAGAACTCAAAAAGAAAGCGATCGAGAGGCAAATACAAATAGTGGCAGAATCTGTCAAAACAGAACAGCTGACAAAGACTGATTTTTTCGAGGACCTTCTGTTGCTCAAATCGAAAAGTGCAGAACTAATAAAAGTTTTAAAATAACCTGGGACATATGCACAAGAAATCTCAGATCAAAAAGATATTCTGAGAATTTTCATAAATTTTTACGGTGCAGCACAGAAATCTGTTTCAGGACAGCAACTTCTCCAAATCTTACCTCCCTCAAATTAGAGGTTCTTCTTGGCACAAAAACGAAATAAAAATGATAAGGAGAGGTCATTACAGTATTAATAACTTCCAAGACTCAAATAAAAGAAAATGTACTGAAAAGAAAATATTGGGTTATCTCCCAAGAGTGCTTTTCTTTAACGCCTTTGAGCTAGGCGCAGAAAGTGGAAATCAAGTAATATCAAGTGAGGAATTAAGATCAATTGCAGAAGTATTTTCAACAATGAATTGAATTATATCCAAATGAGTTTTTGAAGATCCCTTATGAACACTCTTGGGTTCACTACTTTCATCAAAAAGGTTTTCAGGACAAATCCAATCGAAATTCTTTTCCAAAGCTTCATGCAATCCTACACGTTTGCAAGGTATTGGTACTTTGATTTCTTCCTTGTTTGTACCAACAACTTCTACACGTGAGCCAAGCATATTAAAACGCTCAAAAACTTTCCTAGCTTCAATAACGACATCTCTAAATTCTCTACGCAAAGTCTCTAAAATAAAATCTTTCTTTTCGAAGTCTTCGATATCATGAAACTTAAGAAACATTTGTTGCATAAAAGGATTAAGGTTAACAAACCTAGCCTCCAACATGTGAACTAAATAAGCAGCAGCAACTTCATAACTAGGAGCAAGCTCAACTAAAGATCTATCCTCAAGATCTTTATGCATACTAACATGATTAAAGAACTGCTCGATGTTATCTTTCCCAATTATGGAACCACTACCTATTGCAAGGTCCTCCAAAGTATAATTAGGGAACAACATAATGAACTAAAAAATTGAAAGTAACAGAATGCAAGCTATCAAAGGAACTGAGTTTTTTTTTGTATTTTTGATAAAACGATGCAAGTAAAAATAAAGTAAAGCAAAACAATAACAAATTAAAAGAATGGAAGTGAGAGACTCCCCTTGCAGAAATCTTCTTTCTCCCCGGCAACGGCGCCAGAAAAGCTTGATTGCTGTTTCGCTGGTGTGTAGTTGACACCAGAAAACTTGTTAGAAAACCCCAAGAGAAGGTTATGATGAGCACAGCAGCAAGTTTCCCTCAGTTGTGAAACCAAGGTTTATCAAACCAATAGGAGAAAGAACCACACTTCCGAAGGTTGATGCCCACCAGCTTTGCGACACTCCAGACAATGGCGCCAGGAACATGTCGGCGTGTAGCTTTTCACCAGCAGCAACGTGAAACCTGCACACAACACAACCAAGTACTTTGTCCCAACTTACAGTGAGGTTGTCAATCTCACCAGTTTGCTATGAACAAATGATTAAGCGTATCGAGTGATAAAAGGTAATAGCTTGCAAGAATGTAAATAAAGCAAGTAAAAGTAAAACAGTAATAGCAATGTAAAGGAAATGGACCGGGGTCCATAGTTCACTAGTGGTGTCTCTCCATAAGATAAATAACAACATGTTGGGTAAACAAATTACAGTTGGGCAATTGATAGAATAAAGCTAGCATACAAATGGCATGAGGATCACTATGAGATTCACTCTGGGCATTACGACAAAATACATAGACCGTAATCTAACTGCATCTATGACTAATAATCTATCCTCCGGATGTCGTCCGAGTAACCATCGGGTATTAAGTTGCAAACAACAGATAACTGCATTAAGCAAAGTGCGTAATGTAAATAATGCAAATGTCCTTGAACACAAGAATGTTATTTTCTCCCTAGTGGCAACAACACATCTACAACCTTAGAGGTTTCTATCACTCCCCCAGAGTACTAGAGGCATGAACCCACTATCGAGCATAAATACCCCCTCTTGGAGTCACTAGCATCTACTCGGCCAAGATATCTACTAGCATAGGAGAGCAGGCAAGATCATAAACAACATAGAGATAACATAAAGATAATAATTCAGCACATCAACTTGACATAGTATCAATATCCATCGGATCCCAACAAACACAACATGTAGAATTACACAAAGATGATCTTGATCATGATAGGCAGCTCACAAGATCTAAACATGAAGCACATGGTGGAGAAGACAACCATCTAGCTACTGCTATGGATCCGTAGTCCAAGGTAGACTAATCACACATCACTCCGGAGGCGACCATGGTGATAAAGAAGGCCTCCGGCGGTGATTCCCCTCTCCGACAGGGTGCCGGGAAGAGCTTCTGGACCCTCCCGATCTCGCGTAGACGACGGCGGCGGCTTGCAGTAGGTTTCGTGGAAAATTGATTGGGGGTTAGGTTTTTCCCATCGAGGGGAATATATAGGTGGAAGGGCGGCTTCAGGAGGTGGACCGGGGCGGCTCACCCCCTGGTGGCGCGGGCCAGGGCCTGGCCGCACCGCCCCAGGGTGTGGCCGGCCCCTGGACCCCCTCCGTCTCATCTTCGGACTTCATCTCGTGTCTAGAAAAATAGGAGGTTCGGCTTTTATTTCATCCAATTCCGGGAATATTTCCTCTATAGCTTTTCTAAAACACAAAAATAGCAGAAAACAAGGAACTGGCACTGTGGCATCTCATTAGTAGGTTAGTTTCGGAAAATGTATAAAAATGCCCCGAAGTGTAACAAATCACAAAGCAAATGGTGTATAAACAAGCATGGAGCATCAAAAATTATAGATATGTTTGAGACGTATCAATCCTCAGCAGCCCACGAGGAGGAAAATATCATACAAGACACACCAGAAGCAGCTTTGGTGGTAGCAAATGCATACATGTTAACTATGCAGCCAGAACCCGGAGATCCACACGAAAGCATGCACTTCGCTGCTATAAAAAGCCTCGGATTATTCAGAGACGAGCTGAAGCAGAATTCCTTGGAAAAGGAAATAGCACGGCATGAGCAGAGGGGGAAAAGAAGCCGAAGGTCCCAATCTCCGCAAACTCGAAGATCCAGTTCGCCCAAAAGGAGAAATTATAAGGCGCAAGGAGAAGATGCAAGGAACATCATTACACAAGCAAGGGTGAACAGGTCACGCTATGAGTGGGATGAAGGAAATTACGAAGACAAAGAAAAAGAAATGGGGGCGTTATGCTTTACCCGAAGGGTTCGCAGAACGCAGGTACCCAAAAGGGTTTAAGTTGTCGCACGACCAGCAAAAATATGATGGAACACAAGAACCTGAGTTATGGTTGTCAGATTATCTTCAAGCTGTAACTCGGGGGGCTCAAAGGCGGCAGCAATACAAAGCTTGGAGCTACACCTCACCGGCGCAGCACGGTCTTGGTTAAGCAAGTTACCCGGTGATTCCATCGGAAGCTGGGGAGAGCTAGAAAGTCAATTCACAAGCAATTTCCACTCAATAGAAGAAGTGAAATCCTGCACGCAGAAAAATGGCGAAGCGTTGCGCTCATATATACAACGCTAGAGCAATAAAAAACACATCAGAGAACGTCTCCGATGAGCGAGCAATATATTCCTTCGCACTAGGCCTCTGCCGTTCGGACCTCGTCGAAGAATTGGGGAGAATCAAGCCCAGAACGGTGTCAGAACTGATGAAAGTAGCGAACAGATTCACGACAGAGAGGATGCTTACCACAACAAAAGAGCGCGATCACCCGAGTATGACAGATCAGGTAGACACAATAACCAAAGATGCAGGACTCGCAATGATGACAGCCGCAACATGCGCAATCAAGTAGCCGTAGGGCATAGGACAAGCGGTGAAGAAGGAGGCAAGCGCAGAAACAGCAGGTATCACAGAAAGGATGAATTAGGGGGAGAAAGGTCGAGAAACTTTGACCCGTCACCAGAGGACATCCTCAATGGACCTTGCCGTATACATTACGCATATCTTGATGGCAAAAGAGTCTCAAATCACCTAATGAGGGACTGCAGGACGTTCGTGAAATTACAAGAAGCCATGGAGCTTAGCCAAGCAGCAAACGGTGCACCGCCACCATCTTACAATAAAAGAGCAGTAAATCAAGGGTACCCAATACACAGTGGTCAGAGTAATCCTCAATCAAAGGTGTACATATCCGCAATGATTCAACATGTCCCAAAGTCCAAAAAGGAACAGAAAAGTATATCCAGGCAAGTGAACCTAGCTATATCATTACCACCAGCAACCACAGAATACCTGCGGTGGTCCGAACATGGATTTACCAATTGACGAGGGTATAGCTACTAAAGCCCATTATCTTAGTACCCCTGGGGCCCATTCGGGTAATTGTATAATAAGAGTTAGGTCCAAGTATAGACAAAGTCCAAATACAAGTTGATATCATATACATACATTGTAATTTATATTGAACCCGGCCGGATCCTCGAGACCTAGCCACCTATGCATAGGGCCAGGAGAGGCCGACCAGGGACAGATTGAGATTACAATGTCTGTATACGATAATCTGCTTGATCTTTTTTCGAAAATGGGCTTTTTAATACTTAAAAGGTTTAAGTAGTATTACACCCGGCCTCTGCATAATAATATGCACACAGCCGCACCACCACAGGTTTGAAACAAGCACTAAAAAAATAAATAGATAAATTACATATCATAATAAAAAATTGTAAGACGCCTATGAAGAGGGTGGTCCAGTCCGTAGATTATACTGCCATCCATGATGAGAAAATAGATGTCTAGCAGTATACCCGATACAGATGTGACACAACGACCAGTAGTATGAACCGATCAATACGGTTTCCACGAGGTGCATATAACGTACATGGAATATCCAAGGCGCGTGTGGCGCGTCGCAGTGGTGCTTCAGCTTACATAGGAGCACTGCCGGCTGCCGCCGTACGTGGATCGGCACGAAGGGGAACGGGAGGGGCACCAGCAAGCGCGAGGTCGACACGCGCCCGGGCCCCACCACGGCGACCGTGCTCCTCCGCGGCAGGCAGAGCCGACCCGATGCCGGCCTCAATCGGCCGTGCACTCGTGCTGCTCGGTGGCCGTGCGTGCGCCAGGCCCCCCGTATTTGGCTTTGCCGGGCGCCCATTCTCCGGCGTCGTCGAGGGCTCTACCGGTGGAGGGTGTTGACCCCTCACCTCGATCGGCGCCTCCGGTGGTTGGTTCGTGATTGACCCCTCGCTTGCAGTTGCAGAGGTAGTGTGTGGTAGCCATCATCCCGCCATGGATCCATCGAGCTCGCTGCACCCACCGTTCACGAGCACGTACTGCAGGGACAATGGGATTAGCTTTCGTCTAACTTGGAGCTGCGCATGGTGGGTGGGACAAAGTAGATTAAAGCTGACGTTGCCTGATTGCAATCTCCCTCTCCACGTCGCTTTAGTTTCACCTGGGGTGATTTGCCGATCTGCTGTCTGTCCCTCTGACTTAAAGCCTTGTCTGATTGTCCCGTTGTGGGTCTGGATATGCACGGATTAGCACCTAGACCTATTCTATGGCCGCAAGAACGTGTCGCCGATCAGTTGGCCACACGCATGGTCGATGGTATACAATATATATAGGAAAAAGTCTATTTTAAACTCTGAACTCGTAGAGGTTTGGCGAAATAAACTTTAAACTTAAAATCTATGTCGTTTGTATCCTAAACTTTGCAATCCCGGTCTAAATCGAACCCTAGATTTGTTTGGCTCACCGGGAAAAGGATAATCCCGGCCGGAAATACCAATTATCTCACTGACAGGACAGGCCTGCATGTCATATTCATCTTCTTCCCTAGTCCATCTCTTCCTTCCCGTCGTTGGCAGTATCGCCGATGAGATTGGACCCCTACGCGTCGGCCCATCGGTGGTGCGGATCCCTTCTCCTCCCTCGGTTTCCTCAGTCGCCGCCGCGACGCTTGGTGACGGATGTACTTGAATCTGTCGCCGACGGCCGGACCTCGCAGGAGATGGTCTCCAACGCGTCCCTACCACTCTAAGTCTGCCCGCATCCTCCTCGATCGGCTTCCCAACTCCGTCCGCCTCCAGCCTCCAGCGTCGCACCAAGACGACCTTCTATCCATCACACCATAGGCGACACACCTTGTATTTTTAGAAGCACCAATTCGTCGCAGTGGCTAGCGAGCAACGGCAACGATCATCGGATTCCAGGTTCGAAACCCGGCAGCGCACATATTTTGTTGTTTTAATCCCCATACTGACATCTGGGCCCCACAGGTCAGCCTCTGCAATCTCTTCCCAGCCAATAGAGAGATTGGAATATGACATGTGGGTCCATGTAGTAAGTAAGAATGGTATTTTATGATTTTATTTTTTCTCTGAAAAATAGGTCTGAGGTTCTATTTAGACCTTGATTGCAAAGTTTAGGGTGCAAACGACATGGATTTGAAGTTCGGGATTCATTTCGTCAAACCTCTACAAGTTCAAGATTTAAAATAGACTTTTTCCCAATGTATACTACGCAATTACTCTGTTAGAGCAAAAGGGGCTGATTATAGCTAGACATGCAAAGCATACCACAAAGCCGAGTACGGTGAGAAAGATTCACACGATCAGGACGCGGTCGCAGTTGCATGCCGTAGTAATTAAACAGTCTCACAAAGTCGAGCTGTATCAATAGATACTGCAAATATATTTTTTCGGTAAAGGGCGCTTTATTACTTAAGAATTTAAGCATTACATACACACAACCGCAACCATCCATAAGTATCAAAATAATAAAAGACAAAATATATATCAACATCTAGAAATTGTAGATCGTTTATAGGGAAGGAGGTTCTATCCCTGGAGATTATGAGGCGATCTATGTGAGAAAAAATATCTCTTACCATAGACTCCAATCGTATACAAATCTTCGAAAATAGGTCACAATTTTCCACACGCTATAGAGATGGGCATAAACAAAGCATAACAACACACCAGTAAATAATTAATCTGCAAAAGAGAAACATTTTTATCGTTAAAAACTTTATCATTTTTACATAGCCAAAACAATCAAATAATGGCAAGCGCTTCCATCCTAATAAGCATCCTAAATTTGTACAATATTATGAAGACAGTTACCGAAAATATTGGGCACACTCATTAGAGGATACAAGTCGAACGCTACTTAAATAATAGAGGCAAAACGAGCAAATATACTTTGCGTTGTCGGTCCAGTACATCGTGTTGTATCATTGCAGATACTACAAAAGCTAGTACCTTTCACGCACATCAACAGGAGAAATCACCTGCATCTTTCCGGAAAGCCACCTATAGCCATAGCTAGACCTGGTGGCTGGTGCTTTACAATTCTTCAGTGATCATAATCAGCATGTCGACTTGTACGTGACCGTGCGGCCCTGCCCAACCCAGGCGTGTGTGCGTTCGTGCGCGCAGACATCACCCAACCCACCCACCACGATCGACCTTCTCTTTCCCAAAAGACATCGGCGTTTCGCCATGCTCGTTTTCCTCCGTAGGCCCGTACCCTCTACGCTACTTCCTGTCACCCCTAATCAGGTAACCATGGGTCCGTCCAGCCACCTCTACGAACGCGGCTAAAACGCGTACAGCGATTCTTGTCCTCTTCCAGGACAGCGAGAGCTAGCTTCGACGGCGATCGGGCGATCCAACGGTCGGAGGCTTTGCGGGCAGGATAGGGCGCGGCTGATGGGAGCTGCCGGAGGCGAATCTATCCATCTCCTCATGGCCATGGCCGGGTATACGGAGAGAAAGAGACCGACATCTTTGCAGGCCAGCCATTCAGTCCTCGCCTTTACATATTTTTCATCGCTGGCATCATTGATCATTGACAGCACTGTGATCGATCCTCAGTCCGGAGATTTGTCTAAGTTGAGTAAACCATGGTTAGTCCGTCCAGTAGAAATCGCCACTTTTTTTTTGAAAGGTTTTTTTTTTTTGAAAGGTAGAAATCGCCACTTTAATTCATCTCTTCTCGTCTAGTGGCCTCATGTTGTCTGAGTGACCAATTAATGCCATGCACCAACGTTAATGCAATCACTCATTTGGTTTTGGTTGTGATTTTATGTGTTAGAGATATAGTTGGTTAAGTATTAGAATAGTTTAGGTAGAAATATTGTTTGTCTTCTACTTCAAGTCTACTAGAATAGTATTAGAATGTGTTAGAGATATAGTTGTGTTAGAGGCTCAATAATACATTCATCATATTCCGTCAATCTCTCTCTATCGTTCTACATAGTATCAGAGTCAAGCGGTCTTGAGTTCAAGACCTAGCTGACGCAGTATAAAATGAATATATTGTAGCCCACTTTTGGTCCATGTTTAGGCCTAAGGGAGACACACGTGAGAGGGAGTGTTGAAGTATTAAATGTATTGCCTAGTTTCTTTCATTTGATCGGTCTTTTGGTCGCATTGGCTAGAGCATGCAGTTATATATTATAACCTATCCTAATGTGTAACCAACTATATCTCCAACATTATGGATAGTTAATTGACTGGACAATCTATAGTGATTTTTCAAGAAACACCCCACGCCACCCTCCTCCGGCGACTCGGGGAAACCTAGTGCCCCCACCGCTAGCCTCTCTCCAGCTCCTCCTGCTGCCGCTACCGCCAGCCTTTGACGTGGTGGTGGTGGGCCCTGTTTCCAAAGAGGGTGGGGATCTTTCGGTTGCAATGCAATGGGTGAAGAATCAGGGACACCTGGGCCAAAGACCTGGTGATGAGGGTTAACTCGGCAAATGTCCTAGATTAAGGACTTATGATCAGGGGAAGAGGGCGTCGGATGAACTCAAAGGTAAAGGTCAGTCAAACAAGGCGAGGTTTGGTGTGTGTTGAGAATAAGCGTGGTACTCAATTGGCTCAATCTCAATCTATCCCTGGACGGCCTCTCCTGGCCCCTTTATATAGGTGGCTAGGTCTCAAGGATCCGGTCGGGTTCAATACAAATTACAATGTTTGTATATGATATCAACTCGTATTTCAACTACATCTATGCTTAGGTCTCCCTAACGGGCCCCGGAGGTACCAAGATAATAGGCCTTACTAGCTATACCCTTGTCAGTGCCCCCGAGATTCTATCAGAATTGTAAATTCGGGTTGAATCTCAAATCTTCATATCTTCAACTTGATCAATCTTTCACTTCTTCTTTTTCCCTGTATTCATTTTAAACAATTCATATTATTTATTTCTTGAGGGGATTTTGGTTAGCAAGCCTGGCATCTCTGATGGATCAGGAGACCAGCTAACTACCTGAGCAGACACTTGTTACCTACTTTAAACTCAAGCCCCTGGACTTGAATCTGGTACCTGGCGTAACCCAGTCTTTTGCCGCATTTAGGACTTACAAAGACAGGATTCCAGTAATTCTCAGGATACCCAGTACGTTCACCGGGATTTTTCTTCACATCATGGGTACGAAATTTACTAGCAGAGCGCATTCATGTGCGTATACTAGGCCATGCAGGACGGATCCTGAGGTCTTACCTTCATGATCTTTTAAAATCATGGAATTCATGCTTTGTCACGATGATGCAACTCGAGAATCATAATTTTGTCGTGAGCCTTGTTTGGCTGCTTCAATACCCAAAATCTTCGGGTTGTTATTCCTCGGCTAGTCGCAAATCTCTGGCGATGGGAGTGAATTAACGAATAGCAGTGGCAAATGTTTATCTTTTGACAAGGGAGTCGATAATGTGCTCCAATGCACGCTCCATAATTCTGATAACTTTATTTTCGTCGGGTGCGCGACCAGCGCTCCCGATGGGAGTAGTCCCCGAGGATATAGTCGAGAAAAAATTCGGGTATAGACTCAAGAATTCCTGCTGCTTGTCTCATTTTTCCTCGTTACCACCTGCATAAACAAAAAGTTTCTTTCCCTTTCTTCTTTTATCTTTCATCGGATGCGCGACCAGCGCTCCCGATAGGAGTAGCCCCCGAGGCTATGGTTGGGTTCCTTGGAAATGATCATAGGCTCAACTTTTTCTTTGACTTGTATTCCACGGTCTTTAGCTGGTATGCATGACGTCATTGATATGGTCACTGACTGCAATGATTTGACTAAACGCTGACCGTTGCACATGGGCAGCGCGGTAATTTCTAAAGTTTTCCGCCCGTTAGTGGGCTTTGCCGCTTTCGCTTCGCACGCCACGTCGCTGCCCACGTTCCTTCATGCTGAAGCTTTATATATGGAGAGACCTTTAATTTTTATTGTTTACCAGCTCATTGCTCCTCTGCCGCCACCACTGCTTCTTCTTCCTCGTGCCTGCCTTCTCCTCGCAGCCCTCGAGTGCTCCGCCATTGTATGCCCATCAAGAAGGTTGCTCATAGACCAAAGATGACCAAGAAAGGGACGAAGAAGCAGGCTCTGAAATGGGTTCCATCGTCTTTCGATGAGGCGGATCTAAAAAAGGCCAAGAAGGAAGGCTTTCTGCTAGCAGCGGCGGCGGTTGTCTTCCGCGGCGACGAGCGAGTTGCTAAACCGCCGGCGGGATATCGGGTGATGTTCCTCGCCTTTATCCTTTGTGGCTTATCCCTTCCTGCCTACGAATTCCTTCTTGGGCTTCTTTTTGTCTATGGCGTGCAGCTGCATCAGCTCACGCCAAATTCTATTCTTCACATCGCTTGTTTAATCACTCCATGTGAATCATTTCTGGGCATTGACCCACACTGGATTCTTTGGAAATTCCTCTTTTGCATTTGTCCCAGTGTTTCTTTAGCTGAAAATCCTGAGCTGGGAGGAGCTATTGTCTCTGTGCGATCGGAATCGCACTATCTAGAGTTCAAGATGGCCCAGACAGTGCAGGGCTAGAGGCAGAAATGGTTCTATAGCAAGGACTAGAAATCTGCTGACTCTGATCAGTATGGGCTTGCTCCTTTTGATGCCATCAAGGGTCTGATGAAGCTGACTACATGGTATGCTTCGCCTTCTGAAGCTGAAGTCGAAAATATCAAGCCTTTGCTGGCTCGTATTCAAGGACTCAAAAGTCCAGCCGGGAGCGGACTGACAGGGACGTAGCTTATGGTGTTCTTCCTTCAGAGGCGCATCCAACCCCTACAATCTCGAGTTTCCAAGTTATGGACTTACTCTGGCTTGACCGATCCTTCTCGAGTGTCTGCCAAGGACCTAGAGAAAAAAGATCTCGACAAGAGGGTTAGATCTTTGACTATTCGTACTGTGAAGATGGAAATTCCGGCTTGTACAGCTGCTTTTTTCAACTCCACTGACCCCTTACTAGAGGTACTCGTCTTGTAATCCAAAATATTTATTTTTCTGCTGCCTCTTTGTACTATGTATTGTTGACGTGCTGTTTGCTGAACCCATTGTAGGGCCATAAATGTTTGACTTCACGTCCTCCTCTCCCTGAGGAAGGACCCCTCAAGGCTAAACCTGCCCCTGCTGAATCCGAAGCCCCCGAGGCTGGTGACAATCAAGATGGGGATGAGGTCGAAGGTTCTCTGGAGAGAAGTGACTCCACGGTGTCGCCTCCTCTTGCTGAATCTGAGACTCAAGTTGCAGAGAAAAAGCGGAAGCGCACAGAAGACTTGACTTCCTCGGGTACATCCAATCCAAAAGATGTACCTCGAGAGAAAACTGCTGTTGAGGGCTCCAACCTCGATATCTTTGGGTTGCTTGACTTGTAAGTCTTCTCACATCGTTTCTTTAAGTTCCCTTGGTCTTTACTTCTTCTCTTGAAGTCGAATACTTTTCTTTCTTAGTGATGACGACAAGCCGAAAGAGGTCACCACTATTGTTCCTCCTTCGGCTACTTGAATTGCTCCGAAGACATGCCCTCAGGAGGAAACCATAGCCGACAAAACAACTATAGGACCTCTGGGAAAAAGCTGTTGATGCGCAACCCCCAAAACGCCAAAAGAAAACCGCGCATACTGCAACTGTTTCTCTTGAGCCTCATCAGCCATCCTCTTCTTCTGATCATGTAAGCCCTATCTTCTGTACCCTAATTCTTTGCTTCTGCGATTTTGCTTTCTTATATGGTTTTGCTCTACAGACTTTGATGCAGAGATTTCTATCTCTTGGCACTGATTGTGTTAAGATTCAGAAAACTGCTGATGCATCCAAAGGTTTTTTTCTTTTGCCCTTCATTTCTCTTGTTTTGTTTCACTTATTTGTATTCTTGTTTCTCATATCTGCTGATATCATCTCCTTGGTTACAGTTTCCCTGGCCGCGGCTCTTGCTCGCGTAGCGGCATTAGAAGCCGAACTGAAAACCTCTACTGAAGCTCTTAAGGATGCCAATACTGCCAAGGTTTCTGCTAAGAAGGCTGCTAAGGAAGCAGAAGCCAGGGCTAAAAAGGCTAAGAAAGCTTTGGCTGAGGCTAATCAGAAACAATCCAAATGGGAGCAGGCTGTAGTCGGGCGACTTGACAAGATTTCCATTTCTGTTGGCAGTAAGTGCTTTACTTTGCCCTTAAGTTTTGGTAAAGTTTCGTCTGTCGACATTATTTGCTTATCTTACTTGTACTTCTGCGATGCAGCAGAGAAACTTGGAGAAGTGTGGAGACTTCGGCAAGGAAATTCCAAAGACCCTCTGCTGGATGCGGTAGACGTGCTGGAATCAAACTGGAAGCTCGCTCGGGATATCCTCCAGCGAACTCGTCGTGTTTTGATTCGCATGTTTGTCGGGTTGTTCCCGAAGAAGAGGGATGAAATGCCTACTGAAAATCTTCGGAAGCTTGTCGCAGCCTTTGACACCATCGAAGACCCCATTCTTGCGATGAAGCTTACCTCGGTGAAGCGAGGTGTCAAAGGGACGATTTCCATTGCCCAATCGCATGGCGAGAAGGTGGAATGGGAGAAGGTTGGCTCCTCCTATGCTTGTCCCCTAGCGGAGATGAAGGAGTTCTTCAAGAAGGCGAAGGGATATGCACCTAAGCTTGTGTTCCTCATCCTTCTTGCGCAAACTCCCTCGAATACTGTGCCTGGGACCTCTGCGCCTTCTTCGAGTACGCCTGCTCCTCACTAGTTGAGAAAATGCTATCGCCGGCGCACCAAAAAGGGCTACCGTCGGTGCATTTTGATGCACCGGCGACCCTCATGCCGGCGGTAATGTGTTATCCCCGGCGCATTGCCCTATTCACCGGCGGTAATAGCACCTACTGTTGGCGAATACCCACATTCGCCAGGGGTAACTTATTTCACTGGCGAATGATACTATGCGCCAGGGATAAAGTCACTTTGCGCTGGTGAATATTTGATTTGCCAGGGATAATATTTCTATGCGCCAGAAAAAATAATTACAGCAGCAAAAAAATAAAATTTAATACAGAGATAATACAGCAGATATATAGCAGATATACACAGATAATACATAGAATAACAGCAGCTAAATAATATTCACAATGTAGCTAAACAAGTAGACAACAAGTAGCTAAACAAGTTGCACCAATTCTCGATACGGACTTACACACATACATAGACAACAAGTAGCTAAACAAGTTGCACCAATTCTCGATCCGGACTTACAAGTCTTGTTCGGGAGAGTACACAAAGTAGCTAAACAAGGAACACATAGAAAAGAAAGGTAGTGGCGGCGGTGAGCATCATCACGAGGAAGGTGGACATCCGGCTCCTCTCCATCTCCCTCATCCTCTCTCGTGCTAGATAGTTGGCATATCTAGTTTCCGCCTCCGCCAAAGTGTTGTATCCCTTGTAGCTGTTGCCGCTGAAACGGTGTACCTGCCTCCTACATTCTGCCCAGTCGTCGTAGACTCCGGGAACCTTGCCCTTGTACACGACATACCACGTCATCTACGCACAAGGAAAAAATTAGTGGTTAAGTAATGAAGAATGAAAGTTGTGCAGCAAAATTTATTAAAAGCGACAAGTTATGCAATAAATAAAGTTTATAAACTAACTCTAAGTTTTGGGTTTCGGCGGGAAGGGATGGATTCCGTCGAGCGTGTTGAATTTCATCATGTCATAGCACAACTCTAAGCGGGTCTCGATTTCTGCATTTGGCGGTGGTGTGAAGCTGGCGTGGAACAAGCCACCCTTCTTGGTCACATCCCTTGAAATGATCGAGCAAATGGTCCGTTGAATGGCACGAAACTCAGCTCGCACTTGTGCATCGGTGGCTTTCTCCATGTCTATGCTAGCTTTTCGGAGTCTTTCTGGCACCAAGATGTCTTGTTCTATTTTGATAATGTCCCTCATATGTAGGATGGCATACCAGGCCTCCAGCCCACTATCTGGCACAGCCTGCTTGTGGCAGCAGAACTCGGTTGTGTGGAAGAGGGTGAAGCAGCCTCGTATTTTTTTCTGCTTTTCGATGGGGCGGTCGGCCTTAGCGACGAAGCCATTGAAGGCTTTATCAAGAACACCCTTAATCTCGGTGTAGTCCTTGCGATTTGCACTCCCCAAGTCCAGGTAAACCACTCCCAATTCATACGGGTGCACGACGAGGAGGGTATAGTGAATTCCTCTGCGCAAAACAACAAGTGATCCTTAGATAAAGAAAATTTACGGAAGAATTAATGTACCGACAGACAGCGAAGGACTACTTACTCGGGGAAGTAGGGCATGAGAAAGCAGTCCTTATCCATGTTGGCTACCATGAAATCCTCGATGTACTTCGAGACAATCGCTCGATTCCCAGGGGCGCCGAGAAATAGCTCATCCATGTAGAAGGGGTCCATTATCACGATCCTCCCTCTTCTCTCTACGATGATATCGTGCGCCATGCTGAGCGATATCAGGCGGACCAAGCTTTTGTTCATCCAGAACATGTGCAAGAGCCGGAAGATGTCTTTGAATCTAATAAAGAAAAGATCCCCTGGGTACCCATCCACAAAGCCCACATTGGTGGGCACCTTGACCACATGTACCGGGTACCCGGGATTTTTATCTCTGAGAAGTGGTCCTCCAGATACATGATGTTGTCATGCACATCCTTGATGATGCCCCCCATATCTTTGAGAATCTCACTCAACAGCATTGGTTCACCAAGAAAATGCATCTTCCTCCAAGGGGTCGACAACATGTTGAGAACCCGAGCCGCTGGGCACACCGAGGTAGAGGCCACTTCACCTTTTTTTCTTCTGCTTCCTCTCCTTCTGCTTGTTGCAGAGGGGAGTGCCTTTTTGTTGCATCTCCTCTTTGGTTAGAACGAAGAGTGTATTCGGCGAAATCATATATTGCGGCGGCGCGGTGAAGGCGGCAGCTTGTTCCTCTGGCGTTTCCTGAGAACTAAACATCAGCTTCTTCGCCAGAGGACCACGGCCTTGATCGGGTACATGTCGAGGAGCATCGTCGGCCTCCAAATCAGTGATGAAAGTATCGATGGGAGCCTGGTCAATATCCATTGCGCCATCGTGCTCGGGAGGATCATTAGCGGGTGGAGTGTCGGGCCTTTCTTCCCTTGCCTCCGGCACAAAGGGTGGAGCGACCTTGCCTTGGCTCAGCGCCACTGACGCAATCGGTGGAGTGACCCTTTCTTGGCTTGCCTCCGACCTTAAGGAGGTGTACAGCCGAATCAGGGCTTTTGGCCATAGCAAGATGTGGTTCTTGAGTTGTCCGATCTTCATCTCGCTTTCGGCATCCGCTGGTTGGTTAGGAGGATCCAACTAACGGCAGAACGGCAACACATGTGCCACCTGAACCTGGTGCATGCTATCGGGCATAGGGTTACCATGGTACAGCCGGCTGAGTGGCATCAAGATGTTTCCCTTCGCCACGTCCTTGAACTGGTTGTCCAGTTTTAGTAGCAAGGTGCATTGTGTCGAGCTCTCTTGCAGAAACACAACACGTACGTGAAAGAGAGTGGCGGCGATGAAGTAATTGACTGCTTGCAGAGGAGGCTCAATATATTACCGTGAGGGCATCAATCTCGGCAAGCGTCGACGGATCGGCGGGCGTGCAAGTGATGCAGGGGCTGCTAGCCGCCACGGCCGGCGAGTCCTCCGTACGGCCACCACTTGTGTTGTTGTCCTCCGTAGTCACCGTTGCAGCGGGTGAATCATGCCGTGGTTCACTTTGAGCCCGCGGCGCCTCTTTGTCCGAGTTGCTGGCGCCTAAGCTCAACAACGGTAACGGCCCCGTTTGGCCTCCCGCGATATAAGTGGCGATCCTCTGGGTGAGGTCGGGCATGATTTCGTTGACCTTCGCAACAGTTTTCTCCTCGACCCTCCTTTCCATGTTTGTTTCCATGTCCGCGATCTTTCTCTTGAGGGCCTCCGTCTCTGAAGTGTCCTGGCTCTTCTTCGCCTGTCATGACTCCTTGGTGCTAGGCTCAGCCAAGCCATAGCCGGAATGCTTGTGACCTACTCTGGCGCCGGTGACACAGCCTAAGTGCGGCCTCTTCAACAGCGGCTGCTCCTTTGCGATGTTTATGCCCCTTATGTAAGGATTGTCCCACGGGACTTTGGCTGTCGACGTCTGGGACGAGGAGCCGGAATCAGCTGCTTGTATTTGTGCTTGCTGCAGAAAAGACAACATGAACAATTTTAGAATTGTGTGCTACTAGCTTGCAATGGACTTAACAATCTTGTAAATTGCTTACCACTACTTTCTCGACTTCTGCCACCTTCAGGTCCGTGCGCAAAACTACACCCTGCACTACTGATGTCTACACACGCTTATGTTCCTGTAGACAGTGTTGGGCCTCCAAGTGCAGAGGTTTGTAGAGCAGCAACCAGTTTCCCTTAAGTGGATCACCCAAGGTTTATCGAACTCAGGGAGGAAGAGGTCAAAGCTATCCCTCTCAAGCAACCCTGCAATTACGATACAGAAAGTCTCTTGTGTCCCCAACACACCCAATACACTTGTCAGATGTATAGGTGCACTAGTTCGGCGAAGAGATAGTAAAATACAAGCGGTAGTGATGATTATAAGTAGTAAATGCAATCTGGAATAAAAATCGCTGCGAGCAAACATGTAACAAAATAGCAAGTAAACGGTGTGCAATGCTTGGAAACAAGGCCTAGGGATCATACTTTCACTAGTGGACACACTCCCAACAAATATAACATGATTGAACAAATAAACAACTTCTCTTCACTATGGTACTCTGAATTACTCTCCTATTGAATAACACTAATCATTGTGTAGTGGGTACAGAAGCACCCCTTAAAGTTCATCAAGTACTTGACAAACACCACTCATAGAGATATCCAAATCAAAGCACAACTCAAGATAGATATTATTGCAACTTAGACCAAGTACTAACACGGTGCACACACTATCAACATTACACCATGAAAGGAGGAATAGATCGCTTCAATACTATCATAGCGATAATTATTCTCATAATCCATAAGAGATCACAATCGTAGCCTAGACCAAGTACCACCATGATGCGCGCACTGTCACCGTTACACCATGGCAGGAGGAATAGATCACTTTAATAATACCACTAGAGTACACATAATATCTGAATAATAACATCTACTTGTTCAACATGATACAAAGCTCACGATCACATAAAGATCACATCATGGGAGAGAGAGGTGAACCACATAGCTACCGGTAGAGCCCTCAGCCCCGGGGATGAACTACTCCCTCCTCATCATAGGAGACAGCAAGGTTGATGGAGATGGCGGTGAGGTCGATGGAGACGGCGGAGACGGCGATGGAGACCGATGGAGATGGCTCCGGGGGCACTTCCCCGTCCCGGCAGGGTGTCGGGATAGAGACTTTTGTCCCCCGAAATTTGTCTTCGACGGCGGCGGAGCTGCGGAACTGTTCTGGAAAAATCGTCGACTCCTTTAGGGTTTTCCGTCCCGAGGCTTTATATAGGCGAAGGGGCGTCGTCAGGGGGCAGCCAGGGGCTCCTCACACCAGGGTGGCGTGGCCAGGGCCTGGGCCACCCCAGCCCTGTGTGTGGGACCCCTGTGGCCCCCCTCCTACTCATCTTCGGATCTCTGGAAGCTTCCGGGTAAAATAAGACTTCAGGAACTTGTTTTGTCCAATTCCGAGAATATTTCCTGTGTATCACTTCTGAAACACAAAAACAGCAGAAAACAGGGAACTGGCACTGTGGCATCTTGTCAATAGGTTAGTTCCAGAAATTGCATAAAAAACCACGAAGTGTAACAAAACACAAGGCAAATGGTGCTAAAACAAGCATGGAGCATCAAAAATTATAAATACGTTTGAGACGTATCAGCATCCCCAAGCTTAACTCATGCTCGTCCTCGAGTAGGTAAGTGATAACAAAAGAAATAATTTTTGAGGTGACATGCACCTACACAATCTTGATCATATATGTAAGCATTGTGAGCTGGGATCATAAGAACTTAAAACATGGGCATGAAAGATATAATCTTGATAATAGAAACTTAGCAATCATGTTATAACATGAAAATTAACACAAACAAAAGATCATGAAAATGAAACAATGAAACAATGAAAGTCAAACGTGTGTTCAAATCATAAGGAAAAATATACAAATGGTTTTCAGCTTGTCCTTCAAAGAGAGCAAAACATAAATGCATAGGACACCTTCAAGTTTAAGAGGGCGACTAGATACAAGTAATTTAAGAACAAGTGAAACCAACAATATAAATCAATCAATGAACTTTGGGACAATGCATATCACACTAAGAATGACAACTATGCTCTCTTAATGGTGCATAAAGATAGAAGGTGGTGACTCAACATAAAAGTAAAAGAAAGGCCCTTCGCAGAGGGAAGCAGAGATTAAACATGTGCTAGAGCTTTTCATTTGTGAAACAGAGAGATAAAAAATTGTTTTTTGAGAGGTGGTTGCTTTTGTCAACGACTGGCAATGGGGTTCTTACTATCTTCCATACAAAAATGAAGCAAGTTTTTGAGAGAGAGATTGGCACTTTTGTGCTCTTTTATAAAGCTTGGCACTCCTCCCCACCTTTTTTCCTTTCTCAAACCATGGCTAACCGATTCCATCGGGTGCCCACCAACATTCACATTCCATGGAGGAGTGCCTTTTTTCTTTCATTTTTCCTTTTTTTTTGGAATAATATAATATGGAAGATAGCAAATCCGACCACTACGTCCCCATGAGCTGAAAACAGTGTCACAAAATGAGAAGTATTTTGAAGGTTTTTTTGAAAGGTAGCACATGAAAATTTACTTGGAATGGCTTGCAAATACCATGCATAGGAATTTATAGTGGACACAATGGCAAACTTGGTTTTTGGGAGTTGGATGCACGAGTAGAGCTCATACTCAGTACAAGGCGAGGGCTAGCAAAAGAGTGAGAGCGACCAACTAAGAGAGCAATAACGGCCATAATCATGCAAAGCGACAAAGAGAGATTAAAAGAAGCATAAGATGGCATCAAAAGTCAAAAACTAAATGATCATAGAGGCTATTGGCGACTTTGTATGATTCTAACATGTGTGAGCATGCGCCAAGTCAACCCAAATAAAGCATCAAGGAGAAAACCAAAATAATGCTTCCATACAATAAAAACAACGCATGATTTTTTTCAAAGGCTCATTAAGCAATCTCAGTTATTTGAGACAAGTCATGCTACAGAAAAACCACTAAGCATACTATCAAAAAGACATCAATCATGACATGAAAAAGCCTAAGCCGCAGTCTACACAAGCTCCTTCTTGTACCACTATTTTGCACAAAGCTTTTCTCTTTTCCAACACCATTTGAAATTTTTATAAACACCTCTTTTGATGAAAACCAATAAAGATCAGAGGCAAAAATACACCTTGATGAAAAGATATGACAAGGTCTGAACGCAAATCAAGGCGAAAACGAAAACCAAAAGCAGTAGCAGAAAAAGAAGAACACTCGGTGAAATTGTAAGAATGGAAAACGGAGTGTTCTTTGCTAATGAAAACGAGTACATCTCCTCCAAAGGAAATTTGATGTGATCCAACCATTTATTGCAGCAAACAAAACTAAACTAACTAAGAAAACTAAAACAACTAATGCTCCAAGAAAAACACATAGTGCATGAAGCAATAAAAATATAGTGTTTTGAAAGGTGACCTGATTTTTGCCGATGAAGAAGGGGTGCCTCAGGGGCATCCCCAAGCTTTGACGCTTGTACTTCTTGGATATTTCTTGGGGTGATGCATGGGCATCCCCAAGCTTGAGCTTTTGTCCATTCTTCAACTCATCTCATCATTCTCCAATCCCTACACTTGAAAACTTCCTTCATACAAAACTAAACACAATTCTATTAGCAACATTAGTGTAAGCATAACATATAATCAACCCTCTTTTTGCTTCAGGTTTCAACTCAAAACCACCACATATATAGCAAATACTACTGTAGCAACCTCCCCAAAAGTTTCATGATCAAAAGAACTCAAAAGAAAGCGATAAAGTGGCAAACACAAATATTGGCAGAAATCTGTCAAAACTGAACAGCTGACAAAGGTCGAATTTTTGAGGGGTTTTCTGTTGCTCAAATAAAAAAGTGTTCAACTAACAAAAGTTTGGATATAACCTGGGGCATATGCACAAGAAATCGCAGGTCCAAAAGATAAACAGAGAATTTATACGAATTTTTACGGTGCAGCACCAAAAACTGTTTCAGGACAGCAACATCCCCAAATCTTACCTCACTCAAATTAGAGGCTTCTCTTGGCACAACAACAAAATAAAATGGATAAGGAGAGGTCATTACAGTAGTAATGACTTCCAAGACTCAAATAAAAGAAAAAGTACTGAAAATAAACAATGGGTTATCTCCCAAGAGTGCTTTTCTTTAACGCCTTTGAGCTAGGCGCAGTAATTTGCAAAGATGCTCATGTGGGCGCCATATAAGAGCTTGAGGCAAAGGCGCCATATAAAAACTTGAAGAAATAGAGAGCATCAAAAAGCAAGTATGAAACACATTTAAATCTAAACCACTTCCTATGAAAAATAGTCTTGTAAAGAGACAAGTCATGAAAGCGCAAAGCAAAAAAGCATAGGAAGGCAAAACAAGTACAACTTCAAGAATTGCAACATAAAGAGGGGAAACTCAATATCATTGAGATCCATCAAATCATGTTTCCCTCTCTCATAATAACTTTCAGTAGCATCATGAATAGAATTAACAATATAACTATCACGTAAAGCATCCCTATCATGAGCCACATGCATAAAAGGATTAATACTCCCCACATGAACAATAGTAGTAGGAGCAGATTCAACAGAATAATTATTCTCATCACCATAATCATCAAAGACAGGAGGCATATTGTAATCATAACTATTTTTCTCCTCAAAAGTAGGTGAATTGAAAACATTATAATCATCATCATAAATTAGAGGCTTAGTATCATCACAAGATAGAGAACTACTATGTCGCAAAGCATATTCATCAAACATATCATCATAAGAAGGAACATGGATAGCACTAATGGTACAACAATTATTAACCTTAGAATTGGTACCAAAAAGATTTTCAATATCAAAAGTAGAGTGCTTTTCCCAATCATGATCACTAACATAAGTAATAGGCATAGGAACATCATCCCAATCAGAATTATCATAATCTATAGCAGGATCATAACGCTTAGGGGAAGATACCGTGTCCTCTCGCCTCTTACTCCTCTTCTTATTCTTCTTCTTATTCTTCTTCTTCATACTCTTCATACTCTTCTTACTCTCTCCTTTAGGAGGGAGAGACTTGAAGGGCACCTTCTCCACATATTCTCTAGGAGGGAAAGGCATCTTCTCCACATAATCTGGTTTGCTGACAGGAACAACACAAGAAACTTTGGAGGATTCCTCCTCTCTATTAATAAGATTGAAACATCTATTAGTCCTGTCATAGCTTGGCAAAACATCATGTTTTATAAGATCTTGTAAGTAAGTATTTGCGAGGCAATCTTTAGCACAATAGAGATGACAACCACGAAGGGTACTATTAATATCAGCATCTCTCATATCAACCAAAGAAATCTTTCTAGATATCTCTTCACAATTCAAAAACAAGGTAAGCTCATCATGCTGATTGAGAGTAATCTTATCATCACAATACAAATTTGCAGTACTCGTTCGATTAATTTGGCATTGAAAATTAAAGTGACCATTTTCACCGCAAAATTCACAAAGAAAAGGATAAAGCTCACAAACCCTTTCACCAAGCACATCTAGATCCTTGAGCCACATACTGGTTTCTTCATTTGTGTGGGTGATGCAATAATCTTCCTTGTTGTAGCTCTGTTCACAAGGTCTATGTACTCCACAAAAATTAACATGCTTATAAGAAATAGGACTTTTAGAAGTTTGAGCATGTTTATTGCAATCATCAATAACAATATCACTTTCTATGCAAGTATCCTTAAAAGGTTCATGATACACGTCCCCATTTCCTTTAGGAACATTCATATGGGAAGCAAAGGCTTTAAAGCAATCAACCATAATTTGAGGATCAAGACCATATTTAGCACTAAGCTCTTGAAAATTAGCAGTTTCAGCGAAAGACTTAATGCAATCAAACTCATAATTCATACCTGATCCTTTACCTTTGTCGCTATCCCAACCTTCAATATTGTTTTGAATTGTCTCAAGCAGACCCCACTTGGTGTCGACATCCTTGCTTGTGAAAGACCCATCAAAGCATGCATCTAGATAGTCCTTGTAATATCCTGAAAGCCTTGCATAAAAATTATTAATAACAATATTACAGGGAAGATCATGAATAGGACATTTGGGCATTAGTGACTTCAATCTTCCCCACGCTTGGGCAATGCTTTCTCCATCATGAGGCCAAAAATTATATATCCGATTACGATCTTTATGAATTTCACTTGGAGGATAAAACTTGGAAAAAAAGAGAGGCACCATTTCCTCCCATGCAATAGATGGACCATCTTCTAGCAGTCGATACCATTCCTCAGCTCTGCCTTTCAATGATAAAGAGAATAGCTTCTTCTTAACTTGGTTCATTGAAATACCTGCACACTAGAACAACTCGCATAATTCATGTATAAAAAGCAAATGATCACCAGGATGGACAGTTCCATCTCCTAAATAGCAGTTATCCCTAACACATTCAACAATCTTCGTAGGTATTTTAAAAGGATGAGGAGAACAAGCATCATTAGAAACATCACATATGGGAGATAAAATATCATCAGAACAAACCTTCTCCACTAAAGCTGGGGGACTAAAAATATCATACTTAACAAAACCAGCTTCCCCAAGCTTAGACTTTTCTATAGCATTAGCATTAACGCTATTCAAAGCATTCGTACTAATAACATTGCTATGCGAAATAAGCTC
This sequence comes from Dactylis glomerata, assembly GCA_007115705.1. Lineage (NCBI taxonomy): Eukaryota > Viridiplantae > Streptophyta > Magnoliopsida > Poales > Poaceae > Dactylis > Dactylis glomerata. The sequence continues at coordinate 1,310,261 of QXEO01000721.1, forward strand.
CAAAGGATTTTCAATTTTCTCTTCAAATCTAAAATCGGGAAAAAGACTAAAGAACTCTTTGTTTTCCATTAAGCCTAACTAGTGAAAATAAAAACAAGAAACAAAAAGATATAATTGCAGAATCTAAAGGAAATAACTTCGAGCACTCACACAGGAGGATGCGAGTACCTTTTACCTTACCTCCCCGGCAACGGCGCCAGAAAAGAGCTTGATGTCTACACACGCTTCTGTTCTTATAGACAGTGTTGGGCCTCCAAGTGCAGAGGTTTGTAGAGCAGCAACAAGTTTCCCTTAAGTGGATCACCCAAGGTTTATCGAACTCAGGGAGGAAGAGGTCAAAGCTATCCCTCTCAAGCAACCCTGCAATTACGATACAGAAAGTCTCTTGTGTCCCCAACACACCCAATACACTTGTCAGATGTATAGGTGCACTAGTTCGGCGAAGAGATAGTAAAATACAAGCGGTAGTGATGATTATAAGTAGTAAATGCAATCTGGAATAAAAACGCTGTGAGCAAACATGTAACAAAATAGCAAGTAAACGGTGTGCAATGCTTGGAAACAAGGCCTAGGGATCATACTTTCACTAGTGGACACACTCCCAACAAATATAACATGATTGAACAAATAAACAACTTCTCTTCACTATGGTACTCTGAATTACTCTCCTATTGAATAACACTAATCATTGTGTAGTGGCTACAGAAGCACCCCTTAAAGTTCATCAAGTACTTGACAAACACCACTCATAGAGATATCCAAATCAAAGCACAACTCAAGATAGATATTATTGCAACTTAGACCAAGTACTAACACGGTGCATACACTGTCAACATTACACCATGAAAGGAGGAATAGATCGCTTCAATACTATCATAGCGATAATTATTCTCATAATCCATAAGAGATCACAATCGTAGCCTAGACCAAGTACCACCATGATGCACGCACTGTCACCGTTACACCATGGCAGGAGGAATAGATTACTTTAATAATACCACTAGAGTACACATAATATCTGAATAATAACATCTACTTGTTCAACATGATACAAAGCTCACGATCACATAAAGATCACATCATGGGAGAGAGAGGTGAACCACATAGCTACCGGTAGAGCCCTCAGCCCCGGGGATGAACTACTCCCTCCTCATCATAGGAGACAGCAAGGTTGATGGAGATGGCGGTGAGGTCGATGGAGACGGCGGAGACGGCGATGGAGACCGATGGAGATGGCTCCGGGGGCACTTCCCCATCCCGGCAGGGTGCCGGAACAGAGACTTCTGTCCCCCGAAATTTGTCTTCGACGGCGGCGGAGCTGCGGAACTGTTCTGGAAAAATCGTCGACTCCTTTAGGGTTTTCCGTCCCGAGGCTTTATATCGGTGAAGGGGCGTCGTCAAGGGGCAGCCAGGGGCTCCTCACACCAGGGTGGCGCGGCCAGGGCCTGGGCCACGCCAGCCCTGTGTGTGGGGCCCCTGCGGCCCCCTCCTACTCCTCTTCGGATCTCTGGAAGCTTCCGGGTAAAATAAGACTTCAGGAACTTGTTTCATCCAATTCCGAGAATATTTCATGTGTATCACTTCTGAAACACAAAAACAGCACAAAACAGGGAACTGGCACTATGGCATCTTGTCAATAGGTTAGTTCCGGAAATCGCATAAAAACGCCACGAAGTGTAACAAAACACAAGGCAAATGGTGCTAAAACAAGCATGGAGCATCAAAAATTATAGATACGTTTGAGACGTATCAACCACCTTGGGGTCCGTGATGAGTTTCCCAGTTTCCATTTCTTTACGGTACCGGGACTTGACAAATGCCCTGAACTGCGGGTCCTCATACTTGTCGTAGGGGTTCTCAATGCCCTGCTCTATGTATGTCTAGTCCTCCTTGTCCCATTTTGGCTTCTTGCCGTCGTAACCACGGCAACTGAGACGGTGGTGCCCAATGTTCTTCTCCGCGAGGTCCTTCCCCCATTTGCTTTGCACCTTGGTGAAATCATCAGCTTCATTCGCAAGGAAGACCTTGAATTCCTCTTCCGTCATCCGCGGGAAAGTGGCGATGGACCTCTTCGAAAGGCTCATGATCAGCAATCATTTCCCTCAGCATAGTTTTATAACTGCTAAGGTGTTTGGTGAACCTAGTGAGGGCATATATGTTCACAATATTCTTCTTGAGATCCTGTTTTCTGTACTCCGGAGGGAACTTGTACCATGCGTGCAGCCTCGAGATTAGCTGGACACACAGATGGTCCTTACTTTGGAGGTTCGTCTCATTGACGTTGACGACGTCACAAAGGATTGCTGCCAGCTGGAGGCCGTACCTCTTCGTGAAATTTAGTGGCTCCTTAGGAATACCACTAGCGGGGTCAACCAATGTGAATGTGTCTCGCTTGGCGGCAACAAGGTTTGGGCACCGCTTCTTCCGAACTCTTTTGTTCACCTGGCTAGTTGACCCGGAGCCACCCGCGTCGGCGCCACTATCGGTGGTTTCCTAGTCGATGACCCTCCTCTCATTGTCATCACCAGCATCGGCATCGTCATCGTCACTAGGTCGATATTCACCATCTTCCTGCTGCGACTCCAAGACCATGAGCCTGTAGTGCTCTTCCATCTCTAATTTCCGAGAAGACAACCCGGCAACGTCGCCGTCGATGTTCCGGTTTCCAAAAGACGACATGGCTACACAAGAGATAAGATTTTTTAGCTAGCGACACAAATTTTCACGGCAAAAATTCGGCATGACCTTTGCTAAAAATGGTCATGCCGGAGTGCCAGAAATTCGCCGGAACGGAAGTTAATCAACACTCCGGAAAAACATTGGCACTCAATGTACCTGCACAACATACATAGCTCCAGGAACAACATATATATACATAGCAGCCAATCTGTTCCAGCAAGAACATACACAATAGCCAATCTGTTCCAGGAACAACATATATATACATATATAGCAGCCAATCTGTTCCAGCAAGAACATACACAATAGCCAATCTGTGGGAGGCACACCTTTGCACTTTTTTTACATTGTAGTCTTATATACCCAGCAACCAAATCGAGCATGCCAGAAAATCATCAGAAATAAAGTTCATAACTAGCTCACTTAAAAACTGACACAAGCCAACACATCATAGTGCTAATCAAAATCACCTTAAAGAAATAATTGCAAGCTTGCATTGCATTCAGTGTCAGTAGCACTATTTTCATATCCTAATGTGAATTTTTTTCAAGCAAGGAGTAAAAGATTTAGGTGGCTCATTTGAAGTACTCATTAACTACTGTCCAAGCAATCGAAAAGTAGATTGAACTACTGTCCAAGCAATTAATTGCTACAGTAATAGATCAATACTCCCTATTTCAAATTTGATCTTGAAATTTCTAGTTCAGGAATAGCTGCAACTACAGTAGCATATGGAGCAGGTTTTCAAGTGTAACAGACATTTAGCAAGTTTGAATTACTCCATACTTGCAGGTTGGACTACAAGCTTGTGAAATGAACATTTTTTCAATGCAGGTTGGACTACAAGCTTGTGAAAACACCCACAAGTAATGTTGTAGTGGCAAAATTTACAGTTATGTGAGAATCCAAGCCAATTACTTGGATTTAATTTGGCACCCCCGATGTAAGACTACCTAAACCAGATGATGATAGTACAACTATTACATACACAGTTCACAACAGCTAACCAACCTTTTGAGAACATAATACTTTCTTCTGTAGGATTGTATAGAACTGAAGTAACTAAGAGGTTGGTAAAATAGAAGAATTAATACATCGATCATATTGCCTGGGGGAAGTGACACTGCATTTGCAGATGATAATATTAGATTTTGCATTCGATGTGTGTGATAATAAGAACTAAGCATGCACCTACCTACTGTGTTAACTAGATGAAAGTGGGGAGGCCACACAGAGGTAGAGGCTAGTTGATGGTTAACAAAACTTAAATAAATAGCAACTAAATGATTGACAGCACTTGAGTTAAGCATTTAGGCAACACCACAAACACCTTGTGTACAACGAATCTCACCAAAATCAGATCAGATGCAAAATCAGATCTCACCAAAATCTCACCTTGTATGAACACTTACGGATGCAGATCAGATGGGGGAGAAGACTAGAACACTTACAGATGATAGTACCTTGAGGAAGGCGGTGTAGGCGCACATGGGCTCCGGTGGCGCGCGTGGGCTCCGGTGGCGGTGGGGACCTCCAGGCGGTGCAGGCGCGCGTGGGCTCCGGTGGCGGCGAGGACCTCCAGGCGGTGCAGGCGCGCGTGGCCTCCGTTGGTGGTGCAGGCGCGCGTGGGCTCCGGTGGCGGCGAGGACCTCCAGGCAGTGCAGGCGCGCGTGGGCTCCGGTGGCGGTGTAAGCGCGCGTGGGCTCCGGTGGCGGTGAGGACCTCAAGGCGGTGCAGGCGCGCGTGGGCGGAGGGAGTTAGGGTTTCTAGCTAATTGAGTGGGGATCGAGAGGAGGGAGAGAGGGGCCAAAACGGTATAGGCCAGTGTTAGTTTACCCCTGGCGAATACGGACATAAGACACGGAATTCGCCAGGGGTAAGAACTGACCCTATGACCAGTGGGGCCGCGAAGAATTACCCCTGGCGAATTAGGGGTGTTGTTCGCCGGCGAAAAACTAAGACTGGGACCCACCAGCTAATTACCCCTGGCTAATTTAGGGTGTTATTCGCCAGGGATAAAATCGCCATTGTTTTTTTTTGTTTCTTTGTTTTTTCCTTTTGCTTTGTTTTTCCCTGTTTCTTTGTTTTTTTTTGTTTCTTTGTTTTTTCCTTTTGCTTTGTTTTTTATTTTTTTCTTTCCTAACTATAATTATTGTGACTAAGAAAAAGGAAAATATAATTGATAAATATAGTCATGCTAGCTATAATTGATAAATTTAATAATGTGTTTTTTTTTCTTTTTTGCTTTGTTTTTTCTTTTTCCTTTCCAAACTTTAATTATTGTGACAAAGAAATATGTGATAAATATATGGGCATAATACAAGGAAAATATAATTGATAAATATAATCATATGTCATTAATTGGAGATCGATGCATATCATTGCGATGGAATTTTTAGCGTTTCCATGCATCACACTCATCTTCGTCTTTGCGAATTGCCTTTCTTGTTCGTCGTTGTTGAATACTTGACCCCCATATCATGACTCCTTCTTGTGAACGGAACACCTGTCCTAGGTAGCGTGGTCCTGCTTCTTCTTTTGGTGTATGTTGCATCGCCTTCATCGGATTCTTCCATCATTGGGTCTCCTACGAGGCCGTCGAAGTCTTGCTCGTCGGCGACTCCATCCATTCCAATGAGGGCCCTTTTTACACTCCTTACAACAACACGACTAGGCCTGGACGGGTCGATTACGAAGAAGCATTGCTCCACTTGCCTAGCCAGTACCCATGGCTCATTTTGCGCGGTGGGGTTCTTGGTCTTGGATTTGTTGGCTTCGGGCATACACATAGTGGTGAAATATTCGTCTTCTTTTGTAATGTTTGTAGCCTATCTGACACGGAACATCGGAAGCTTCTCACCGATGTAGTTGATCTCCCAGATTTCCTCAATCTTTCCATAGTATCTTTTCTTATCTTCACCCGTGTAAGACACCATCATTACAGACGAGTTCTGATAATCGCCTCCTTTGTCTCTTTCCTCTGTGTAGAATGTGTACCCGTTGATGTCGTATGCTTGATAAGTCATGAGGTTGGGCGCGGGTCCATATGACAAGGCGAGTAATATTCTGTCACTCTCAGAGGTCATTGGCGGGGGATTAGCATCGATCTAGTCTTTGAACCAGCGCGCGAAAGAGGAGTTGTGTGCTCTAAATATCTCTTCTTCCATCATCGGCTTGCGTGCACTATTCTTGATCATGGTTTTGTGCTCTTCCACCCAAGGTTCGAGATCGTCAATGTGTTGTAGCGCTACTAAGTGGGCCATGTTGAAGTTGGCTCTCCGACCAGAGCAGTCCACATCCATTGCCCTCTTGCCAGTGTTGTGGCCTACTCCCTCAAACCTGCCAAGGTGCTTGTTTGCGGGCAAACCAACTGGTGTGTTCTCCTCATTTAGATAGTTCTTGCAGAAAGAGATACACTCTTCGGTGAGAAAGCCCTGGACGATGCTTCCATCTGGATGTGCCCTGTTACGAACGTATGCTTTGATGATCCCGTTCATTCTTTCTAATGCCATCATGTTGTGCAAGAATGCAGGCCCGAGATCCTCGATATCATCCACTATATGGACCAGTAGATGGACCATGATGTCAAGGAATGCGGGCAGGAAGTACATCTCAAGCTCGTTTATGATGTTGACGATCTCTTCCTGCAGCCTCCCTAGTTTCTTCACGCTTATCGACTTTCGAGTGATGACGTCAAAAAAGTGACAGAGGCCAGTCAGTATTTGACGGACGTGCGGTTCCATTATCCCTCGGATTGCTACCGGAAGTATCTGCGTCATCATGATGTGACAGTCATGAGACTTCATCCCGCTGAAGATTTTTTGTTTGGGTCCAGGTATCTGCTTACGAGCCCTGCGTAGCCTAAGGGAAATCTGACTCCTAGGAGGCACTTGAACATCTGGTCTAGCTTGTTGGGACTTAGAGTGAAGCAGGAGGGGGCGAGGCTGCATGATTTGCCCTTGCTGATCTCCTCCGCCGGTGGTAAGTGAAGCTCTTTCCTTATATTTAGGGCCATCAGGTCATTTCTCGCTTTCGGCCCATCTTTGGTCCTATCTGGCATGTTGAACAGAGTGACGAGCAAGCTCTCGCACACATTCTTCGTGATGTGCATGATATCAAGGCAATGAGGCGTACCGAGGACCTTCCAGTACGGCAAGTCCCAAAACACGGACCTCCTTTTCCATACACCCATGAGAGGTTCCACTTCAGCCTTGTTCTTCTTCTCTCCTCGCTTTCGCTTCTTTATTATCTTTCCTGGTGGAGGGCAATTTTTACAATATTTCAACAAAATATCGATCTCTACGCCACTCCTCTTAGGTGGAGGTCCTTTGAGCTCATCTTTACCGTTGAAAAGATCTTCACGCCTTCTCCAGGGATCATTCTTGGGTAACCACATTCGATGCCTCATGTAGATGGTTTTCAAAGATCCGGAATCCTTACCCAGCTGTAGAAATGGCGTCAATTCCATGCACCTCACACAAGCCTTGTGTCCGTGGCACACCTGGCACGCAATATATCCGTATCCAAGATAGTCCTGCACCATCGTGAGCAGCGCGACTTTGAGACAGAAAGTTTCTTCCTTGTGGGCATCCCATGTTTCTACCCCTTCCCCCCACAAGGTGTCTAGCTCTTCCTTCAACAACTCAAGATACAGGTTGATATCGCTCCCTGGCTGTGTCGGCCCTTGAATTAGCATACTCATGTGTATGTACTTCTTCTTCAGGCACAGCCAGGGGGGATGTTGTACATCCATACAAACACCGGCCGGGTACTATGCTTGCTGCTCTGGTTCCCAAACGGATTGAGTCCATCGGTGCTCGCACCAAGCCTGATGTTCCTTGGATCTCTCCCGAATTCTTTGTAGTACTCCTCGTCTAATGCTCTCCACTGGTTTGTATCCGAAGGGTGCGTCAGCACTGGGTCTTCAACCCGTTTTGGATCAAGCAACACTGCTGCCTTTCTATCCACGTGCCAGAGCATGAGCTTTGCTTCCTTGGGGTCCGCGAAGTACCGCTGCAGATGGTGCCTTAGCGAGAAGTACCACACAACTTTTCGAGGAGCCTTCTTGGTCCCTCTCTTGTACCGATCAGCTTCGCACACTGGGCATGTGGTCTCATCCGCGTGCTCATTCCGATAAATTATGCAGTCATTGACGCAGGCGTGGTATTTTGTGTGCGGCAAATCAAGAGGGCACACAATTTTCTTGGCCTCATTTAGACTACCGGCACACGTGTTATCTTTAGGAAAGCGCTTCTTCAGCCATCGGAAGAGGTTTTCCACGCTCGAGTCGGACCATCCGTGTCTTGCCTTCATCTCCAGAAGATCAAGAGCTACTCTCAAGCGGTTATCCTCCGGCTCGCGACCAGGTGCGTCGTACAATGGAGTTCTCAAGTCTATCTCCAGTTGCACCAGCTTAGATTTGCGTCTATCGCCAGCTCTGGCGCCAGTCGATATGTTGTTCATAAGAAGTTCTTGAAAGTGAGGGTCCCGCATGGCTGCGGTTAGCGGGGTACTCCTGTCCTCGACTTCTACATTTTCCACTTCTTCTTCTTCGTCGTCGTGGGCGGCAACCTCTTCATCGTCTTCATTGCCGTCTTCCTCATCTTCTAATCTTGCCGCCCCATCTTGGTCATGATTATCATCTTGGTCATCAGCACCCATCCACTGGGTGTGGTCCTCCATGAATCTAGACCTAAGCAGGTGCTCCTTCACCGTGCCTGAAGAGGGGGTGAACATGGACCCTAGTTTGCATCTTTGACACGGACACCTTATATACATGTCGTTATTTCGATGCATCTCGGCTGTCACGTGTTGCACATATCTATCCACGTTGCTTTCTCTCATCGTGAACACCATTGTTGCCTGTTACAACAAGAGAATTGATTAGAACGATCGTCTCGGTTATCACGAAAAATTTCGGCATGACCTTCCCTAAAAAGGTCATGTGGAGAGCCAGAAATTCGCCGGAATGGAAGTTAATCAACATTCCGGCAAAACATCGGCAACTCATTCTCATGCCATCATGTCTTTCTCTCTTGTTATGTACATACCTGTTAGATCGGTACGTATATTGACGCGTCAACCGTTCCTATGAAGTTCTAGATCTAGATCTAGAACTACAAGCATGCATGTATTTGGGAGAGATCTAATTTGGTAGAGGGTGAGTGCATATGGGTAGGAAGATATTGGTTAAGATACATCAAATATTGTTGGTTAAAATAGCTAAATTGGGTGGAGGGAAGTGGGAGAATGTGTTTGCGAGTGGTTTGGCTCGAGTTGCAATAGGCAATAAGTGAGGGAGAGAGATGGGTGGTTGATACGTCTCAAACGTATCTATAATTTTTGATGCTCCATGCTTGTGTATACACCATTTGCTTAGTGTTTTGTTACACTTCGTGGCATTTTTATGCATTTTCCGGAACTAACCTATTAACAAGATGCCACAGTGCCAGTTCCCTGTTTTCTGCTGTTTTTGTGTTTCAGAAAAGTTACACAAGAAATATTCTCAGAATTGGACGAAACAAAAGCCGAACATCCAGATATTTAATGAAGCTTCCAGAAGACCGAAGAGGAGACGGAGAGGGGCCACAGGGCGGCCAAACCACCAGGGGGCGCGGCCTGCCCCTGGCCCGCGCCCACCTGTGGTGAGGCCACCCTGGTCCACCTCTGGCGCCGCCCCTTCGCCTATAAAGACTCCCCGACGGGAAAAACCTAAAGACCCGATCAATTTTCCAGAAACACATCGTGATCTGCCGCCGTCGTCGACCCGAGATCGGGAGGGTCTAGAAGCTCTTCCCGGCACCCTGTCAGAGAGGGGAATCGTCACCGGAGGTCTTCTTCATCGTCATGCTTGCCTCCAGCGTGATGAGTGAGTAGTCTACCTTGGACTATGGGTCCATAGCAGTAGCTAGATGGTTGTCTTCTCCACCATGTGCTTCATGTTTAGATCTCGTGAGCTGCCTTACATGATCGAGATCATCTTTGTGTAATTCTACATGTTGTGTTTGTTGGGATCCGATGAATATTGGTGTTATGTTAAGTTGATGTGCTGAATATTATCTTATGTTATCTCTATGTTGTTTATGATCTTGCATGCTCTCCGTTGTTAGTAGCTATCTTGGCCAAGTAGATACTAGTGACTCCAAGAGGGGGTATTTATGCTCGATAGTTGGGTTCATGCCTCTATTTAATCTGGGGGAGTGACAGAAACCTCTAAGGTTGTAGATGTGATGTTGCCACTAGGGAGAAAACAACATTCTTATGTCCAAGGACATATGCTTTGTTTACATTACACTTTGCTTAATGTAATTATCTATTGTTCGTAACTTAATATTCACGGGGTCCTCGGATGATTCCACGTGGGTGGATTATTAGTCATAGATGCAGTTGGATGGCGATCTATGTATTTTGTTGTAATGCCCAGAGTAAATCTCATAGTGATCCTCTTGACATATGCACGTTGTCTTTATTCTATCAATTGCCCAACTGTAATTTGTTTACCCAGCATGTTGTTATTTATCTTATGGAGAGACACCACTAGTGAACTGTGGACCCCGGTCCAATTTCCTTTATATTGCTATCACATGTTTACTTTACTCGCACTGTTTACTTTCTCGCATAATACTATTGCTTTCCACTCGATACGCTCATTCCTTTGTTTACAGCAAACCGGTGAGATTGACAACCTCATCGTAAGTTGGGAGCAAATTTCTTGGTTGTGTTGTGTGCAGGTTCCACGTTGCTACTAGTTGAAGATGCGCTAACAAGTATTGTTAACGGCGCCCTTGTTGGAGTGTCACTAAGCTAGCAGGCATCACCTTCTTGAGTTTGGCTTTTTTCAACTGGATTGATAAACCTTGGTTTCTTACTGAGGGAAAACTTACTGTTTTGCTCATCACACCTTCTCTTGGGGTTCCCAACTGGTCGGTCATTTACATCATCACCACCATGCCAAGCAAGATTTTCTGGCGCCGTTACCGGGGAAAAAGAAGACTTCTACAAGGGGAGTTTCGCACGCACATCCTTTACTTTGTTTTAAGTTTTGCTTTACATTATTTTTGCTTACATTGTTTTTATCAAAAACACAAAAAAATAGTTTCCCTTATAATTGTTATTTTTACTTGTCTGCTTTTAGTTTTGTTAGAATGGCTACTCCTGAAAATACCAAGTTGTGTGATTTTACTAGCACTAATAATAGTGATTTTATCTGCACTCTTATTGCGCCACCTGCTCCTGCTGCAAATTTTTATGAGATTAACCCTGCTTTGTTGAACCTTGTTATGAAAGAGCAATTTTCTGGTGCTAGTACCGATGATGCTGCAGCTCATCTCAACAATTTTGTTGAGCTACGTGAGATGCAAAAATATAAGGATATAGAGAGTGATATTATTAAGCTTAAGTTGTTTCCTTTTTCTTTGAGAGGAAAAGCTAAGGATTGGTTGTTGTCTTTGCCTAAAAATAGTATTGATTCATGGGCTAAGTGTAAGGATGCTTTTATTAGAAGATATTATCCTCTTGCTAAGATTATAGCTTTGCGTAGCAATATTATGAAGTTTAGCCAGTTTGATAATGAATATGTTGCTCAGGCTTGGGAAAGAATGAAATCTATGATAAAGAATTGCCCCACTCATGGACAGACTACTTGGATGATTGTCCAAACTTTTTATGCAGGACTGAATTTTTCTTCAAGGAACCTATTGGATTCAGCTGTTGGAGGCACTTTTATGTCCCTTATCTTGGGCGCCGCAACAAAGCTTCCTGACAATATGATGGTAAATTATTCTGAATGGCACACCAAGAGAGCTCCACAAGGTAAGAAGGTAAATTCTGTTGAGGAAACCTCTTCCTTGAGTGATAAGATTGATGCTATAATGCTTATGCTTTCTAATAATAGAACTCATGTTGATCCTAATAATGTTCCTTTAGCCTCTTTGGTTGCTCTAGAAGAGCATGTTGATGTAAACTTCATTAGAAATAATAATTTTAACAACAATGCTTATAGGAACAATTTTGCTAATAACAATTATAGGTCGTATCCTTCTACCAATGGTAATGGTTATGGTAACTCTTATGGTAATTCCTCTAACAACACTAGGGCTGCGCCCTCTGAGCTAGAAGTCATGCTCAAGGACTTCATCGGTAAGCAAACTGCTTTTAATAAGTCTGTTGAGGAAAAGTTAGGAAAAATTGATATTCTTGCTTCTAAAGTTGATATCCTTGCTCATGATGTTGAACTTCTGAAACTAAAAGTGTTTCCTAATGATGTGAAGGAGAACAATACTTTCGCCACTGCTAATGCTATCCAAGTTAGAATTATTGAACATATTAGGATGCTAGCAAAATTGCATGCCAGGTGGGAAAGAGAAGATGAGATGGCTAGAAGGATGAAGGTATGTACCATTACTACCTCTAATGATGTTGTTCCAAATGCTAGCAATCCTCTTACTTTGATTGGTGTAGATAAAACACCCACTCCTTTTGTTAAAAAGCCCAAAACTGTTAAAACTTTTTCTCAAAAGAGTGCTGAAATTTTTCGGAGTGTGGGAGATGATAGCTATATTTCCTTTAATGATTTTGATGTTGATGGCTGCAATATATCTGAAGTTATTTTGTTCTTGGAAAAGCTTGCTTTGAGTCCCAATGCTATTTCTATAAATGTTGCTTTTACTAAGCATATTACCAATGCTCTTATGAAAATTAGGGATGAAAAGTTGAAGCAAAAAGCTTCTATTCCCAAGAAGTTAGAAGATGGTTGGGAACCCATCATTGATATGCATGTTAATGGTTTTGATTTCCATGCTTTATGTGATCTATGTGCTAGTATTTCTATTATGCATAGAAAAATTTATGACATGCTTGATTTACCACCGCTTGAAAAGTGCTATTATGATGTTCCTATTGCTGATGTTGCTAAGAAGAAACCTTTGGGAAGGATTAATGATGTTCTTATTATGGTTAACAATAACCTTGTTCCTGTTTATTTTCTTATCATGGATGTTGAATGCAATGCTTCATGTCCTATTATTTTGGGAAGACCCTTTCTTCGAACTGTAGGTGCCATCATTGATATGAGGGAAGGCACCATCAAATATCAATTCCCACTCAAGAAAGGTATGGAACACTTCCCTAGGAAGAGAAATAAATTACTATTTGACTCTATTCTTAGAGCAAATTATGAGCTTGATGCTTCATCGCTTGATATTACTTGATTCGCACTTTCTGCGTTGAGCTCAAAGGCGTTAAAGAAAAGCACTCTTGAGAGATAACCCAATGTTTTACTTTCAGTTCTTTTTCTTTTATTTGAGTCTTGGAAGTTATTACTACTGTAATAACCTCTCCTTATCATTTTTATTTCGTTGTTGTGCCAAGAGAAGCCTCTAATTTGAGTGAGGTAAGATTTGGGGAAGTTGCTGTCCTGAAACAGATTTTGGTGCTGCACTGTAAAAATTCTTGAAAATTCTCAGAATATCTTTTTGACCTACGATTTATTGTGCATATGCCCCAGGTTATATCCAAACTTTCATTAGTTTAACACTTTTTGATTTGAGCAATAGAAAACCCTCTAAAAATTTGACCTTTGTCAGCTGTTCTGTTTTGACAGATTTCTGCCATTATTTGTGTTTGCCTCTCGATCGCTTTCTTTTTGAGTTCTTTTGATCACGAAACTTTTGGGGAAGTGTCTACAGTAGTATATGCTTTATATGTGGTGGTTTTGAGTTGAAACCTAAAGCAAAAAGGGGTTGATTCATTATTATGCTTACACTAATGTTGCTAATAGAATTGTGTTGAGTTTTGTATGAAGGAAGTTTTCAAGTGTAGGGATCGAAGAATGATGAGATGAGTTGAAGAATGGAAAAAAGCTCAAGCTTGGGGATGCCCACGCACCCCAAGAAATATCCAAGAGGTACAAGCGTCAAAGCTTGGGGATGCCCCTGAGGCACCCCTTCTTCATCGGCAAAAATCAGATCACCTTTCAACACACTATATTTTTATTGCTTCATGCAGTATGCGTTTTTCTTGGAGCGTTAGTTGTTTTAGTTTTCAGTTTTGTTTTGTTTTGTTTGCTGCAATAAATGGTTGGACCCCAACAAATTCCTTTTGGAGAAGTTGCCTTGCTTTTCATTTGCCAAGAACACTCCATTTTTTACTCTTATCGTTCAACGAGTGTTCTTTTTTTCTGCTACTGCATTTAGCTTTCGTTTTTTGCCTTGATTTGTATTCAGATCTTGTTATATCTTTTCATCAAGGTGTATTTTGACCTCTGGTCTATGTTGGTTTTCATCAAAAGAGTTATTTCAAAAAGGTTCGAATGGTGTTGGAAAAGAGAAAAAGTTTCATGCAAAAAAGTGGTACAAAAAGGAGCTTGTGTAGACTGCGGCATAGGCTTTTGCATGTCGTGCTTGATGTCTTTTTGATAGTATGCTTAGTGGTTTTGCTGTAGCATGACTTGTCTCAAATGACTGAGATTGCTTAATGAGCCTTTGAAAAATCATGTGTTGTTTTTATTATTTGGAAGCATTATTTTGGTTTTCTCCTTGATGCTTTATTTGGGTTGACTTGGCACATGCTCACACATGTTAGACTCATACAAAGTCGCCATAAGCCTCTATGATCATTTGGTTTTTTTACTTTTGATGCCATCTTATGCTTCTTTTAATGTTGCTTTGTCGCTTTGCATGATTATGGCCGTTATTGCTCTCTTAGTTGGTCGCTCCCAGTCTTTTGCTAGCCCTCATTTTGTACTGAGTATGAGCTCTACTCGTGCATCCAACTCCTAAAACCAAGTTGTTCCAATGTGTCCACCATACATACCTATTAGCAATTTGCTATTCCAAAGTACATTTGACTTGCTTTTATCTATCCTTCAAATTAAACTCTTTTTGGTGTTATGCGAAAATTGGTCAGTAAAGCTCTCACGAACCTGATGGCACACTTTACTTTTCTCATTCTTAAATATTTGACATTGTGGCTCTCTTATGTTGAGTTGTTATGCTTGCAACTTGTAAGTTGGAAATTAGCCAAACCATGCCGTCATGGGGTAAGCTTTCAATATTGCACTTCTTATTTGAGTTGATATCATGATCTTTTGTTTATGGATACTCGCGATGTGAAACAAGTTCAGAATCTTGTGGGGTCATGGAGTTCTTATATGTGTTAGGGAAACGCCTGGGCCGCTAATCTAAGCCATGCATAATTCATGGTGGAAATTTATAGCATGCCCATAGTGGACATTCGACGACGCATCTCAAAATAAAAAGCTATACCAATGGTAAATAAAAGAGATGTCGAGGTGTTCATTGTCTGTTTGTCTTATCAATTTGATGTGGGCTTGTTCCATGTCATCGGGCAGGAGGTACCCCGTTGGCGGTTCTCGATGATACACATATATTTATAATAACAAGAGCCTGCTTGGGACTCTAAGTGGAGTAGCATGAGGTTTGGGTATTCTTACTTCACGGGACACGAGGTTTTCAACTTGTGATTTGTCAAGCATATGCTTCATAATTGTACTCGCATTAACTTTAACCATTCAAGATGCTTATGATGGGGGCAATGAGAGCTCAAAGCTAGTAAGTACCATAATTTTTGAAGGTTTATAAAACTCGCAATCACTACTTCCCTCTGCGAAGGGCCTTTCTTTTACTTTTATGTTGAGTCACCACCTTCTATCTTTATGCACCATCTAAGAGAGCATAGTTGTTATTCTTAGTATAATGTGCATTGTCCCAAAGTTTTCATTGATTGATTCATGATGTTGGTTTCACTTGTTCTTAAATTATTTGTATCTAGTCGTCCTCTTAAACTTGAAGGTGTCCTGTGCATTTATGTTTTGCTATTCCATGAAGGACAAGCTGAAAACCATTTGCTATGTTTTTTCTTATGATTTGAACACACGTTTGACTTTCATTGTTTCATTTGCATGATCTTTTGTTTGTGTTCTTTTTCATGTTATAACATGGTTGCTAAGTTTCTTCTATCAAGATTATATCTTTCATGCCCATGTTTTAAGTTCTTTTGATACCAGCACTCAATGCTTACATAGATGATCAAGATTGTGTTGGTGCATGTCACCTCAAAAATTATTCTTTGTTATCACTTACCTACTCGAGGACGAGTAGGAGTTAAGCTTGGGGATGCTTGATACATCTCAAACGTATCTATAATTTTTTATGCTCCATGCTTGTTTATACACCATTTGCTTAGTGTTTTGTTACACTTCATGGCGTTTTTATGCATTTTCTGGAGCTAACCTATTAACAAGATGCCACAGTGCCAGTTCCATGTTTTCTGCTGTTTTTGTGTTTCAGAAAAGTTACACAGGAAATATTCTCGAAATTGGACGAAACAAAAGCCGAACATCCAGATATTTAATGAAGCTTCTAGAAGACCAAAGAGGAGACGGAGAGGGGCCACAGGGCGGCCACAACACCAGGGGGCACGGCCTGCCCCTGGCCCGCGCCCACCTGTGGTGAGGCCACCCTGGTCCACCTCTGGCGCCGCCCCTTCGCCTATAAAGACCCCTTGATGGGAAAAACCTAAAGACCCGATCAATTTTCCAAAAACACATCGCGATCCACCACCGTCGTCGACCCGAGATCGGGAGGGTCCAGAAGCTCTTCCCGGCACCCTGCCAGAGAGGGGAATTGCCACCGGAGGTCTTCTTCATCGCCATGCTTGCCTCCGACGCGATGAGTGAGTAGTCTACCTTGGACTATGGGTCCATAGCAGTAGCTAGATGGTTGTCTTCTCCACCATGTGCTTCATGTTTAGATCTCGTGAGCTGCCTTACATGATCGAGATCATCTTTGTGTAATTCTACATGTTGTGTTTGTTGGGATCCGATGAATATTGGTGTTATGTTAAGTTGATGTGCTGAATATTATCTTATGCTATCTCTATGTTGTTTATGATCTTGCATGCTCTCTGTTGTTTGTAGCTATCTTGGCCAAGTAGATACTAGTGACTCCAAGAGGGGGTATTTATGCTCGATAGTTGGGTTCATGCCTCTATTTAATCTGGGGGAGTGACAGAAACCTCTAAGGTTGTAGATGTGTTGTTGCCACTAGGGTGAAAACAACATTCTTATGTCCAAGGACATATGCTTTGTTTACATTACACACTTTGCTTAATGCAATTATCTGTTGTTCGCAACTTAATATTCACGGGGTCCTCGGATGATTCCCCGTGGGTGGATTATTAGTCATAGATGCAGTTGGATGGCGGTCTATGTATTTTGTTGTAATGCCCAGAGTAAATCTCATAGTGATCCTCTTGACATATGTGCGTTGTCTTTATTCTATCAATTGCCCAACTGTAATTTGTTTACCCGGCATGTTGTTATTTATCTTATGGAGAGACACCACTAGTGAACCATGGACCCCGGTCCAATTTCCTTTATGTTGCTATCACCTGTTTACTTTACTCGCACTGTTTACTTTCTCGCATACTACTATTGCTTTCCACTCGATACGCTCATTCCTTTGTTTACAGCAAATCAGTGAGATTGACAACCTCATCGTAAGTTGGGAGCAAAGTTCTTGGTTGTGTTGTGTGCAGGTTCCACGTTGCTACTAGTTGAAGACGCGCTAACAAGTATCGTTAACGGCGCCCTTGTTGGAGTGTCACTAAGCTAGCAGGCATCACCTTCTTGAGTTTGGCTTTTTCCTACTAGATTGATAAACCTTGGTTTCTTACTGAGGGAAAACTTGCTGCTGTGCTCATCACACCTTCTCTTGGGGTTTCCAACTGGTCGGTCATTTACATCATCACCACCACGCCAAGCTGTGGTGGTGGTAGGTGAAGGAGTTAGGAGTGCTTTGGCTGGAAAAATATCCCAGGTTATCCCTGGCGCATTGGTCTGCATGCGCTAGGGGTAAGTCTCTTATCGCTGGTGCATATGTGCTGGTGCGCCGGGGGTATTTTCTTATCGCCGGCGCATAGCATATGGATTCGCCAGGGGTAAAAATCAGCTTGGCAGGGGTGGGCCGAGCCCACCTTATCCCCGGCGCATAGGGTCTGTATTCGCCGGCGGTAAGTCTGGTACCCCGGTGCATCATGGAGTTATGCGTCGGGGATAACTATTCCTAAGTGTTGTCCCAGCTGTGGTGGGCCCGCCACCTAGTATCGCCGGCGAACTGGGATTTTATGCGCCGGCGGTAATGCCTTATCACCGATGAATATGTATTGATGCGCCAGGGGTAATATTACCGCTAGCGAATAGATATCATATGCGCCGGGGGTAGGCATGCTGGCTATAAGCAAATCTCTACTAGTGCCTACACCTTCTGCTCCCACGGATTCTGCCGTTGCTGCTGAGGTGGCATAGACTTTCGCCTGCCTTCATAGTTTTAGTATTCCTTTTGCTGTAACTCGAAATATTGTCCGTTGTCGTTGTTTGATCGGAGAACTTTATCTTGTAAATACTTTGTGTTGTGAATTGTGACTTTCAGTATGTACTGTGTTTTGAATTTTTGTCCTTTTCTTTTCATCTAGCCTGATTATGATGGCGAAATGCCGGAACTCAATCGTGGTTCGCCGCCCCCAGATATATCAGATTCTGGGATTCCTTCTGGTCCTCATTCTCCTTTCCGCTCTACTGAGCACCTATCTAGGATTGCTGATCTTGAAGGTCGGTTGTCTCTGTTGAAGCGCCAGACAAAGACTGCCATGGGTCAAGCTGGGAAATATTTTGGCTTGATAAAGCAGGTGTCTTCTCTGGAGAGTCAGGTGTCTGATTTGATGGCAAAGATTGTTCATCTTGAAGAGTGCAACGCTTTTCTGGTTGGAATTATTGAATCGGCGTGTGAACAATTGCAATGTGAGTTTCTTGAAGCCCCCTAGTGTTTTTGTTGTGTTCTTGTAATTTTTTGTGCTTTAGCCTCTTATTCTTCAGGTATTTGCTTGAACCCTGTCGATGAGGACCGTCAAGTTGCTGAGTGAGTTGCAGCTCTTGAAAGAGTATCTTCGGATACTAAATCTTTTTGGATTGATCCGCGGCATCGCAACGCCATCGTTCTTCTATAGGACCGTGCTCAGCATGTTGGAGAATCTGTCGATGTTTGTCGAAAACCTTTGATGACCATGTATTCCATTATGCTCCCTCGGAATCCTCCACTGGAGAATTTTGGTTAGCTACTCGAGGTTTTTAGGACAAGCCGATGTATTCATCGCTTGATAGAGCTCAACTTGGTAGATGGTGCTAATTTCGCTCTTGGCTGGGTACAGAAGTGGCATCCAAGGTTGAATTTTGTTACCATGTCTTTAGGTTTGCCTTCTTCTCAAAGATTTAGGACTATGGCACTGCAAGTTCATATGGACGCCATGCTTCAACCTGCATGGAGGATGATTGCAAGGCTACTTGAAGCCGATGCTAGCTTCTTTTGCGAGTATCATTACTTGAACCCACTCCGTGTTGATCCATCGGACCAAGTGGAGTTGTAGTCTAAGATTGTAATTTGTTTTAGTTCTAGTTCTGCGAGCATGAAAGTTGTAACTGTTCTAATTTTATTACCAAAGAGTTGTACTCAAGACATTGTTTTTGTTATTCGTGCGTTTTGTCTGCAATTTTTGTAGTCTACTACTCGTATTTATTTTCATAGAATTTCTCATAGACTTGTAAAATCAAAGGATGAGGAACTTGTCTTTTATTATACTGAATGTAAAGATACATGGGGTGGCCCAAGAGATCTGACCGGTGGCCTGTGTTCTGGATCTAGAGGGTCTTGCCCTTTTATGACTCGTGGCTTAGTAGCCTTATTCTACCTATTCTACTTCTCTAATTGCTTGTTGGAGACTTGTTGTCTATGTTGGAGGAGTCCCTGACTCCTGTGCTATAGCTTCTTTTGGGTCCAATGCTTGTACTCGAAGTTTCTTCGTTTCTGGCTCTACGTGGTTTTCCTCGGGTTGTTTTGTAGTAGTTGTGGTTGCACTTCCTGTTTTGCCGTTGAGTTGTCCATACTCGGCTGTCATGCCAAAGGTTTGCGCCATCTTGTGGAATTCCTTATCGATAGATCTGAGAGCTCGAAGCTTCCTTTTATTGTGATGATTCCTCTGGGTCCTGGCATCTTGAGTACCAGGTAGGTATAGTGAGGTACTGCCATGAAGCGTGAAAATGTGGGTCGCCTGAGGATCGCGTGATACTGAGAGGGCCAGTCCATGACCTCAAAGTCGAGCTTCTCCTTTCTATAGTTCCGGCGATTGCCGAAACAAAATTCAAGTACTATTCGACCCAATGGGTAGTTTGCACTTCCTGGTATGATTCCGTGAAAGCAATAATCTGTTGGCTTGAGGAACTCTAGTGATATGCGCATTGCTCGAAGTGTTTTTGCGTATATCAAGTTTATTCCACTTCCTGCGTCCATGAATACTCTTTCTACGTCATATCCTCCAACCTGAGCTTTGAGTACCAAGGGCGTGTTTCTTGGCCAAGGTACTGTTATTGGGTGGTCTTCTCTGTTGAATTATATTGGTTGTTTGGACCAGTACAAATATTCTGTGGTCACTGGAGGTGATGTTACTGCTAAATTAACTTGTCGAGAGATGCTTTTTCCTCTTTGTGTGACTTTGGTATAGGTTGTATCATTAATGTGATGTTCCCTTTGGATGGGATGTATCCTCCATCATTGTCGTTTCTTTCATTTGGCTGACTTTGTCCTTGTGTCACTCCGTTATTTGCTTGCTGGTTTGCTGGAGTTGTGTTGTTTGTGTTCCCCTTGTAGCCTTGTCTCCTTGCTTCGGCTTGTTTATTCCCTGCTACTTCCTAGAGTTTCAGAAACGTCTTGCAATCCTTCATTGGATGCCTGGACACTCTTTTTCCGTTGATGAATGCAGTGTATATGACATGGTCCGTTCAGCATGTCGTCTGGTGATTGATTGTACTCCCTGGACCCCCCTTGACTGGAACCTTTTGTTGTTGCTTGATTCCTCTCTGTCGTAGTTGCGGTACCCTGAGTTTTTGTGGTCATCTCCTTGGTATTTGTTGTCCTTGTATCCTGTGGCTATTTGACTATGAGAGCCGTAGTTGTCGTAGTTGCGAGATCTTCTTCTTTGGCTGTTGTATCTGTTTCCCTTGTCATCTTCGGGTGACCGCGTCCTTTTATTGTTACACGCGTCTTCGCCATCAGCAAACCTGTTTGCTATATCCATTAACTCTGATACTGTCCTTGGTTTGATCCGTCCCATTTCTTCGACTAGATCTCCTCGTCGCAACCCGAGTGTGAAGGCATCGATTGCTCTTTCGTCTGAGACGCCGACTTCAGAGTTGTTGATAATGCTCCATCTTTGTATGTATGATCTAAGTGTCTCATTACGCTGTTGTATGCAAGCTTTGACTTCTTCAATTGACGTTGGCCGCTTGTATGTTGACTTGAAGTTGCTCATCAATTGTTTTGTGAGTTCGTCCCAGCTTCCAATTGTTTCCCTTTCCAGCTTACTTAGCCATGACCGTGCCGTGCTGGTGAGGTGGAGCTGCAAACTTTGCATTGCTATCTCTTTCGAGCCCCCTAGTATTTTAACTGCTTGTAGATAATCTGAGAGCCATGATTGTGGCTCCTGAGATCCATCGTATTTCTGCTGATCATGGGGTAGTTTGAATCCTTTGGGTACATGTGTGGTGTGAACTCTGCGAGTAAAGCATGGTGCTCCCATCTCTTTTTCATCGTCTTCGTAATCATATGCCTTAGTGGGAGTCCGGGATCTTCGAGTTCCTCCGTGCCTTGGGCTTTTGTAGTATTTTGGCGGTGATGCCCTAGATCGTCGACTACTACTCCTGTGCCGAGGACTGCTGTGACGGCGCGGTGATCTAGGTTTGTGCGTACCTTTATTGCGATGTGCCTCTTCCTCTTTGGCTGTTAGCTTGTTTCCTACTAATCTTAACCCCTGTAGTGCTGCTCGATGCATGTGTTCTCTTGGGTCCCCCGGGTTTGGCTGCATAGTATATAGATATGTTTGTGCTGCCACGAGTGCTGCTTCGGGTATTTTTGGCATGATATTGCCTTGCTCATCGACCAACGGGAAAGATGAGTCGAGGTTTCTGGAGAGGTTTCGTCTATCTGAGTGCTCGAGGTTGTCGACTCGCGAGCCATGCCTGTTGTGCCTTCTACAGTTTGTATGTGATGCGTTGCTGCGCGCTTCGTGCAGAGCTACGCTTGCTGCAATTGCTGAGTGCCTCCTTTTTTGTATTTCGCTTCTTTCTTTTGCCAGCTGTCTTGATTGTCGTCGAAGGGCGTAGTTATACCCTAGAAGTACCTCTTTGCTTGCGTCTACTGGGATGGCTGCGCCGTGCTCAATTACTGCTTTGATTGTTTTCACTCGTCGGCTGATAGCCGAATTTTTTCTCTGTTTGTCAAGGAGTCTGCAGTAT
The DNA here is from genome assembly GCA_007115705.1 of Dactylis glomerata. Classification (NCBI taxonomy): domain Eukaryota; kingdom Viridiplantae; phylum Streptophyta; class Magnoliopsida; order Poales; family Poaceae; genus Dactylis; species Dactylis glomerata. Next base: position 1,332,300 of record QXEO01000721.1, read on the forward strand.
CTCCTTCCGCCAGATGGTTTGCTCCTCTTATCACGTTTGCTAGGTTTAGTACAGGGTTGTTGTTATCATCAAATTCTTCTGAGTTATCTCCTATGATTGCGAGTATTTGATACTGATTGTCAAATTTGCTGCTACAGCTTGAGAGGGTAGTTTGATTGTCCTCGTGAAGCTCCAATCCTGTTTTCCATGTATCTGTGGATTTGTCCGAGATGCTACCGCAACAGATCATGAAATCTCCTGACTGCTCTCCTAAGTCGAGGTTCTCCATGGTTTCGTCAAGTTCTTCGATTTTGTCTTCTATATTTCCCGTCGTCGTGAAGCTGACCTGCGAGTTTACCTCGCTGGAAGATCCTACCAATGATTCTGATATTACCACTGTCACGGTTTTTCCTGCCGATAGATTCGATTTTGTCGGATCTAAGAGGCGGATCGAACCCAAGGAACTGATGCAAAAGTTCAGACTTCCAATCGTCAGGTCCATCTCCTGATCCAAGCTTGCAAAAACCGGAGTAAGGGTTGGTAGATAAGGTTGAAAATCTACGGTTCCAAAGGATATCTGGTTTCCGTTGACTTTCGAGTTGCTGTTGGCTGGAAACGAAAAAGCCATCGAATTCATGATTCCAACGCCCAAGCTCCCCACAGTCGGTGCTAATTGATGAGGGTTAACTCGGCAAATGTCCTAGATTAAGGACTTAGGATCGGGGGAAGAGGGCATCGGATGAACTCGAAGGTAAAGGTCAGTCAAACAAGGCAAGGTTTGGTGTGTGTTGAGAATAAGCGTGGTACTCAATTGGCTCAATCTAAATCTGTCCCTGGCCGGCCTCTTCTGGGCCCTTTATATAGGTGGCCAGGTCTCAAGGATCCAGTCGGGTTCAATACAAATTACAATGTCTCTATACGATATCAACTCGTATTTCGACTACATCTATGCTTAGGTCTCCCTAACGGGCCCCGGGGGTACCAAGATAATGGGCCTTACTAGCTATACCCTTGTCACCCGGGTTAGTCGTGGCGGCACTTGTTGACGCGATCATGTGGACAACGCACGCGTAGTGGTGGTGGCGACGGTGTGGATGCTCGCCGCCGAGGAGGTTGGAGTGCCATGTGCAAGGGGGTCGGGGTGATGTAGAAGGGCGGCTCCATGCTGCTAGCACATCAGATCTAGTCTTCGGCATGCGAGGTGACATGCGTGGTGCAAGTCGACATGCCTGAGGTATGGATCTGGCCCGAAACCATGGTGGTTCTTGGCCTCAGGCAATGCTCCTCTATTCCTTGTCAGCATGGTACTCAGTAGGGCACGGCGGCTCACCTTGCATTCGATCGGCCGTTGTCGGATTTTGCGCGTCGTGCCGGAGTTTGTATGTCGGTGTCTTCCACAAGTTGCCACCGGCTATGATGGATGTTGGCATTTCTTCATCGACGGGCATGTTCGATGGTTGGTGGTGGCCGGTGGGCTTGTTGGCGCAAATGCATATCGTTGTGCGGCTGAGGGTGTGCTAGGAGATTGGGTGAAAGACCCTATCTCGGTATGTGTCGTGACTAGCGTGGTTGCGGCTATGTTTGACCTTCCTGGAGGCATCGCTGGATTGTTGTCGCACCCCTCCCACATAGATCTGCTTGACAGTGCACCTCGGGAGGAAAACCTTGATCTTGTGTGATCGGACGATGGTGGTGCCTTGGTTTCATACTTCCCCTTGGGGGCTTTGTCTTTGGAGCTGGCAAGCGAGACCAGTGGAAGGCCATGGTGTTCGCTTGGAGGCTTCTGTGGCAACGATGGTGAGAACGAGTAATGTTGGAGATGTGGCTTTTGTTGAGGTAATCGTCTCTTCTCTGGTGTGTCCCCGTGTTTGCCTCGGCTTTCTTGTTCCCGTGAAGTCGAAATTGTGGTGGTGGGTCTTAGTGGTGTACGATGACTCGCGATAGGTGGTTCGTTTGGTGATATTCCGCTGTGCAAACCTTGCCTGGTTGTCCTTCATAATTCTCCCTCAGAGTCAGAGTTGTGTTGTCTTGTCGGTGCCTCGTAGGTGGTTGAGTTCTGGCACGGATCTTCATGTGACTCCGCACGGCCTCTACATTGTGGGTCGGTTCGGCGATTGTGTTGGTGAAGTCGGAGTCGTTTGCTCTAAGTTTTTGTGTTGGCGATGTTGCCTCCTAGGGTAGAAGTGATTATGATGATGCCTGCGTGCTGTCTCGATGAGGTCCCCTTTGGAGAGATCTGTGTGAGGTATTCAGTGTGTGCCGCTCAACGGTTTTGTGATGCTTTTTGTCCGATTTTCATTAATTAATTGAGTAATTTCCTTCTGCTTAATTAATGAATGAGTCAAATCATTTGCCTCCGTTTGATTAAAAACATTTTTTTTGCACCATTGCGTGGATTTGACATGTTGAACGGAGACGTCCTAGCTCGGTAAATATCGGCTAGCTAACGTACAAAAAAAGAAGACGGGACGGTATTGCAACCTTGTACTCGGCAACGGCATGATGGTATATGTCGGGTCGTCTCGATCCTTGCTAGCTATAGAGGAGGTGAATTATTCGCGAAAGAAACACCAAGCGAAACGAGACGTCCGCCTTCTTTTCGTCCGATCATGACCTGCTTTTCCTTGGCTTCACGCTGTCTCTGTGTGTGTTCAGGATCCAAAGGCGAGCACGGGGATAAGATCGCACTGTCTTTCAAACACGACGGCCTCGTAGCTACGAGGTGGTACTCATGGCGACATGAATCTCGGATCGAATCCAGTTGAACTCGACCTCTCCCGTAACTCCCGGAGCCTTGGTTCCTTGTCTTTTGCGAAGCTGTTTTACTTTTACCTGCCTCTGAAATCATAATGAGTCTTTTAAGCTTGCGCCTGCAGGGGAAGTGAAGACAGCGGGATTTTTGGCCAATAGCTCCGTCCTGCAGGAATTTTGTGGACTGTGTAGTGAACTTCATTTTCCGATCATGAATTGCTTGACTATGATCTACTGCATATCTTCTCAAGAGTCCTTTTGTCTTGCATAGCACATCTTCATATTCTGGGCTAAATTAAGGAAGTTGTTTTGTGAGCTATGTACATCTTTAAGTATGTCCAGTTGCTAGATATATATACATGCATCAAGTAAAAATTAGGTAGATGTATGAGCAGAATTGTTGTGAGAGATTTTAGTAACATGTCATATGTTATAAAAGCTGAAGTTCTAACACCAACCAACCTCAGAAGATACGATTTAAAGATGGATTCAGATGACCCTCGGTTCAGTTGTATCGATTGGCTCTGTGTTCAGGGCTTCCATGAGATCGGCATCATGGATCACACCAGTTAGAACTGTCTCTCTGGAAGACTATGCTCCCAACACCTGGCAAAACTAATGTGTGTTCCTCGGGACAAAATGTCAGACTGCAGACAATCAGAAATATTGTTCTTTAGAACCCTGCCGACAGTTAGATAAAAAGGATGAAACAACTAGAACAACGCCAATATATAAGAGGTGTACCCTAGCCAGTGGATATGGTTTTCTGAGTTGATGAGAAAATTAGTGCCAAGTTGCCAACTGCACAAGTTCCACGTTCAGTTTATCCAAGTGAAATTCCTCTTCGGGCCACAATAGTGGCTTTAACAAACCAACCTCAGTTTTCTTTTCTGAAAGATGCTCCCATTGCCTGAGCTCTCCATCAGAACCTAGAATGCCAGAACTAGATCATGCATGTTTAACCACAGCTCTGCTTGAAAACGGTAACCCAATCATGTATCAGTGCTCAGTAGAGTAGCTGGTCCATGTTACAGTGTTGCTCTTTCAAGCCACACACACTGTACTTCACACCCCATTTCCCCTTTCTTTCACCAATTCACTGACCGCAAATGGCTGTCACTGTTATCCAACCACCATGCCTTCAAATGGCTTCAGCACCTGGTGCTAGTGATGTTGCAAAGCGGCCCTGCACCTCGTGGCCTTTTTTATTTTATCGCAAAAACAAATGGTTAGTCTGGATGGACGCCCTTTTGGAGGCAATGCTGGGACCCGCACATTTTTTGAAAAGTTGGCTCAATTATAAAACATTACATGATGTCCATCAAGACCTTCGGTGATCTCAATCTCATGTTATGTCCCTTGCTTCTGCATAATCCAAGAAGCACAAAAAGGCAATTTGAGTGTGGGTCCTGCACATTTCCAGGCATACTATAAATCCACCCCAGTGCCTCTTCCTTTCGTTCACAAGCCACTCCTGCCTCCATTTCATAGCTCAAGGAAGCATGTACCCAGCTGAGCTTGCAAGTATTCCATACTTATCATCTGCAACTAGTGCAGCTAATTCTTTCAAGCCTCATTACCAGGTAGCCCCAGATGACTTCCTCTTCCAGTACAACGACATCAGCAACCTCGTGGTTCCTCAGGCCACATCCTCCTACTACCAGCAGCAGGTTGCCCACCTGGTCCATGAAGCTGAGATTCTTCCACTCGGAAACAAATCCAACTCAGACGAGTCGGATGACTACCAGCAGCACAGCCTCGCGGAGGAGCGCCGGAAGAGGAGGATGGTCTCCAACAGGGAGTCCGCGCGGCGGTCGCGCATGAGGAAGCAGAAGCAGCTGAGCGAGCTCTGGGCGCAGGTCGTCCACCTCCGCAGCGCCAACCGTCAGCTCCTTGATCAGCTGAATCATGTCATCAGGGACTGTGACCGTGTCCTCCGTGACAACTCCGACCTGAGAGACGAGCAGGCCAAACTGCAGAAGCAGCTTGAGGAGCTCCCTGTAGCTGTAGAGAACACGGAAGAGGGTGACGTCATGGCCCCTAGCATATGAGCTGCTGCTGCCCAGGATCATAAGATTAGATGTCATAATATGAGGAACTAAATTAAGAGGCTTCTTCATCTAGTGTGTGTGTGTGCCATTTTTGTACCTTCGCTCCATGTCGGACAGCAATGTTAGTATGTATTCATATACACAAGCTTAGTACTGTTCGCATGTAGTAATTCAAAATCAAAATGTTGGCTAGTAGGAGCAGAGACTGGTGGGTTCTCTTTAGTGTTACCACAAAGAAAGGTCTTCTGTTATAGTATTACCACAAAGGAAAGGATGAAGTAACAAACAACAACCTTACAAAATTTTACTATTTGTGAAAATCACTGTTGAATGGCCCTACAATAAAGCTTTTACAACAACCAAAATAAATTTGTAAGTAGGGTATGTATCTAGATATAGAGACAATACCAACAATTAAGAAACTTTTCCCAGACTGGTGCGCATGTTTCTTTATACATATGCCAAATTCCGCCAAATACACAAATGAAACCCAACAGATACCCAGTGATAAAATACAAACAGGGTGTCACAACTCACAAATATACTTTTATCCTCTGGATATTGATGGAGATAAGAAAAATACAAATTCCTTTTTTTTCATTTGTACCAAGTATGACCATGCAGATATTATCATGAAAGTAAAATACAAACAGGGTGTCACAAGTATACTTTTATCCTCTGGATATTGATGGCGATAAGAAAAATACAAGTTCCTTTTTTTTTTACCTAGTATGACCATGCATATATGATGATGAAAGTTCAACAGACTACAAAACAGAATCAATGTAATAAGAGTAGATTGCTCAAAACAGCAACATGGACCTGGACTAGTTGGATACTAGATCCTAAGCAGGCAGCGATTTTAATCACCTAATCAACATTAGCTGGCCCATGAAATTTCAAGTCCGAAACAGGGACAAACTGAAGCTTGCAAAGTAGTGACACAAACCCAACGCATGCAACATATATAAACATAAACTTATTGTCTATCAGCAACTAGTTCATCCAAAGATCGCAAATAAAGCAAAAACAAACTTATATCACATCATCCCATATTTAATGTCTATCGCAAGTAGTTTCATCGAAAGATAGCAAAAAACAAAGCACACCAGACCCAACAGACCATACATATTGTCTTTTAACCGACTCAATATAGAACAAACCAAATAACTCGAGGGTTCACACTGCAAGACTGACTGACAGTAGACTAATGACACTTCAAACACTCGTCCAAAGACGCACAGGCACACAGCTAGTAGGTTGTAGTAAGTAAACGTAGCATGAAAGCAACCGAGCAAGCAGTAGAAAGTCTTCACTCCTCGTCAGATTCAGCGCTCTGGAGCCACTCCACAACTGGCTTCGCATTCTTCACGACCTGGGAGTTCTTGCCAGCCGCAACAGCTTCATTGTACCACTGGACAATGGTTTCTTCCTCAAGGACGTCTCCATCATATAGGGCCTTCAGGACGACTGGGACTTCCTTAAGGGCTTCAGCACTGCACTTACCGCAGAACGCCTCAATAACCTGGAGCAGGAGCATCTGGGACCCTTCATCAGGCACTGCAGCAGCAAGGTACTTCTTGTTCTTCACAACGTCCCTCGCGAACCCCTTTCCTGCACCATGGAAGAGCGCCTCAAAGAGGGCATGCATCATGTCCTTCGGGGCCAGGGTCGAGGAGGACAGCACATCCTTGAGCTGTGCTGCAGTGGCAGCATTGCCCAGGTTGGTCTTGATCTCTTCAACCAGTTCATTGTAAGGAGTGGTTTTAGGCCCACCATGGTTGCCGTTGGAATTATCTTCAGCCTTAGCTGTCCCATTGGCACTGCCCTCTTTGTGCAGGGCCTGTTTTTTCTTCTTTTCCGTCTCCTCTGTAGCAAGCATAACCATTTCAGCAGTTGCTGCACTCAGCTGTTCCTGCATGCGTTTTCTAGCAGCCTCTGCTGATGTGTCAGTCTGCCACTGCACATCATCATCATCGTCATCTACAGCAACTTCAAAGTCAGCATCTAGATCGTGAGTTGGTGAGGTTGCATGTTCTTCATCAGAACCACCACCAGCAGACTTTTTCTTTGTAGCAACACCTTTTGCAGTACTCTCCTTGGACGAACCACCTTTCTTCTTTGCATCCTTTTTGAGTTTCTTCATCTCCTCATCAGCAGCCTCGCCTTCTTTCAGCCGCTCCTTCTCAGCTCTTCGCATAGCTTTCTTGTCTTTGCCTCCCTTCTTTTGTTCCGGCGGGTTCTTCAGGATGAATGTAGTGAGCTTGTCCCTCATGTCAACATCAGAGAGGAAGCCACAGGCAGCACATTTCAGAGTTATCATCTGGTTCTTAGAGATGAGGACCTCGGTCTCAGGATTGCCACAACCATAACACTGGACATACTTTTTGATGAAGTTTTCAAGAAGACCAGCCAGCTTAGAAGTATCATGAGCACCATTAACCAAGGAGATTCCTGTCTTCTCGTCAAATTTTGATTGTGCCCCAAGTTCACATCCAAAGTACTTAGTTGTGTAGGAAGCAGGCCTGGCTAGTGCTTTAGCTATATCAACCATGTTCACGATATTTGTCTTGATGCCATTACCACGGCCTTCTATCTTGGTCAACATTCTGGGCATCTTGTACCTGTAGAAGGCATCATCTTTGTTTGAAGCACCAATGTTTTGCAGCGCCATCTTGACTCAAGCTTTCTGAAGAAGATGCTATCAGATGTGGAATTTAGAAGCAAGAGTAGCTGTGGCTCCTTGAAGAAAAGTGAGCTGACTTTGAGCACCGGTAGTGACAAGTGAACTCCCAAAACCAGAGAACCTAATAGGTTCTTGATGCATGCAGGGGAGCACAAACTTATGCCTTTTTCTCGTTGAACAGGAATACTCTCCCAGCGATCCAACTGATCCCAAATAAACCGATGTTTGTTCAGACATAAAAGAAGCTTCAACTTCTAAGCCCTCCACTTTGACAAATTGCAGCAAAACAGATGCTGCTAGCTGGATTAGAATAAGTCAAAGATCAGAATTGCTGATTCTTCATGTAAGGTGAGACTAAAAAAATTAAATGATTTAAAGGTATGTCATCATTATAAAAGGGAAACCACAATAGTAAAATATCACTTCACATATCAACAGTGGCTGAATTATAGAAAGGAGCTACCAAATAACGCAGTAAAACTAGGAGCAAAGTAAACACTCTAGACAGCACCTATGTGGCCCACATCAACAAACTAGAAGTGTCCTAAGAGCCTAGATATTGGTATAATTATATAACAGCTCCACGCAAACTACAGCAGTACATCCAACTCAAAACAACCAGCACATTCAGCAAGGGATCATGAAGATGATCGTACTAAACTTTCAGGACAAATCTCCTACTCAAGTGTCCAAAAGGATCATAAAGGTCTAGTTTACTCTGCTAACACAATTAGGGCATAATGATGAACTCATATTTGATTATACCAACTACTTGAACTATACCGAATATCAGATCCTAGGGACATCACTCTAAACATCAACAATAGGAATAGCAAGATAAAAGAACATTATAATGAAGATAGCAATACTCAGATCGAGAAATTGGTTATGCGGACAGAGAAACAAAGATATTAATACCTACATAACTAAATGGCTTCAGGTGCTCACTAAAAAAATAAGTAACAGAGGACTAGGACAATCTCTACAAGTGCGACCAAAACTGGATTATTAACTGACACCAAAACATACAAAATATGAAAATAGCCATTTGAGCTAGCTTCTGGCATTCTTTGTGACAAAAGCTAAAAGGCAAGTTCTATAGGACGGCGATTCGACCCGCAATGTTGTATGGTGCTGAGTGTTGGACGATTAAAAGGCGACATGTTCAACAGTTAGGTGTGGCGGAGATGCGCATGTTGAGATGGATGTGTGGCCACACAAGGAGGGACTGAGTCCAAAATGATGATATTCGAGACAGAGTTGGGGTAGCACCAATTGCAGAGAAGCTTGTCCAACATCGTTTAAGATGATTTGGGCATAATCGGCACAGGCCTCCACATGCTCCAGTGCATAGCGGACGGCTAAAACGTGCTGATAATGTCAAGAGAGGTCGAGCTAGACCAAATTTGACATGGGAGGAGTCCGTAAAGAGAGATCTAAAGGTCTGGAGTATCACCAAAGAACTAGCCATGGACAGGGCTGCATGAAAGCTTGATATCCATGTGCCAGAACCATGAGTTGGTTGCGAGATTTTATGGGTTTCACCTCTAGCCTACCCCAAATTGTTTGGGACTAAAGTCTTGGTTGTTGTTGTTGTGTTGTTGAGCTAGCCTCATGCTATTACTCAAACAGACAAACTAGTATTTTCAATAATTTCCTAACATTGGAACATCCAAATATAAATACATACAAAATATGAAAATAGCCATTTGAGCTAGCCTCGCGCTATTACACAAAGCAGACAAACTATTTTCAACAATTTACATTGGAAGATCCAAATATAAATACTAATCCAGTATACAAAGTTAGAAAACAACTACGCACATGCTCCTATCCTTCAGTGCATAGATATCAATACTGCGCCTAGAACAGGGAAATAATGATAACATTATTACTTATTTATTGGCTTCGAACCCTAGCTCAACAACAAAATAAGATCGGAGAGGAAGCCAGCCACAACATCGAAGTAAAAAAATATATCGTCAGCGTAATAGTGCAATACATACAGATATCTCATCACATCGCATACATCGCCGCTACACTGCATAGTACTTTTTTTTAATTACCTTGCGGATGGCGACTCGGATCTGGGACGGGTCGGACGAGGGGGCGGCGGGAGAGGGGGCAGATCTTGATGGAGGAGGCGCGGCGGGTCTATATGGAGGGGGCGGCGCGAGGGTACGGCGAGCGTCGGGCGGCGAGGGATCCGGCGGGGCGTCGGGAGGGAGGTCGCGTCGATTGGAAGAGATAGCTGCGCGTCGAGTCGGGTTCGGGAGAAGGATGGGATTTGGGGAAAACTGAGGAAGGGGAGTCCGATATTTATATGACTGGCATTAGAGATGTAAATTTTGTGAAAGCTGTGGTCAGTCATCGTAACCTAATGGACTTTCTTGGGTTAAAGAGCATGCTTGGATTGAGGGTATCTTTTGCGTACAGAAGCTCCTGATTAGTGAGAAGCTATGTGCTGTGCCACTAAGAGCATGTCCAATGCACGATGAGATCTTCGTCCCGGCGTCAATGGCAGTATTGAAAGATTACAGTTCTCTAGATATGGTTTTTTGGATCTTGCTTCGCCAGACTGATCTTGGATCTTTTCTTATGGTCGCCGCGAGGAGTATTATCCTCGTAATAATTTTCCCGGCTGCTACGTCCTCGACAATGGTGATTCGTACTCTCGACTCCCCAGCAACGTCGACCAAGTTGTTCGGTTATTTCGCCCTGACATACTGGTGTTGGTATTCTTAACGATATTGATTGACTACTTCAATGACTGCGCGTGTGCACATAGCCTTAGCATTGCGGCTCAAATTAAAATTATAGGAGAACCTTCATTGGCATTTACAGGTTTATGATTCGGTTGCCTTCTGAAAAATACAAGATTATGTTATGAAAAAAGAAAGAGTTTGAAGACCTTGAAGATTTAGTCGTTTCTTTTATACTTTATTTTGTAATTGTTGGGAACAGCTTATATATCTTTACCATGTATTATTTACTCTTATAAATATATATGGTATTGATTGTCAAAAAAAAAGGAGCATGTCCAATGCGAACGCTTAGACAGGCGCTAAGAATTTAAATCCTGGCCGCTTTTGCTTTGTTTTTATCTAGCCGTTTTGCTAGCATCAACGCATGATTAAGAGGCTGACGCTAGTGAAATCAGTACAAAATATGGTTGCATGGAGCGGGCGCTTACCTGCATGGAAAAACCGACTAATTAAGCGCCTATTTAGGAGGCTAGCGTTGTACATGCTTAAGCGAGTAGGGTTTTGTTTGCGACACATTTGTTAGTTTTTTTCCTCTTAAAACCTCGATTTGTGAACCTTTTGGCCAAATTTAAGTAGTTCATCTAGGGGCAGATCCAGCTGCCCTAGAACAAATCCCAAACTGCAAAACTTGACAGACCATGGTCACACATAAGTGCAGCTCACTGAAGCTCCTATTAGAATGCAAATGCTTAACTGGGTCTCCTCCGTCTCCGTTGATAACACAGATCTTTCCTCCTGGCACTTCTTTTTTCGAGAAAAATCCTCTTGGAAACATACAGCTGCAAGCCTTCCCTAACAAGAACCAACCAGAATATGGTACATGGTGCAACAGATAGTAAAGCGCTGTCAGGAGCAAGATCAAGATTGCATTTTCAGTATGGCCGTTACAACACTTCCACAGGTATCAGAGTATCGGTACAAAACAAAAAAGTGGCATGATTCAATACCAAGTGTATCGTATTAATCCGGCCTGCCTGAAATCTAGTTGCGGTGGATGTCTACTATTGACATTCTACTGTGTCATCTTCTCCTCCTATCTACAACTTCCCGTAGAACTTGGGTGTTGACTGGTATGATCAATCGAAATAATTGACAATTTCCTTTATGAGCACAAAGAGTTGATTCTCTCCTGACACATTTTCCAATCTTTCAAACAATATGCCATCCATTCTAGCTTGGACTCCGTTTAAGGAGGTGACGTCCTGGAGCACCCCCTTCAAGACCCTGTCAACTCCGAGCAACGAACCCCCAATGCCTGACAAGAGCTCTGGTAATGTTGGCGAGGCCTTCGAGATCTCAACTAGCCGGACCTGCATTATTCAGCACACAATCAGAATCTGGGAGGTGAATCACATATTTCCACTCGAAGCCATGCCATTAATACTGCAGCTTGCAACATCTGTCGAGAAGTGAAATTCCCGGAAATGGAATCCCAACTGAAACAGCTTAATGAAGCACGAAAAACATTGCTATTTGAAGGGCACTGCCCTTGGTTACTTCATCAGAATGTCAAGCATTGAAAAGGCAATTGCTATAATCATATAATCCCAGAATTCAATGTAATTCTGTGTTCAACGCATTCATAAACCCTATGCATGAAAGATGTTTATTCAAATACTCATCGTTTATAGAAGAGCTAACCTTCTTATCTTGCGGTATATTAGCTCTCTGCTTGGCAATGGCAAGAGCTTGTGAGAATCCACCTAGTGAATCAACCAACCCTCTTGAAGCTGCATCTTGGCCGCTCCACACCCGACCTTGTGCAACAGTCTCCATTTCATCAACCTGGTGGAGCAAGAACTCAGCACATGTTTGATGAACTATGAGCTATTAAGTATCTGAAATCAATCCTTACACTCATTGAGCGTGACATGGCTGCTTTATCTCGAAACGACGCATAAGCATTTTGCGCCGACTTTTCAAAAAGTTCTGCCTCGTCTGGTCTGTACAAATATATCACATTCTTCAAAAACAAAATGGTTCATGTATAGCAGGGATTGTAATATTGTACAGCCCAAAGGCGCAAATATAATACAAGGAGTCAAGGACACACAAACCCTACGTCAATAGACAAATATCAAAATACCATTAACAACAGTGCAGCATGAATCACAAACAGTAAATCTAGAACCCATGACATTTATAATAGGCAGGTATGGCACACAGGCAGGAGTAGTAAAATAGTTATCCAGCAGCACTGATGCTCCATTTGTGTGGGGAAGATATTTAAATATTATGCTTAACTACTGAGCAAATTCTGGATGCATCAGATTCTTTTTGTAACAAGCTGGTAAAGGTTGTTGGATCCTTCTCTTTGTTGGATCCTGTGGGCTCTCCTTGAAATTTACTTTCTTTCAAAAAAAAAAATCAATATACTGTGATGACTAAAAGTGTCAAATCTTACCTTAAAGGGCGGTTGTCAGCAGCATTAAGCTCTGCATATCTACCCTTAGATAGAATTTCTTTATTGAAGTCAATCCTCTCATAGAGCTTTTGAAGGATGAACTTCCCTGCTCTTCCAATAAAACAATATATTAAAGTGAGGAAAAAACATTTAAAAACAGCTAAACTCTAGAATAGATTAAAGTAGATGTAAGTTCAAAGTTGAGACTGTTGCAAGAGAACATAGAATACGATGTGGAAGACTTATTGCAACTCTAGCAACCGCGAATACAAGGTAATAAGGACCACCTGTGACAACTCCAATTGATCCTGTTAAAGTAAGTTTCTCAGCAACAATAACTGGTGCAGCCATTGCCATGTAGTATCCACCACTTGCAGCAACATCAGACATGGACGCTACCACAGGCTTAGAGTCAGCTAGAAGTCGAATTTCCCTCCACATCCTAGTTCAAAAAAAAGTAATCAATACATAACTAAAACCCTGCTGACGTTTCTGCTGGATAAATGAAACCTGGGATACAACTTACAGATCAGAAGCAAGAGCATCACCGCCAGGGCTGTCTATACGGAGGATAACCGCTTTATACTTTTCTGACTCTGGAAAGGGTAACAAACTTGTACTTTAAATTAGATAATGGAATTATTATGTGTATGTGCTTATATAAATTATAGATAATGGAATTATTATGTATGTGTGATTTATACCAACTGCTTCTGCAATCCATGCTTGATGCAATGGAACAGCAAAATCTCATCTCATCTATAAATTAGTGAACTGAATCCAGTTTAAAAGAAGTAAGAATGTATTATATTGTCGCAACAAATCTTAGCCTCTCAACATCAGCATGACTGAATTTTGAGGGATAAGATTGCATAATGAGGATTGAGGAGCATGTCAGGTTTGTTCAAAGACTCAAATTTACAGTAGCAAGGTTACAGGGCAATGACTTATCTAGGTTTATCAACAAAAGTATATTTAGAAAACAAAAGGGGAACAGGTGGAGCATCATAGAGGTAGTTTTACAGGAGTTACGATTATTTTGAAATCATTTATGAAGATTATAGTTCCTGGTTAAAAAGTACAAAGGGAGAAGGTTAGCAGAAAGGAATCAACATCTAACCTGTTTAAAATTGTGCAATACTGGACCGCTGGTTTGTATTACAATACTACGAAATGAATTTAGGTTTTAAATTCAAAGACAAGAACTCTACCCAGTCTACACGGAAACTTAAGAGATCAAATTTGCATATGAGATACCAAATTGATTAATAAACATAACATGTCATAAATACCTCTAACAGAACGTATCTTCTCGATTAACTGCTCAGCAACAATGCCAGAACTACCAACACTCAGTCGGCCGCGAGTGCGTGATATGCTTCCAGATGCTCTGATTACTGCAATTAATTCTCCTCCTCCTCCTAGTCCAAGAGTTGATTTTCTTACACGTGAATATTTACTGGTAAGGCAGACCAATGTCAGTTCAGTAAATGAAACAATAAGTTCATAGGTGTTGAGTTTCCAGATTAATCAAGCAGCATCAAACAATACCAAACAAAACAAGTGTGCAAAAGTAATGATAATGAATAAACACGTAACAGTATAGGAAAGGAGAACTGCAACATTTGATATGCAACATGGCGAGCGCCATGTGGGACCAGGGACACACTCACCACAGACCACAGGCCAAGCTTACTTGGCCCTGGCTGGCACTAGCTAAGGGATATGATCCCAGTCATCTTTTCAGTTAGAATGTTTATCTTTTCTGTAAGTTATGAAGTCACCATTTAGCTTGAGCCTCAAGTCAATTAAGGTAAGGACGTAAGGAGGACCCCTTTACTTCTTCCTGCCCTTGAAAGTGACAGCAGTAGCAGTACTACCAATGCTCCTTCGCTGGGTCACATGAGCCCATGGCCAAGTCTGATGACCTCTACAACTACCCTTTCCGCTCCAATCCTTTCATAATATCCCAGCTCATAAGAACGATATTGCAATTGTCCACTCTTCCGCTCATATCAACAAAACAGAGCCATGAGTCTAGGCCCACTTTGGCTTGTTCAGCCTAGAAACAGAGAGGGCATCTATATATGGCTATTTTTATGTCTATTTTCTAAGAATGTGTATGTTTGAAGCATCTATATTTGAAAGAAGGCGCAAGAACAAAAGCAAGAAAAAAGGATTAAAAATCGTTCATCTGGCTGGTTTCCACTTCCCAGTTCCCACCAAGTTTTCAGAACTATAAATAACTAAATTACCTGTAGTCCACCATACGCAGGCTTTTCTTGTCATTCTGTCCTACTCGCTCTTTCAACATTGCCATTATCTGTTGAATAACATAATGCCAACAAAAAACAAGAGCAGACAAATAAATAACTCAGTATGCTAATTCAAATAAATAGTGCATAATGCTAAATTTCGTATCTAATTTGCCAGTTTGACAAGTCGTGTGTCCTGAAGATGCCCACATTTTCATAAGGAAAGCTTGAGGTAGCAATTTACATATCAAGTACATCAGTACATGTTTTTGTAGGAAGATTTGATGTTCCCTTACGTGTGGACATCTACCTAAACTAGAACTCTGAAGTCCCTTTTCTTTCTAAATCAAAGAGTCTCATGCAGACACGACTTCCGATTTGTGCACTGACAGTGCCCAAGGGCCTTGTACATCGAAATAAATAGACATAAATCTCTGTGACAAAATTTGCATCTCACGTCTTCTTTTTCCTGTTCATGTATGCTCGTGTGATTTGTTCAACCTCTACCTACAACATGTGTTACTATTTTCAGAGCCTGAAACAAAGAGACCGAGCTTTTTTAGTTGCTTTGTGAATATTGATGATGTGGTAGAAACTTGAAATATGACTTTACATTCCTAATACAAATTACTAATCATTATCGGCTGAGCAGAAGGTGTAGTAACAACTAACTTAACTTGATTTAGTCTTCTATAATTTACTTGCCTCCATAGTGTTCAGCTAAGGAAGGAATTTGTACCTCATCATCATACAATAGATCAGTTATCCAACCTTCTTCCTTAAGCCTCTCGACCTGATAGACTCCCGAATTAATAAATTCCTCGATTTCTTCTATTTTCTTCCCTAGAGAAAAAAATCTCTAAGGCCGATGTTTCTATTAAATATGTGAAAGTGAAATGGATCTATTTAAATTACCACGTATAGAAGATACTGTGTCCAGCCAGTTTCCATAAATATTATCAAGCAGCGCAGCCAGCATCTCCCTAACTTCATTTGACATGCTCTTCCGTGCAAGTTGGTCTCCAGCACTTTTGTAGCGACCAATTCGTTGAATTTCTGGCTGTACTCCCACTTTCTCAAGCACACCTTACAAATTGAATTAAAAAGTGTTAAACACCATTAAAATAATTTAACGATAATATCGTATAAGAATTTTTATTCAGTGCTATACAAAAAACCAAAATTCAATATAGTTGACAGAAAATACTTCGGTAGTTCTATTGCACCATAATACCACAAGAAATCAGCAGCAACCTTTCTTACTACTAACAAGTGAAACTTTGAACAAGTTCGAATATTAGTAGAAAAATAATATACTACTTGTTTATGATGCACACAACTAATAATCATATCAAGCTATGAACAAAACAGAGTGGTGTGGCTGTACATGCAGTTACCTCTGAGAAATGTTTGCTGAACGGTTAGACCATAGAGAGCAACATAGGCACTTGGCGGCGCATACAGCTCACCACACGCACTAGCAAGGTAGTATTCTTTCTCCCCGCCGACAGGCATATAACCGACAACAAATTTACCTACAAAAAATATCCAACGCCTGTTCACGATAAGGCAGACATGAAATAAGATACTCCTACCAAATTCAGCATAGCTTCTGATTACCAGATTTCTTGAAATCCACAATGTGCCTTCTGATCTCTTCCACCTTTCCCCATCCGCAGCTCAGCGGCTCTATGTGCAGGTAAACCCCCGATATCCGCGGGTCGTATGCCGCCTTCTCGAAGTTCTCGCAGATTTGCGGCAGCGACAGACCTGACGAGAAGCGGGTCTTCAACTGATCGGTTACCTGCGACCAGAAAAACACGCGATATAAAGTTTCAAACCCACAAATGCAATATCAAACTAAACTATCAAATGTTGAAACGAAGTCCACATTCTGTAAAAAAAAAATTGTCTAAACAAGTCTAGATTGCAAAACGATCAAGCATCAGTGACAGATGTGTGAGAGTGAAGCGAACACACGCAGATATAAATATCAAGGCATCTGCAGACTGCTACGGTAGGATTTCTACAGTGCACGAAATGAGTCGTATTATTTGGGTTAGCAAAATCAGCAGGTGTCGCGGCGGCGACGTAGAGGAGCAGCCCACCCACCTCGCCCCGAAGCTTCATGGTGAGGACGCTGCCCTTGCGGACGCGCTGCCACGGCGGGGCGACGAGCATTCTGAGCTTGACCGCGAGCTGCGTGCCCCACCCGAGCTCCTCCACCACGAACGCCGGCGCGGAGGGCAGCGGCTCCTGGGCCTCGGCGGCGGGCGGAGGAGCCGCCTCCTCCTGCTTGGTGGCCCCCGATGAGGCGCGGGCCGGGACGCGGAGGGGCGACGGGAGGAGGCGGGGGAAGGAGGCGGAGTGGCGGTGCTTGGAGGGGGAGAGGGCGGCGGCGGCGGAGAGGGTGGAGCGGTGGTACGGCGCCGAGCGGAGCACGAGGAGCCTCGCCATTGTTCCGGGCGGGGAGGGAGGCGCCGAGCCCCTCGTCGCGGTGTCGGGGACGGGATGGGTGGACACTGGGTGGACTGGTGGACTTGTTGGAAGGGAAAGGAATCGGACGGGAGACGGAGGAGGGAGGTTGCGGTGATGTGTGGTGGACCGGGTCTACGCTAGGGATGATTCCTGGGGTGAGGAGTGGAGTGGAGGAGGTGGCCGGTTCGGGGCGATAGGTCTGGGGCGGTTCACTTGGCGCCACGTTGACCGCCAGGCCAGACGAAAAGCAGTACTACTTCTTTTGTTTCACATATTTTATTTGTTCGAGATGTACCATTATATCTAGTTTAATCTTATTTATAGGAAGTATTTTTATTTGTTTCGTAATTTAACATCATCTTGTGATTAAAATTATTAATCACATGCTTATAATCGGTGTATGACATTAATTACTGAGTGGGTTTGGAGTAAATCTCTCGATCATGTGGAAAGACAAATCTTAATCTCAATACATGCAACCATAGGCGAAGCCAGCGGGTGTGTCGGGTGTGCCCTGGCACACCCATAACTTTCTTTAAAAATTTGGATCAACTAGGCTGTAGATTAGCCCATCACGGTACAACTAATTAGAAAACAAAATTCTTTAGAAAAGCTCAAATGACCCAGCCCATAAAGCCTAAACTTCTCCCGATAAAGTGAGCAGGCATGCCCGCGCGGTGACGTTGAGCTCCAAGCTATTCGCGACGTCGAGCACGCTGGCGAGCCGGCGTTGGGCGCTAGGATGGCGGCGGCGAATCACGCTTTAGAATTGGCCGAGCATCAGCTGAGTAGAACCAGCACCATGCGGGCGGCCAGGCTAGCCTATGTAAGCAGCAAGCCAGCGACGCAAGGGTTTCGTTTTTGTGTACTGTTTCGTTAGCCTTAGGTGCAGGAGAAGTGCAAAAAATGCAATGACCTTTTTTGCTCACTTCAAACATTTTTTACGAGCGATAAGATTTTATAATTCGATCTTGTTATTTACATGGTTTTTGGGTAAAAATTGTGCATTATATGTGGTGCCGATTTTTTTTGAGAGCGGCACACCCTGCAAAAAAATTCTGGCTCCGCCACTGCATGTAACTCAATAAGTACTGACGAGGGTTAACTCGACAAATATCCTAGATGAAGGACTTAGGATCAGGGGAATAGGGCGTCGGATGAACTCGAAGGTAAAGGTTAGTCGAAATAAGTGTATATCGAAAGTAAACTTGGGTGTTCAACCTGGCTTGCTTTCAATCTGCCCTACACCGTCCCCTCCTGGCCCCTATATATAGGTGGCCAGGTCTCGAGGATCGGGTAGGGTCCGATACAGATTACAATATCGACATACGGCAAGAACTCGTATTCGACTATCATTATAATTGGGCCTTAGCTTAACGGGCCTCAGGGGTTGATGCGTTTGATGGCGCCCAGAAAAGAGGCTGCTGGTGCCAAGTTGACGCGTAGCAGACGGTCCTTGTGCGTGGTGAATAACCAGCCCGTTGGGAACCCCAAGAGGAAGGTATGATGACTATAGCAGCTAATTTTCCCTCAGTTAAGAAACCAAGGTATGTCGATCTTGGAGAGGAGAGACAAACGACTGAAGGTGATGCGGACTGGCTTAGTAACACTCCAACAAGGGCGTCGTTTAATGATTCTTGTTGACTCGTCTTCGGCCAGAAGCAACGTGGAACCTGCACACAACACAACCAAGTACTTCGTTTCCAACTTACGATGAGGTTGTCAATCTCACCGGTTTGCTTGAAACAAAGGTTATGAGCGTATCGAGTGGAAAACAATAGAGTATGCGAATAAAGTAAACAGTGCGAGTAAAGTAAACAGGTGATAACAATATGATGGAAATATGACCGGGGTCCACAGTTCACTAGTGGTGTCTCTCCATAAGATAAATAACACATGCTGGGTAAACAAATTACAGTTGGGCAATTGATAGAATAAAGATAAACGTGATATGTCAAGAAGATCACTATGAGATTTACTCTGGGCATTACAACAAAATACATAGACCGCCATCCAACTGCATCTATGACTAATAATCCACTTGTGGTGAATCAATCCGAGAACTCCACAAGTATTAAGTTGCAAACAACAGATAATTGCATTAAGCAAAGTGTGTAATGTAAACAAAGCATATGCCCTTGAGCATATGAATGTTGTTTTCTCCCTAGTAGCAACAGCACATCTACAACCTTAGAGGTTTCTGTCACTCCCCCAGGTTAAATAGAGACATGAACCCACTATCGAGCATAAATACTCCCTCTTGGAGTCACTAGCAACTACTCGGCCAAGATAGCTACTAACAACGGAGAGCATGCAAGATCATAAACAACATAGAGATAACAAAAGATAATATTCAGTACAGCAACTCAATCATAAACACCAATATTCATCGGATCCCAACAAACCAAACATGTAGAATTACATAACGGTGATCTCAATCATGTAGGGCAGCTCATGAGATCTAAACATGAAGCACATAGTGCAGAAGACAACCATCTAGCTACTGCTATGGACCATAGTCCAAGGTAGACTACTCACTCATCACTCCGGAGGCAAGCATGGCGATGAAGAAGACCTCCGGTGACGATTCCCCTCTCCGGCAGGGTGCCGGAAAGAGCTTCTGAACCCTCCCGATCTTTGGGTCGACGGCGGCGGCGGATCGCGATGTGTTCTGGAAAAGTGATCGGGTACTTAGGTTTTTTCCGTCGGGGGGTCTTTATAGGCGAAGGGGCGATGTCAGAGGAGGGGCCAGGCGCCCTCACGCCAGGGTGGCGCGGCCCAGGCCCTGGCCGCGCCAGCCCTGCGTGTGGGGCCCTGGTGGCCCCCCTCCAACTCTCCTTCGGATCTCTGGAAGCTTTCGGGTAAAATAAGACTTCAGGAACTTGTTTCGTCCAATTCCGAGAATATTTCCTGTGTATCACTTCTGAAACACAAAAACAGCAGAAAACAGGGAACTGGCACTGTGGCGACTTGTTAATAGGTTAGTTCCGAAAAATGCATAAAAGTGCCACGAAGTGTAACGAAACATTGGGCAAATGGTGTAAAAACAAGCATGGACCATCAAAAATTATAGATACGTTGGAGACGTATCAAGCATCCCCAAGCTTAACTCCTGCTCGTCCTCGAGTAGGTAAGTGATAACAAAATAATAATTTTTGAGGTGACATGCACCCTCACAATCTTGATCATGTATGTAAGCATTTGTGAGCTGGGATCATAAGAACTTAAAACATGGGCATGAAGATATAATCTTGACAATAAGAACTTAGCAACCATGTTGTAAACATGCAAATGAACACAAACAAAAGATCATGAAAATGAAACAATGAAAGTCAAACGTGTGTTCAAATCATAAGAAAAAACATACAAATGGTTTTCAGCTTGTCCTTCAAAGAGAGCAAAACATAAATGTATAGGACACCTTCAAGTTTAAGAGGGCGACTAGATACAAATAATTTGAGAACAAGTGAAACCAACAATATGAATCAATCAATGAACTTTGGGACAATGCATATTATACTAAGAATCACAACTATGCTCTCTTAATGGTGCATAAAGATAGAAGGTGGTGACTCAACATAAAAGTAGAAGAAAGGCCCTTCGCAGAGGGAAGCAGTGATTGCAAGTTTTATAACCTTCAAAAATTATGGTACTGCGTGGTGGATAACCAGCCCGTTGGGAACCCCAAGAGGAAGGTATGATGAGTATAGCAGCTAGTTTTCCCTCAGTTAAGAAACCAAGGTTTAATATCGATCAGGAGAGGAGAGACAATGACGACTGAAGGTGATGCGGAACCTGCACACACACAAACAAATACTTTGTTCCCAACTTGCGATGAGGTTGTCAATCTCACCGGTTTGCTTGAAACAAAGGTTATGAGCATATCGAGTGGAAAACAATATAGTATGCGAGTAAAGTAAACAGTGCGAGTAAAGTAAACAGGTGATAGCAATATGATGTAAATAGGACCGGGGTCCACAGTTCACTTGTGGTGTCTCTCCATAGATAAAATAGCACATGCTGGGTAAACAAATTACAGTTGGGCAATTGATAGAATAAAGATAACATGATATGTCAAGAAGATCACTATGAGATTTACTCTGGGCATTACAACAAAATACATAGACCGCCATCCAACTGCATCTATGACTAATAATCCACTCCCTGGGATATCAATCCGAACACCCTAGAAGTATTAAGTTGCGAACAACAGATAATTGCATTAAGCAAAGTGTGTAATGTAAACAAAGCATATGCCCTTGAGCATATGAATGTTGTTTTCTCCCTAGTAGCAACAGCACATCTACCACCTTAGAGGTTTTTGTCACTCCCCCAGGTGAAATAGAGACATGAACCCACTATCGAGCATAAATACCCCCTCTTGGAGTCACTAGCAACTACTCGGCCAAGATAGCTACTAACAACGGAGAGCATGCAAGATCATAAACAACATAGAGATAACAAAAGATATAATTCAGTACAGCAACTTAATCATAAACACCAATATTCATCGGATCCCAACAAACCAAACATGTAGAATTACATAACGGTGATCTCAATCATGTATGGCAGCTCATGAGATCTAAACATGAAGCACATAGTGGAGAAGACAACCATCTAGCTACTGCTATGGACCCATAGTCCAAGGTAGACTACTCACTCATCGCTCCGGAGGCAAGCATGGCGATGAAGAAGACCTCCGGTGGCGATTCCCCTCTCTGGCAGGGTGTCGGGAAGAGCTTTTGGACCCTCCCGATCTTCGGGTCAACGGCGGCGGCGTATCGCGATGTGTTCTAGAAATCTGATCGGGTACTTAGGTTTTTCTCGTCGGGGGGTCTTTATAGGCGAAGGGACGATGTCAGAGGAAGGGCCAGGCGCCCTCACGTGGGCCCGGCGCGGCCAGGGGGCTGGCCGCGCCACCCACGCGTGTGGGGCCCTGGTGGCCCCCCTCCGACACTTCTTCGGATCTCAAGAAGCTTCCGGGTAAAATAAGACTTCAGGAACTTGTTTCGTCCAATTCTGAGAATATTTCCTGTGTATCACTTCTGAAACACAAAAACAGCAGAAAACAGGAAACTGGCACTGTGGCACTTCGTTAATAGGTTAGTTCCGGAAAATGCATAAAAATGCCACTAAGTGTAACGAAACAATAGGCAAATGGTGTAAAAACAAGCATGGAGCATCAAAAATTATAGATACGTTTGAGACGTATCACCAGTGCGTCCACCAGGATTTTCTTCGCGTCGTAGACACGGATACATACCAGCAGAGCGCATCCATGTGCGTATACCAGGCCACACAGGACGGATCCCGGGGTCTTACCTTCGTGACAAGTCACGGCATTCGAGTTGCGTTGCGATAATGTAACTCGAGAATCTCATGTCGCAGTCAAATTTTGACTGAAAATATTCGTGTTTTAACAACCATAAACCTCGCTCCCGATGGGAGTAACACTCCTGCACTTCTCAAACTCTAATGCTTTACCAAGAAACATCGTCGGGTGCGCGCTCAGCGCTCCCGATGGGAGTAGCCCCCGAGGCTATAGTCGAAAAAGACTTTTTCGAGTATAGGCTCAAAATATAGTGTAGTCCATCATACTTCAACTCGAGATACTTTGATGATATCCTATCGTCAAATACACGGCCATCACTCCAGTTAGAAGTTGCATTCAATATTCTTGAAAGTAGTAGCCCCTGATACGTCTCCAACGTATCTATAATTTTTGATGCTCCATGCTTGTTTTTACACCATTTGCCTAATGTTTCGTTACACTTCGTGGCACTTTTATGCATTTTCCAGAACTAACCTATTAACGAGTTGCCACAGTGCCAGTTCCCTGTTTTCTGCTGTTTTTGTGTTTCAGAAGTGATACACAAGAAATATTTTTGGAATTGGACGAAACAAGTTCCTAAAGTCTTATTTTATCCGGAAGCTTCCAGAGATCCGAAGGAGAGAAGGAGAGGGGCCACCGGGGGCCCACACGCATAGGTGGCGCGGCTAGCCCCTAGCCCGCGCCACCATGGTGTGAGGCCACCTGGGCCCTCCTCTGACATCGCCCCTTCGCCTATAAAGACCCCCCGACGGAAAAAACCTAAGTACCCGATCAATTTTCCAGAACACATCGCGATCCGCCGCCGCCGTCGACCCGAAGATCGGGAGGGTCCAGAAGCTCTTCCCGGCACCCTGCCGGAGAGGGGAATCACCACCGGAGGTCTTCTTCATCGCCATGCTTGCCTCCGGAGCGATGAGTGAGTAGTCTACCTTGGACTATGGGTCCATGGCAGTAGCTAGATGGTTGTCTCCTCCACCATGTGCTTCATGTTTAGATCTCATGAACTGCCCTACATGATTGAGATCACCGTTATGTAATTCTACATGTTTGGTTTGTTGGGATCCGATGAATATTGGTGTTTATGATTAAGTTGCTGTACTGAATATTATCTTTTGTTATCTCTATGTTGTTTATGATCTTGCATGCTCTCCGTTGTTAGTAGCTATCTTGGCCGAGTAGTTGCTAGTGACTCCAAGAGGGGGTATTTATGCTCGATAGTGGGTTCATGCCTCTATTTAACCTGGGGGAGTGACAGAAACCTCTAAGGTTGTAGATGTGTTGTTGCTACTAGGGAGAAAACAACATTCATATGCTCAAGGGCATATGCTTTGTTTACATTACACACTTTGCTTAATGCAATTATCTGTTGTTCGCAACTTAATACTTGTGGAGTTCTTGGATTGATTCGCCACAAGTGGATTATTAGTCATAGATGCAGTTGGATGGCGGTCTATGTTTTTTGTTGTAATGCCCAGAGTAAATCTCATAGTGATCTTCTTGACATATCACGTTTATCTCTATTCTATCAATTGCCCAACTGTAATTTGTTTACCCAGTATGTGTTATTTATCTTATGGAGAGACACCACTAGTGAACTATGGACCCCGGTCCTATTTCCATCATATTGCTATTACCTGCTTACTTTACTCGCACTGTTTACTTTATTCGCATACTCTACTGTTTTCCACTCGATACGTTCATAACCTTTGTTTCAAGCAAACCGGTGAGATTGACAACCTCATCGCAAGTTGGGAACAAAGTACTTGGTTGTTTGTGTGCAGGTTCCGCGTTGCAGCTAGCAAGCAAAGCTTGGACGAGGCGCCATATATAAATTGTCCGAAGCTGTCGCAAACTAGGAAGCATCACCTTCAGTCGTCATTGTCTGCTTTTCTCCTGAATGATAAACCTTGGTTTCTTAATTGAGGGAAAACAAGCTGCTATACTCATCATACCTTCCTCTTGGGGTTCCCAACGGGCTGGTCATTCACCACGCACAAGGACCTCTGATCTTCCACATTAACTTGGAGTATCAGCCTCTTTTCTGGCGCTGTTGCCGGGGAAAAGTGGAAGACTTCTGCGAGGGGAGTTTTCGCACACACATCCTTTACTTTGTTTTATTGTTTTGCTTTACTTTATTTATTTTACCTGCATCGTTTTATTTCAAAAACCCAAAAAAATTAGAATCCTTGGTAGTTGTTTTTACTTGTTTACTTTTGTTTTGCTGAAATGGCCAATCCTGAAAACACCAAGTTGTGTGACTTTACTAGCACAAACAATAGTGATTTTATCTGCACTCCTATTGCACCACCTGCTACTGCTGCAAACTTTTATGAGATTAAGCCTGCTTTATTGAACCTTGTTATGAAAGAGCAATTTTCTGGTGCTAGTACTGGAGATGTTGCAGCTCATCTCAACAATTTTGTTGAGCTATGTGAGATGCAGAAATATAAGGATGTTGATAGTGATATTATTAAGCTCAAGTTGTTTCCTTTTTCTTCGAGAGGAAAAGCTAAAGATTGGTTGCTGTCTTTGACTAAGAATAGTATTGATTCATGGGCTAAGTGTAAGGATGCTTTTATTGGTAGATACTATCCTCCTGCTAAGATTATATCTCTGTAGCAATATTATGAAATTTACTCAGTTTGATAATGAACATATTGCTCAAGCTTGGGAAAGAATGAAATCTATGATAAGGAATTGCCCCACTCATGGACTGACTACTTGGATGATTATCCAAACTTTGTATGCAGGACTGAATTTTTCTTCGAGGAACCTACTTGATTCAGCTGTTGGAGGCACTTTTATGTCCCTTACCTTGGGCGCCACAACAAAGCTACTCGACAACATGATGGTAAATTATTCTGAATGGCACACCGAGAGAGCTCCACAAGGTAAGAAGGTAAATTCTATTGAGGAAACCCCTTCCTTGAATGATAAGATTGATACCATTATGGCTATGCTTGCTAATGATAGGACTCATGTTGATCCTAATAATGTTCCTTTGGCCTCTTTGGTTGCTCAAGAAGAGCATGTTGATGTGAATTTCATTAGAAGCAATAATTTTAACAACAATGCTTATAGGAACAATTTTGCTAGTAACAATTATAGGCCGTTTCCTTCTAATGGTGATAATAGCTATCTTGGTAGACCTAAAATGCCTAGTGAAGAAAGAATTTTTGAACTTGAAAAGGCTACTAAGAATTTTATGCAGGCGCAATATGAACATAACAGGGCTTTCACCAAGACTATGGAGGAGCAATCAGCTCTGTTGAGGACTATTAGTCATCAACTTGAAAATTTAAACATGGCTATTCCTGAGTTGCAAGCTAAGGTTTCTAAAGCTGAAACCGATATTTCATTATTGTCTAATGTGCAATCTTCTTTGGTTAATAGAATGTCCGCTAAGCCTGATCCTTTTGCTACCGCTAATGCTATTCAAGTTGGAATTGATGAAAATATTAGATTGTTAGCGGAATTGCATGCCAGGTGGGAAAGAGAAGATGAGATGGCTAGAGAGATGAAGGTATGTACCATTACTACCTCTAATGATGTTGCTCCTAATGCTATCAATCCTCTTACTTTGATTGGTGTAGAGAAAACTCCCACTCCTTGTGTTAAAAAGCCTAAAACTGCCAAAACTTTTTCTCAAAAGAGTGCTGAAATTTTTCAGAGTGTGGGAGATGATAGCTCTACTTCTTTTAATGATTTTGATATTGATGGCTGCAATATATCTGAAGTAATTTTGTTCTTGCAAAAGCTTGCTTTGACTCTCAATGCTAGTTCTCTAAATATTGCTTTTACTAAGCATATTACCAATGCTCTCATGAAAATTAGGGATGAAAAGTTGAAGCAAAAAGCTTCTATTCCCAAGAAGTTAGAAGATGGTTGGGAACCCATCATTGATATGCATGTTAATGGTTATGATTGCCATGCTTTATGTGATCTAGGTGCTAGTATTTCTATCATGCCTAGAAAAATTTATGACATGCTTGATTTACCACCGCTTGAAAAATGTTATTTTGATGTTCCTATTGCTGATGTTGCTAAGAAGAAACCTTTGGGAAGGATTAATGATGTTCTTATTGTGGTTAACAATAACCTTGTTCCCGTTGATTTTCTTGTTATGGACGTTGAATGCCATGCTTCATGTCCTATTATTTTGGGAAGACCCTTTCTTCGAACTATAGGTGCTATCATTGATATGAGGGAAGGCACTATCAAATATCAATTCCCACTAAAGAAAGGTATGGAACACTTCCCAAGGAAGAGGAAGAAATTACTTTTTGACTCAATTCTTAGAGCAAATTATGAGCTTGATGCTTCATCACTTGATATTACTTGATTCGCAATTTTCTGCGCCTAGCTCAAAGGCGTTAAAGAAAAGCACACTCTTGGGAGATAACCCAATGTTTTTATTTTTAGTACTTTTTCTTTTATTTGAGTCTTGGAAGTCATTACTACTGTAATGACCGCTCCTTATCTTGTTTATTTCGTTTTTGTGCCAAGAGAAGCCTCTAATTCGAGTGAGGTAAAAATTTGGAGATGTTGTTCTCCTGAAACTGTTTTCGGTGCTGCACCGTAAAAATTTGTATAAATTCTCTGTATATCTTTTGGACCTGTGATTTCTTATGCATATGCCCCAGGTTATATCCAAACTTTTGTTAGTTGAACACTTTTTGATTTGAGCAACAGAAAATCCCTCAAAAATTCGACCTTTGTCAGCTGTTCAGTTTTGACAGATTTCTGCCAATATTTGTGTTTGCCACTTTATCGCTTTCTTTTGAGTTCTTTTGATCACGGAACTTTTGGGGAAGTTGCTACAGTAGTATTTGCTATATATGTGGTGGTTTTGTGTTGAAACCTGAAGCAAAAAGAGGATTGATTATATGTTATGCTTGCACTAATGTTGCTAATAGAATTGTGTTTAGTTTTGTATGAAGGAAGTTTTCAAGTGTAGGGATTGGAGAATGATGAGATGAGTTGAAGAATGGACAAAAGCTCGAGCTTGGGGATGCCCATGCATCACCCCAATAAATATCCAAGAAGTACAAGCGTCAAAGCTTGGGGATGCCCCTGAGGCACCCCTTCTTCATCGGCAAAAATCAGGTCACCTTTCAAGACACTATATTTTTATTGCTTCATGCACTATGTGTTTTTCTTGGAGCGTCAGTTGTTTTAGTTTTCTTAGTTAGTTTAGTTTGTTTGTTTGCTGCAATAAATGGTTGGACCCCAACAAATTTCTTATGGAGAAGTTGTACTCGTTTTCATTTGCCAAGAACACTCCGTTTTTCATTCTTACAATTTCACCGGGTGTTCTTCTTTTTCTGCTACTGCTTTTGGTTTTGTTTTCGCCTTGATTTGTGTTCAGACCTTGTCATATCTTTTCATCAAGGTGTATTTTTGCCTCTGATCTTTATTGGTTTTCATCAAAAGAGGTGTCTTTAAAAATTTCAAATGGTGTTGGAAAAGAGAAAAAGCTTTGTGCAAAATAGTGGTACAAGAAGGAGCTTGTGTAGACTGCGGCTTAGGCTTTTTCATGTCATGCTTGATGTCTTTTTGATAGTATGCTTAGTGGTTTTGCTGTAGCATGACTTGTCTCAAATAACTGAGATTGCTTAATGAGCCTTTGAAAAAATCGTGCGTTGTTTTTATTGTATGGAAGCATTATTTTGGTTTTCTCCTTGATGCTTTATTTGGGTTGACTTGGCGCATGTTCACACATGTTAGACTCTTACAAAGTCGCCAATAGCCTCTATGATCATTTATTTTTTGACTTTTGATGCCATCTTATGCTTCTTTTAATGTCGCTTTGTCGCTTTGCATGATTATGGCCATTACTGCTCTCTTAGTTGGTCGCTCCCAGTCTTTTGCTAGCCCTCGCCTTGTACTGAGTATGAGCTCTACTCGTGCATCCAACTCCTAAAAGCCAAAGTTTTCCAAAGTGTCCACCATACATACCTACTAGCAATTTTCTATTCCAAGTAAATTTGACTTGCTTTTATTATCTCTTCAAATTAAACTCTTACCAGTGTTATGCGAAATTCGGTCAGTAAAGCTCTCACGAACCGGAAGGCACACTTTACTTTTTCCTGTTCTTAAAAATTTGATATTGTGGTATCTTATGTTGATTTGTTATGCTTGCAAGCTGTAAGTTGGATTCTAGCCCAGCTGACGAGGGTTAACTCGACAAATGTCCTAGATGAAGGACTTAGGATTGGGGAGATAGGGCGCTGGATGAACTCGAAGGTAAAGTTAGTCGAAATAGGTGTGTGTCGAAAGTAAACTTGGGTGTTCAACCTGGCTTGCTTTCAATCTGGCCTACACCGTCCCCTCCTGGCCCCTATATATAGGTGGCCAGGTCTCGAGGATCGGGTAGGGTCCGATACAGATTACAATATCGACATACGGTAAAGACTCGTATTCGACTATCATTACAATTGGGCCTAGCTATGCGGGCCTCAGGGGTACTCAACTAACGGGCTCTATTAACTATACCCTTGTCAGTAGCCCCTGAGATTCTACCAGAATTGCAGATTCGGGTTGAATCTCTAATCTTTAAATCTTCGACTCGATCAGTTCTTCGACTTCTTCTTATCTTCGAATCTCCGACTTGGTCTTTGCGACTTATTTTCATGATATTCTTTCGCAAGGGGTTTTGATGAACAAGCCTGACAACTCTGACGGATCAAGAGGTCAGTTAACTGCCGGAACAGATACTTGTCACCTACTTCAAATTCAATCCCCTTGGACTTGAATTCGGGATACCGGTCAAACCCACTCTTTTGCCGCATTTAGGACTTACAAAGAATGAATCCCAGTGATTCTCAGGGTACCCAGTGCGTCCACCAGGATTTTCTTCGCGTCGTAGACACGGATACATACCAGCAGAGCGCATCCATGTGCGTATACCAGGCCACACAGGACGGATCCCGTGGTCTTACCTTCGTGACAAGTCACGGTATTCGAGTTGCGTTACGATAACGCAACTCGAGAATCTTATGTCGCAGTCAAATTTTGACTGAAAATGTTCGGGTTTCTTCAACCATAAAACTCGCTCCCGATGGGAGTAACACTCGTGCACTTCTCCAACTTTAATGCTTTACCAAGAAATATCGTCGGGTGCGCGCTCAGCGCTCCCGATGGGAGTAGCCCCCGAGGCTATAGTCGAAAAAGACTTATTCGAGTATAGGCTCAAAATATAGCGTAATCCATCATACTTCAACTCGAGATACTTCAACTTCGAGATACTTTTAAGAACATCTTGTCGTCGAATACTAATCCACTACTTCAGAGAGAAGTTGTATTCACCATTCTTGAAAATAGTAGCCCCCATGGCTATAATCGAAACTCCTTCGTATACAGTCTTGTGCACCTATTTTGCAGTTGTCGGCGCCATCTTTTCATCTTTCTTATATTATCTTCTTTATGACATCAATGAGTATGTCACTCTGTACCATTGCGAACCATTGCATGGGCAGTACTGTAAATTTCTTAACTTTTGACCGTTAGTGGGCTTACCGTTTCCTATCTTTGCGCCACGTCTCAGCCCACGATCCTTCTCCCAGAAGATATATAAGGGGGATCATGGGGAATCTTACTATTTACCAGCTCTTTCTCTCCGCCACCGCCACCATTGTCGCTCTTGCTTCCTTCTCCTTTCGTGCATAGCCCCCAGGCATAGATCTGATAGATGCGCGTGAAGCACCTAGCGAGCAAGAACGCCATGGCCAAAGGAAAATTGAACGCTGCGACCAGCTGGGTGACCTCTGCCATCACAGAGAAGGAGGTGGAGAAAGCCCGGACGGACGGCCTCATCTCCGCCCAAGATTCGATCAAGTTTCCAAGGACGGAGCGGATCCCGAAGCCCCCGAGTGGTTATCGGGTAATGTTCCTCGCTTTCCTCCTCCGTGGTCTTTCTCTTCCTGCCCATGAGTTCCTTCGTGGGCTTCTCTTTGTTTACGGTGTGCAGCTTCACCAGCTCACACCTAACTCTCTTCTGCACATTGCGTGTTTCGTGACTCTTTGCGAGTCATTCTTGGGCATTGAGCCCCACTTTCTTCTCTGGAGGTCAATCTTTCGGCTCCGCCCCAATGTTGCGTTGGCTAGAAAACCCGAACTGGGCGGAGCCGTTGTTTCTGTGCGCCCTGAAGCACAATACCTTGAATTTTCTATGGCCGCATCTGTCCAAGGGTGGAGGACCAAGTGGTTCTATATCAAGGACCGCAAATCCTCTCCGGAAGATGAATATGGCCTACCTCCTTTTGATGCTTCCCAGGAGGTAAAGAAATTGGCGTCGTGGGATATGCTCCCCTCAGATGCGGAAGTCGAACAAATTCTTCCTCTTTTGTCTGACATCAAGGCTTTAAAAGGAGGTCAAGGAGGCGCTTTGTCGGGTATTCAACTCATGGCGTTTTTCATTCAACGTCGAGTTCAACCCCTACAACACCGTCTTACCAAATTTTGGAGTTATTCCGGCTTGGAAGATCCTACCCGCGTCTCTGAAGATCTGATATCGAAAGAAGATGTCGACAAGCGGGTCAGGAGTCTCACCAAGCTCACCAAGGATCATGCAGTTGCTGATTTGACTACTGATTTCTTTGACTCCGTACACCCTCTTCCTGAGGTATATATCTGCTTACTTCTTGGCTTCTTGTTGTCGATTTTCGTGTTTCTCAAACTATGTTTTCTTTTTCCTTACTTACTCTAATAACGCATTCGCGTGCAGGGACACCAATTTCTCCTCTCGCGCCCCCCTCTTCCAGAGGCAGGGCCCCTTCCGGCTGATCTGGGAAGGTCTGTATCTGAAGCCCCCGAGGCTGATGATAATCAGGACGGAGATGATGCCGAAGAATCAGAAGAGGATACTAGTTCGTCGACATCGCTTCCTCCTGTGCGGCCTGAAGATACTGGCTTGGACAAGAAAAGGAAACGAGTCGACCAATTTGCTTCTTCGAGTTCCTCTTTGCAACAAGTAGTTGCGGAGAAATCTCCTGTCTTGACAGAAGATATGGATCTCTTCGACCTCCTGGCGTCGTAAGTATTTTATTTGAGTTCTTCATTTGCATTATTCTTGTCTTGTTTCTGTAGTATGGCATATAACGTACTTTCTTCTTTATAGAGATGACGAAGAGCCACCAAAAGATGATTCAACTGCTCCTTTGATGTCGCCAATGACCGCTGCCGAGCCCCCTGAGCCAGTTGCCGTACCGAGGGTCACCAGGGCTTCTGTCAAGAAGGTTCCGGAAACTCGAAGCAACAAACGCTCAAAGAAGGCCAAGGAACCCGACGTTTCTCTTGAGGCCCATGCATCGACGGGTTCTCCCGACGATGTGAGCGACTCCTCTTGCTTTTCCTTTTCTTGTCTTTCCTTTGCATATACTTGTGCTCTTACACGTCCTTTCTCTTAGGCATTATTGAAGAGATTTGTCGCCTTAGGCACGGAATGTGCTGGATACCTGAGGGTTGCGAAAACGTCCGAAGGTGCACTTTTGACGTCTAGTCACAACTTTTTCCTTGTACTTATACTTTGCTCTTATCTGACACGCTTGCCTCTTATTCTGTAGTTGCTCTGGCGACGGCGAACGCTCGGATTGCGTCGCTGGAGGCGGAGCTCCGTGCTTCACAGAAAGCTTACGATGCTGCGGCCACTGCCAAGGCAAACGCTGAGAAGTCGCAGAAATCTGCGCTTGGTAAGGCGAAGAAAGCTGAAAAAGCTTTAGCTGATGCCAACAAGGATCACGCCCAGCGAGAGCAAGCCGTGGCGGAGCGTCTCCACACAATGTCCACTGCTGCTGAAAGTAAGTGTTTCGCCTTGTCTCCTATTTTCGACTTCTGTTGCACTGTTGTACATGCTAACATCTTCCTCCTTCTTTTCTTTTCTACCTTCTTTGTGTCGTGCAGGATTTACCGGGGTATCTCCGTCGGCCCTGCAACCGGACAATGACCCTCTGATGACTGCGGTTAACCTACTCGAGGAAAACTGGATATCTATCCAGGAAACTTTCGAGTTAGTTAACCGCGTTCTATCACGACTGTTTGTCGGGTTATGGCCGAAGAAAAGGGCAGCAGTTCCGAAGGATGACTTGAGTAATCTTGCCAAGTCCTTCGATACAACTGAAGACCCCACCCTCCAACTGAAAGGGCTTTCTATTAAGCATGGCGCCGAGGGTGCTATCGCACTGTCCCTTGCGCATGGTACGGATTTCGACTGGGAGAGAGTGAGCACTCCCCATGGCCGCACCCGCGACGAGATGAAGGCTTTTTTTGAGAAGGCAAAGAAGTTGGCACCTGCATTGGTGACGCTTATTTCCCCTTCGGCATCCTCTGCGGCATCTGCTGCACCACCTCCAGCGGTGGAAGATCCAGTGCCGCCGTCGACTTCTGGCGAGGAATCTGCCGTGCCCTCTTCTGCCACGGAGCAAAATGCTGAGGTGGCGTAGACTCGGCTCTTTTGTATTTCCAAGTTTTTCCTTTTTGAATGTAAAGGCTTTTAGTTGCGTGCTACCCGAGAACCTTAGTCATAGGGTTGTGATCTCATGTAAATATATCTTCTTATGAAGTCCTGTGCTGCCTTTCTGAAATGTTTCTTCTTCCCCTTCTTTCGTTTTCAGTTGACGCATGTCGATGACCCTTTGACTTGCGGGCCTGCTCCTTTCTCTGCCAATACATTCAATTCGAGGATTCCGTCGCCTCCTAGTCGATGCGACCAATGCGCAGAATATTCTTCAAGGATTTCTGACCTTGAGGTTCGCTTGACTTCAGCCAAACGCCAAGCTCAGATGGCGTTTGATAAAGCTAGCAAAACTTCTGCCCTGACGAAGCAGGTATCGATTCTTGGTGATGAAGTGTCCAGCTTGACGGCAAAGATTTTGCATCACGAGGAATGCAACTCTTTTCTTCTTGGCATCATCGAATCCGCCTGCGAGATGTTGCGATGTAAGTTTCCTTTCGACTTATCTTTTTCTCTCTTTGTTCCACTGCTGTTTTTATGATATCCTCTTGCCCTCGTAGGCACTTGTTTAGATTTTGCTGCTGAAGATCGTCGGGTTACCGAGCGAAATGCGGCCCTAGAGAAAATGTCCGTAGGTGTTGAAAATTTGTGGTCTGATCCCCGATGCCGGAGTGCTGTTGTATTGCTTCAGGATCGTGCCCAGCACGTTGGCGAAGCGGTGGATGGCTGCAGAAGATCTCTTGTAACTATGCACTCGGTTATGCTTCCTTGCAATCCTCTACCTGCGACTTTCCCACTTCTCCTTGATACTTTTAGATCCAGCCAGCGAATTCATCGGTTGATAGAACTGAACTTAGTGGCAGGTGCCAATTTTGCTCTTGGATGGATACGCAAGTGGAAGCCAAGACTCAATTATAGTTCTATGTCGCTGAGCTACCCTCCAGGTGGAGCTAGCCTTCGAGTACACTTGGAGAGTACCCTGCAGCCTGCCCGACGAATTATAGCCAGGCTGTTGCAAGAAGATGCCGCGTTTTTCCGCGAGTTTCACTATTTAGACCCTTTGGGTGTAGATGATTCTGACAACCCGATGTTGTAACACATTTTTGTATGTGTGTAACGCGAGAGTATTTTATTTTGCGACTTCATGACGAAAATTTGCTCTCAGAGCGTTATTGTATGACTCGTGCGTTTGCCGCATTTTCTCTTTGAAAGACTCGTAAACTCGAATGTGAGGAATGTTTTGTCTTCATTATACTTGTAATGTAAGATACATGGGGTGACCCAAGGGATCCGGCCTATGGCCTGTGTTCTGGATCTAGAGGGCATTGCCCCTGGTATAACTCGTGGCTTTTACAGCCTTATTCTTCTACTCTACTGTGCTTTGATGCTCATGCTGTCGTAGCTTTCTCCTCTTCTCCTGTATTTTTGTCTTCTCCTGATGCTCCTACTCGCGGTTTCTTCATCTCTGGCTCCGCAGCATGTCCTTCGAGTGGTTTGACGCCCTCTATAGTCGTGCTTTTCGCCTTCTCTGCGTAGTTGGCTATCATGCTGATGCTCCAAGTGAATGTGGCTTCAGACTGTCCTTGTGCGTGGTGAATAACCAGCCTGTTGGGAACCCCAAGAGGAAGGTATGATGAGTGCAGCAGCAAGTTTTCCCTCAGTTTAAGAAACCAAGGTTTATCAAACAGGACAGGAGAGACAATGACGACTGAAGGTGTTGTGGAACCTGCACACACACAAACAAATACTTTGTTCCCAACTTGCGATGAGGTTGTCAATCTCACCGGTTTGCTTGAAACAAAGGTTATGAGTGTATCGAGTGGAAAACAATATAGTATGCGAGTAAAGTAAACAGTACGAGTAAAGTAAACAGGTGATAGCAATATGATGGAAATAGGACCGGGGTCCACAGTTCACTAGTGGTGTCTCTCCATAGATAAAATAACACATGCTGGGTAAACAAATTACAGTTGGGCAATTGATAGAATAGAGATAACGTGATATGTCAAGAAGATCACTATGAGATTTACTCTGGGCATTACAACAAAATACATAGACCGCCATCCAACTGCATCTATGACTAATAATCCACTCCCTGGGATATCAATCCGAACACCCTAGAAGTATTAAGTTGCGAACAACAGATAATTGCATTAAGCAAAGTGTGTAATGTAAACAAAGCATATGCCCTTGAGCATATGAATGTTGTTTTCTCCCTAGTAGCAACAGCACATCTACCACCTTAGAGGTTTCTGTCACTCCCCCAGGTGAAATAGAGGCATGAACCCACTATCGAGCATAAATACCCCATATTGGAGTCACTAGCAACTACTCGGCCAAGATAGCTACTAACAACGGAGAGCATGCAAGATCATAAACAACATAGAGATAACAAAAGATATAATTCAGTACAGCAACTTAATCATAAACACCAATATTCATCGGATCCCAACAAACCAAACATGTAGAATTACATAACGGTGATCTCAATCATGTATGGCAGCTCATGAGATCTAAACATGAAGCACATAGTGGAGAAGACAACCATCTAGCTACTGCTATGGACCCATACACTAGTGGAAAAAGAGGCTTCTATCCGCCACCTTTAGTCCCCAAACAAAATGGGCCGGGACTAAAGGGGGCATTAGTCCCGGTTCGTGCCGCTGGGGCACGGCCAGCACCTAGTCCCGGTTCGTAATGGACCTTTAGTCCCGGTCGTTAACACGGACTGGGACTAAAGGATTGGCGGGCGGGAACCCCACGGGCGGCGGCCTTTAGTCCCGGCCCGTGTGAATGACCGGGACTAAAGGGTGACCTTTAATCCCGGCCTTTAACATGGACCGGGACTAAAGACCGTCGCCTACAAAATCCAGCTTCTCTTCCCCCATTGGCGGTTCTCAATGATATGCATATACTTACAATGACAAGAGCCTTGCTTGGGACTCTAAGTAAACTAGCATGGTTTGGGTACTTGTATTCACGGGACACGAGGTTTTCAACTTATGATTTGTCAAGCATATGCATCATAATTGTTCTCGCATTAACTTTAACCATTCAAGATGCTTATGATGGGGGCAATGAGAGCTCAAAGCCGGTAAGTACCATAATTTTTGAAGGTTATAAAACTTGCAATCACTGCTTCCCTCTGCGAAGGGCCTTTCTTTTACTTTTATGTTGAGTCACCACCTTCTTTCTTTATGCACCATTAAGAGAGCATAGTTGTCATTCTTAGTGTGATATGCATTGTCCCAAGGTTCATTGATTGACTCATATTGTTGGTTTCACTTGTTCTTAAATTATTTGTATCTAGTCGCCCTCTTAAACTTTGAGGTGTCCTATGCATTTATGTTTTGCTCTCTTTGAAGGACAAGCTGAAAACCTTTTGTATGTTTTTCCTTATGATTTGAACACACGTTTGACTTTCATTGTTTCATTATCATGATCTTTTGTTTGTGTTCATTTGCATGTTTACAACATGGTTGCTAAGTTCTTATTGTCATGATTATATCTTTCATGCCCATGTTTTAAATTCTATTGATCCCAGCTCACCAATGCTTACATATATGATCAAGATTGTGTAGGTGCATGTCACCTCAAAAATTATTCTTTTGTTATCACTTACCTACTCGAGGACGAGCAGGAGTTAAGCTTGGGGATGCTTGATACGTCTCAAACGTATCTATAATTTTTGATGCTCCATGCTTGTTTTTACACCATTTGCCTATTGTTTCGTTACACTTAGTGGTACTTTTATACATTTTCCGGAACTAACCTATTAACGAAGTGCCACAGTGCCAGTTTCCTGTTTTCTGCTATTTTTGTGTTTCAGAAGTGATACACAGGAAATATTCTCGGAATTGGACGAAACAAGTTCCTGAAGTCATATTTCACGGGGAAGCTCCCAAACATCCGAAGACCTGACGGAGGGGGGCTACGTGGGCCCCAGACACAGGGGCGGCGCGGCCACCCCCTGGCCGCGCCAGCCCGTGTGAGGGGGCGTGGTCCCCCCTCTGACATCGTCCTTTCGCCTATATATACCCCCTGACGAGAAAAACCTAAGGCCCGATCAGTTTTCCAGAATACATCGCGATCCGCCGCCGCCGTCGACCCGAAGATCGGGAGGGTCCAGAAGCTCTTCCCGGCACCCTGCCGGAGAGGGGAATCGCCACCGGAGGTCTTCTTCATCGCCATGCTTGCCTCCGAAGCGATGAGTGAGTAGTCTACCTTGGACTATGGGTCCATAGCAGTAGCTAGATGGTTGTCTTCTCCACCATGTGCTTCATGTTTAGATCTCATGAGCTGCCCTACATGATTGAGATCACCGTTATGTAATACTATGATGTTGGTTTGTTGGGATCCGATGAATATTAGTGTTTATGATTAAGTTGCTGTACTGAATTATATCTTTTGTTATCTCTATGTTGTTTATGATCTTGCATGCTCTCCGTTGTTAGTAGCTATCTTGGCCGAGTAGTTGCTAGTGACTCCAAGAGGGGGTATTTATGCTCGATAGTGGGTTCATGTCTCTATTTCACCTGGGGGAGTGACAGAAACCTCTAAGGTGGTAGATGTGCTGTTGCTACTAGGGAGAAAACAACATTCATATGCTCAAGGGCATATGCTTTGTTTACATTACACACTTTGCTTAATGCAATTATCTGTTGTTCGCAACTTAATACTTTTGGGGTGTTCGGATGATATCCCCGGGGGTGGATTATTAGTCATAGATGCAGTTGGATGGCGGTCTATGTATTTTGTTGTAATGCCCAGAGTAAATCTCATAGTGATCTTCTTGACATATCACGTTATCTTTATTCTATCAATTGCCCAACTGTAATTTGTTTACCCAGCATGTTATTTATCTATGGAGAGACACCACTAGTGAACTGTGGACCCTGGTCCTATTTTAATCATATTGCAATCACCTGTTTACTTTTCCCGCACTGTTTACTTTACTCGCACATTACTACTGTTTTCCACTCGATACACTCATAACCTTTGTTTCAAGCAAACCGGTGAGATTGACAACCTCATCGCAAGTTGGGAACAAAGTACTTGTTTGTGTGTGTGCAGGTTCTGCGTTGCCACTGGCCGAAGACGAGTCAACAAGTATCGTTAACGGCGCCCTTGTTGGAAGCTACTAAGCCAGTCCGCATCACCTTCAGTCGTCACCGTCTCTCTTCTTCAAGATCGACATTAAACCTTGGTTTCTTAACTGAGGGAAAACTAGCCGCTACACTCATCACACCTTCCTCTTGGGGTTCCCAACGGGCTGGTCATTCACCACGCATCAAGCTAATTTTATGGCGCCGTTGCCGGGGAAGAGAGAAGACTTCTGTGAGGGGAGTTCTTCGCACACACATCCATTACTTTGTTATTTGTTTTGCTTTAATTATTTTATTTTACCTGCATTGCTTTTTATATCAAAAACCCAAAAAAATTAGAATCCTTGGTAGTTGTTATTTCTTTACTTTAGTTTATCATGTCGTTTCCTAAGTTCGTTCTGGAGGACCTCTCTGTAGGGAGTGGTTCGATTATTGGCAAAAGTAACATTGAGGAGTTCTTTAATCACATTAGTATGCATGAGGAAGATGAGGAAAAGCCTTTGGTTGAGTTAGCTCCTAG
Organism: Dactylis glomerata; assembly: GCA_007115705.1. Lineage (NCBI taxonomy): Eukaryota > Viridiplantae > Streptophyta > Magnoliopsida > Poales > Poaceae > Dactylis > Dactylis glomerata. The sequence continues at coordinate 1,371,076 of QXEO01000721.1, forward strand.
CTATGAAGTTGCTTCTGCTCATTTAGTTCACATGTTAGAAGCTAGGTTTGCTAGTCTTAATTCTCCTATGCAATACATGTTCCTTAAGCTTCATGAAATTGAGGATCCCGAAAAGAAAGCTTTTATCTTAGAAACCTTGCGCACAGAATTTAGAGATGTTGCAATTGAGGCTAGGAAAGTTTTTAAGAAGTTTAATAAGCTTGGCTCGCCTGTTAAGGTTGGTACGCCCGATGATTTTAAAGTACCAATACCTTATGAACTTATAGGAATTCATGATGCTTGGGAAAAGAATTCCAGTTGGATTTGCCCTGAAAATCTTTTTGATGAGAGTAGTGTGCAAAGCCTGATCGTAAAGGAGTTTCAAAAACTCAGTTGAATACATTTTCTTTCATTGTTGAAAAGATCTCTGCTGTTGATCTTAATGCTTCATCACTTGATATTACTTGATTCGCAATTTTCTACGCCTAGCTCAAAGGCGTTAAAGAAAAGCACTCTTGGGAGATAACCCATTGTTTACTTTTCAGTACTTTTTCTTTTATTTGAGTCTTGGAAGTCATTACTACTGTAATGACCGCTCCTTATCTTGTTTATTTCGTTTTTGTACCAAGAGAAGCCTCTAATTTGAGTGAGGTAAAGATTTGGGGTTATTGCTGTCCTGAAACTGTTTTCGGTGCTGCACCGTAAAAATTCGTGAAAATTCTCTGTATATATTTTGGACCTGCGATTTCTTGTGCATATGCCCCAGGTTATATCCAAACTTTTGTTAGTTGAACACTTTTTGATTTGAGCAACGGAAAATCCCTCAAAAATTCGTCCATTATCAGCTGTCCAGTTTTGACAGATTTCTGCCAATATTTGTTTTTGCCACTTTATCGCTTTCTTTTGAGTTCTTTTTGATCATGGAACTCTTGTGGAAGTTGCTACAGTAGTATATACTTTATATGTGGTGGTTTTGGGTTGAAACCTGAAGCTAAAAGAGGATGAATATATTTTATGCTTACACTAATGTTCCTAATAGAATTGTGTTTAGTTTTGTATAAAGGAAGTTTTCAAGTGTAGGGATTGGAGAATGATGAGATGAGTTGAAGAATGGACAAAAGATCAAGCTTGGGGATGCCCATGCATCACACCAAGAAATATCCAAGAAGTACAAGCGTCAAAGCTTGGGGATGCCCCCGAGGCACCCCTTCTTCATCGGCAAAAATTAGGTCACCTTTCAAAACACTATATTTTTATTGCTTCATGCACTATGTGTTTTTCTTGGAGCGTCAGTTGTTTTAGTTTTCTTAGTTAGTTTAGTTTGTTTGTTTGCTGCAATAAATGGTTGGACCCCAACAAATTTCCTTTGGAGGAGATGTACTCGTTTTCATTTGCAAAGAATGCTCTAGTTTTCACTCAGTTTAAGAAACCAAGGTTTATCGAACAGGAGAGGAGAGACAATGACGACTGAAGGTGTTGTGGAACCTGCACACACACAAACGAATACTTTGTTCCCAACTTGCGATGAGGTTGTCAATCTCACCGGTTTGCTTGAAACAAAGGTTATGAGTGTATCGAGTGGAAAACAATATAGTATGCGAGTAAAGTAAACAGTACGAGTAAAGTAAACAGGTGATAGCAATATGATGGAAATAGGACCGGGGTCCACAGTTCACTAGTGGTGTCTCTCCATAGATAAAATAACACATGCTGGGTAAACAAATTACAGTTGGGCAATTGATAGAATAGAGATAACGTGATATGTCAAGAAGATCACTATGAGATTTACTCTGGGCATTACAACAAAATACATAGACCGCCATCCAACTGCATCTATGACTAATAATCCACTCCCTGGGATATCAATCCGAACACCCTAGAAGTATTAAGTTGCGAACAACAGATAATTGCATTAAGCAAAGTGTGTAATGTAAACAAAGCATATGCCCTTGAGCATATGAATGTTGTTTTCTCCCTAGTAGCAACAGCACATCTACCACCTTAGAGGTTTCTGTCACTTCCCCAGGTGAAATAGAGGCATGAACCCACTATCGAGCATAAATACCCCATCTTGGAGTCACTAGCAACTACTCGGCCAAGATAGCTACTAACAACGGAGAGCATGCAAGATCATAAACAACATAGAGATAACAAAAGATATAATTCAGTACAGCAACTTAATCATAAACACCAATATTCATCGGATCCCAACAAACCAAACATGTAGAATTACATAACGGTGATCTCAATCATGTATGGCAGCTCATGAGATCTAAACATGAAGCACATAGTGGAGAAGACAACCATCTAGCTACTGCTATGGACCCATACACTAGTGGAAAAAGAGGCTTCTATCCGCCACCTTTAGTCCCCAAACAAAATGGGCCGGGACTAAAGGGGGCATTAGTCCCGGTTCGTGCCGCTGGGGCACGGCCAGCACCTAGTCCGGTTCGTAATGGACCTTTAGTCCCGGTCGTTAACACGGACCGGGACTAAAGGATTGGCGGGCGGGAACCCCACGGGCGGCGGCCTTTAGTCCCGGCCCGTGTTAACGACCGGGACTAAAGGGTGACCTTTAATCCCGGCCTTTAACATGGACCGGGACTAAAGACCGTCGCCTACAAAATCCAGCTTCTCTTCCCCCATTGGCGGTTCTCAATGATATGCATATACTTACAATGACAAGAGCCTTGCTTGGGACTCTAAGTAAACTAGCATGGTTTGGGTACTTGTATTCACGGGACACGAGGTTTTCAACTTATGATTTGTCAAGCATATGCATCATAATTGTTCTCGCATTAACTTTAACCATTCAAGATGCTTATGATGGGGGCAATGAGAGCTCAAAGCCGGTAAGTACCATAATTTTTGAAGGTTATAAAACTTGCAATCACTGCTTCCCTCTGCGAAGGGCCTTTCTTTTACTTTTATGTTGAGTCACCACCTTCTTTCTTTATGCACCATTAAGAGAGCATAGTTGTCATTCTTAGTGTGATATGCATTGTCCCAAGGTTCATTGATTGACTCATATTGTTGTTTCACTTGTTCTTAATTATTTGTATCTAGTCGCCCTCTTAAACTTTGAGGTGTCCTATGCATTTATGTTTTGCTCTCTTTGAAGGACAAGCTGAAAACCTTTTGTATGTTTTTTCCTTATGATTTGAACACACGTTTGACTTTCATTGTTTCATTATCATGATCTTTTGTTTGTGTTCATTTGCATGTTTACAACATGGTTGCTAAGTTCTTATTGTCATGATTATATCTTTCATGCCCATGTTTTAAGTTCTATTGATCCCAGCTCACCAATGCTTACATATATGATCAAGATTGTGTAGGTGCATGTCACCTCAAAAATTATTTTTTGTTATCACTTACCCTACTCGAGGACGAGCAGGAGTTAAGCTTGGGGATGCTTGATACGTCTCAAACGTATCTATAATTTTTGATGCTCCATGCTT